>ONZH01019111.1:0-286955 GCA_900303285.1 Rhinella marina
AGTCTGTCGATGGTCAGGGATTTGGCAAACAAATGTCCAAGCCCCTTCAACAGACTGACTTCGGGCCCTCAGGCCTCTCTGGGATAGGTAATCGATCACCTGTCTGTCGACTATCTCCCTTGGCCCTATCCCAGAAGAAGTTTGAGGGGCAGTACGGGCCTCCTTGGGTCAGGGTCCTTGGGGCCGCTCAGGGCTGGTGGGGACCTGGGCAGAGGATGTCTGTTCTTCCTCAGCTTCTGCTCCTTCCTCTGTGTCCCCTTCATGCGACCCCTCTGTTGTCTGTGAAGGCGGAGGTTCCTGTGGAAGCCAATCCGAAGCTTCACCTTCGGGCTCATCCAGACTGTCCACAGTTCTGTACAAAATGAAAAAAAAAACATTAGAAATTGACACACATTAAAATTCTGAAAAAGATTGTGTCCTTAGTAAAATGGCGAATTAATTAAACCAATATATAATGTAATTCACATTAGGAAATGTGTACAAAATTTAAAGAGTAGAGGCCATTTCCCAATGCTACAGATGCCTGATTTGCCACAAACACAACTTAAAGTTTATGCATATGTTAAAGGAACATTGCCAAAGTTCCCCAGTTACATACTAAATGGTAAAAGCATTGGGTAACTCTGACATGGAAAAGGAACAACGGAATCTTAGTGATCAGCAAAATATAAGCTGAAGAAACCAGTGTCTGACAGATGCTGCCAAGGCCAATAAGATAATGGGTTGCATCAAAAGGGGCATAGATGGCGGTGATGAGAACATAGTCCTGCCACTTTAAAAATCAACTAGTCCAGACCACACATGGAGTACTGTGTACAGTTATGGGCTACTGTGAACAAGGCACACATAGCAGAGCTGGAGAGAGTTCAGAGGAGGGCAAATAAAGTTATAACTTCAATGGTGTCCTACATGTCCCAGCCAGATTAGCCAAATTAAGGACGACTGAGGGAGATGTAATAACTATGTATAAATATATCAGGGTCAGTACAGAATTGTCTCCATGATATATTTAGCCCAAGGACTGTGAGCATGACGAGGGCACATCCTCTGTGTCTGGAGTAAATTGGGTTTCAACACAAACATTGAAGAGTGTTCTTAACGGTAAGAGCAGTGAGACTATGAACTCTTTACAGTAAGAGCATTGAGACTATGTATCTCTACCCCGGAGGAGGTGGCGATGGTCAGCTCACTATAATTGATCTGGACCAGGGCCGGTATGTATTTATTGAGGGGATTAAGATTCCAACTATAATAGTTAGGAGAGAGGGGTTGCTGATTCAGGGAGTTTTAGTCTGATGCATGATTAGAGAAGGAAAAGATTTCACAACAATAAAGGGATTTCAATTATAAAACCAGATTTTGGTCCCATTCTTCTGGACACCAAATAAGGGCAAAATGAAGAAAGGGATGTACAGAGGGGTTTCAGCGGCCTTTGTAATTATGTGAAAATCTTACACTTAGGAAAACCCAAAAAATATTCAAACGCATTTTTGTTCCGGAAGAAACATCATAAAAAGTAGATAATGTCACACGTAACCCACAGAATTTAAAATAATAAAATACAGCGGTCTGATGCCAAGCAAAATTGGGGGGCAATTCTGTTGCCCATGGATGTGCCTTCAAAATCCAAAATGTATATAACTTTTAGACTGAAATAAAAAATTTGAAATTAAAAACAAAAAAAAATACTCACGGCCTCAAATCAAGAACAGGCCGCAAAAAGCGCAACTGCTCCGTGTAGAGATATGGCCTCTTCCGGGAACCACCATCCCCACTCCGACCACTCTCCATCAATTCCCTCCGATACTGGTCGCGGCAGCTGGCCCATCGGGTCTTGGCCTTCTTAACTGCATTTAAAAAAAAAAAAAAAAAAATTTGATGCTAACATTTGGTTACATGACAAAAAAACAAGCTAGGACCATCCCCCCTCTACACCCCACCACATTCTGCAAAGGAAGGGAATACAAGGGCTGAGTGACATGTGTGGCTGCTGGGATAATCAAGAAGCATGTTGTATGTGAATGAGTCAAAGTATTTCAAGAAACATGACACTGCTGATACAGGACACACTGGACATTTCACAAAAGTTTATGCTATTTTCTAATCCTCTGTCAGATCATGTGCACAGCAGTAGACTAAATACTGGCAGCTTTAAATTCAGAAATACCTTCAGGCCAGTTCTTTTTTAATCAAGGAGTTTAGGCCATAATAGTTCAAAAACCCCTGCAAAATATGCAAGGAGCAGACGCATAGTCTGAAAATGCCAGAGCGCATGAGCAGCACAGTGACGTATTGTGTACAGGCTCTTTTATCTTGGTGCACGAATACAAGATTTGCTGAAAGGGAAGTTGAAAAAAGGAAAATGAAAGTGGACACAGTGGCATCACTACAACTAGCTGGGCCACACAGCAAAGCTTTGAACGGGACACCACAAGAAACTCACAAACAGAAAATCACATGCAACCGTCACTATTGTGCCTAGTCAGGGTTGTGCTCTCTCAGACAAGGCCTGGCAGCTGATCAGTATGGTTCCTACAGGGTCTCACTATATAATGTCTTCCTTATAATAGTCTGCCTCCTTAGGGGTGGCCCTTGTGGCTCTGGGCCAAAAAGTGGCTGCTACACCTGCGTCCCCTGTAGCTACGCACATGAGCTAACATATTTGACTAGTTCAACAATTACTAACATACAAATCATAATACATGGAATAGCACTTAGACATGTCTCACGACAAAAAGAAAATATTGGTCTACTCACCCAATTCTGCACGACCACTGGAGTCGGCTTTTCTCCACTCTGCTGGCCTCATGGACTTAGTGACCTCTTTCCAGGAGGCATCCTTCTTGAGCCTATCATGGTAGGCATCACTCCGAGTATCCCAGAGCTCTGGCCTCTCTTCTATGAGAGTAATTAAACTCTCCACATCCCAACGGGACATTTTTCCCACCAGATAGTCTGCACAAATATACTCCTGAAACTCTCCCTGGCAAAATGCCTGATTACTTCCTGCAAACTCTAGCTGTGAAATGGTCACATGGTTTTGCAAAGAGGAGTCTGGGCAACAGATCCGCAAAAAATGCGGACAACATACGGAAAGGCTTTCCGTTTTTTGCGGACCCATTGACTTCTATGGGTCCGCAAACCGTTTTTTGCGGCCAAGAATAGGACATGCTCTATTTTTTTTTGCGGGCAACGGAACGGACATACGGATGCGGACAGCACACGGTGTGCTGCCCGCATTTTTTGCGGGCTCATAGAAATGAATGGGTCCGCATTTTTCATGTGAAAAATGCGGATCGGAGCCCGCAAAAACAACGTTCGTGTGAAAGAGGCCTAAGGGTAGTTTTATGCACAACATTTTGTTAAGAAAAATGCCACTGCAGTTTTTGAGAAGCTAGAAGTGTATCCAACAAGAATGACTAGAAGCTGTTTCACATTTCCTGTTCCTCCTGAATCCACTTCTGGCATTGACTAAAAATCTGCCTAAAAAACTGCAGTACCGTTTTTACCAACAAACATTATAGGGGGAATTTAGAAATATCAGTCGCAATTAAAAAAAACTCATTGGTGTAGGGTGCTCCAAATTTTAGTGCTTGAGAGGTCCCTTGTCCAGTAAATGAAACGTATTCTAGCAAACATCTAGCATAGGTTTCAGGTATAATATACTCCAGGCGCACATATTCTTAACTGTGTTGGGCTGTGAAGGTCCTGTCCACAGCCTGCACTCTCCCATCCATACCTACCATTTCCCATGTTGGAAAAGGGGGAAGACCTATATGTGAAACCACTGAAAACCATTTTAAGAAATCAGAGGCATGGCACCTAAAGTCACTGGGGAAGATTTTCTAATCTTTTATGATATTTAGACATTTTAAAGAAGCAACAAATTTATCATAGCGGCTCAAGCTAGATGATAAGCTTGGTGCATCTTTAGACGCTTGCCTAAAGATGCTGTGAGCGACACCTGGTGAGCTACACCAACCAGGAGACCAGAACAGCTTTCACTCAGAGCGGAGGGGAGGGGTTGTGAAGCAGCTGAATGCACAGTGAAGCTCAACCTTCGGGGCACTGGCAGAATAAAAGTCTGTATTCACACTACTCCTGATAATGAAATCTCCAAAAAAGTTATGTTTGTCTTGCTTTCCCCAGACCCTACCTAGCATGGTTAAAACTCCTGCTAGACTCCTTTTAGGCCAGTTTACACGACTGATTTAAAAAAACACGCTTTTGTTTCTATTTTTGATGTGTTTTTTTTACGCTTTTTTTTTTTAAACCAATGGGTGTTCATTGGATTACAAAGCTACATTTTCTGCTTGAGGTTTTTTAAGCAGATTTGCACAAAAAAATTGGAAAATGCACAAAAAGCACATGGAATTATTTGGAGCTGTTTTTTTCAATGGGAAATTAAGCGCTTATTCTGCCCCAAGATAGGGCATGTTGCTTCTTTTTTCCATGCTTTTTCCATGTGTGGAAAAAAATCAACTGTTGCTTCCTATTGAAATTAAAGTGTTTCTGTCATCAGAATTTAGCATAGTAAACCGAGTGTCATTTGCAATGCGCAAATGACACCTGATGACAGATATGTTTGTTTTATACTTTTCTGTAAAGTAGTTTGTGAGAAAACTCCTTTCTTAAAATATGTAAATTAGCTCCCCTAGGTGCAGTAGGCGTGAACCCTGCACCTAGTAGCGGCCGTAATTCCTCCTCTTACCCCTCCTCCGTAGCGGTGATTGACAGGGCCAGGCAGCCAGCTTTTTCGGCTCCCGGCCCTGTCCGAGTTCGAAATCCCGTGCCTGCGCACTGCGATAAACAATCCAGGGATCCAGCGACGGACGTCCGATCACGAGCTCACTTCTCCTGGAACTGCCGGCTCTCCTTCGCTTCCGGGTGTATGCTGACGTAATCCGAGCATGCGCATTGATGAAGCCGGGACCCGGGCGGCCGCCGGCTCTCAACGCGCGTGCGCGGATTGTCTATCCAGTGCGCAGGCGCGGGATTTCGAACTCGGACAGGGAGCCGAAAGAGCTGGCAGCCTGGCCCTGTCAATCACCGCTACGGAGGAGGGGTAAGAGGAGAAATTACGGCCGCTACTAGGTGCAGGGTTCACGCCTACTGCACCTAGGGGAGCTAATTTACATATTTTAAAAACGGAGTTTTCTCACAAACTACTTTACAGAAAAGTATAAAACAAACATATCTGTCATCAGGTGTCATTTGCGCATTGCAAATGACACTCGGTTTACTATGCTAAATTCTGATGACAGAAACCCTTTAATGGGAGGCTGTTTTGAAGCATTTGTAGAGCTGATTTTGAGGCAGAAATGCTCCAAAATCAGTGCCAAAAAACTCCACGTGAACTGGCCCTAAGTTTGCATTCCCACAGGGTGTTTTCATTACTCTTTTGTCACTGCAGACTTTAGAGGCCACCTCCTAGTCACAAATGCAGATTTTTAACAAGCCATTCTAGTTATAGATATTTTAGACACTAGAACTCTTTCTGTTAAAAAAAATGCGACCCCATTGCAGCAAATAACATACCGTATATGCTTCTTTTTGTGTGTGTGTGTGTGTGTGTGTACAACTACAAACTTTCTCCTTGCATCTATAATAGCGAAGGATGAAAATTAAAACCAAAATAGTAAAATAGAAGGTAGGAAAGTACAGACTTCCATTAACTTCGCCTGCTTCTCTGCTTGCTGGTTGAAATACCGCTGGATTACTGGATGATTTGTAGAACATGTACGGTATTTTATTTAGTTTACAGCACTACACCCATCTCTGGATTATTGTTCCTAAGTAGTGTATACATTTCCCTCACTGAAATGTCTTCAGACAGCTGATCAATAAGTGGGTAAAGCCAGAATTCATCACATTCTGCACTGTCCTCCTGGGAGAAGCTCAGAAGTGTCATTGTAATGGACCAACAAGAAGAGCACTAGATATCTGTCGTTACTCATTAAAGAGAAAAAAGGTGCAAAAGAAAAGCTGAGCAGCGTAGACTATATAGTGTGCACTTCACTGCACTGAAACATTAATGGTCTAAGGCATGGAGCAATGTCCATCCTACTAACACATTAACTGCTCCACTAAAATACTGTTATTTACCCCTTTATTCAACTAACACAAGAAACCTGACTCAGCCACAATATTTCCAGATGAAACAAAGCAGAGCTTCATTGGCGTTCTGTCCCCAGAGGAAATGGTCTCTATTATATGTATGTGTAAAGCAGGTAGAAGGTAAAATTGCTTTGTCCTTTGATGATATATATCTATATGTGTTTCACATCACAAAAATATGTAGAAACAGTATAGATAACTATTATATATATTCTTGGACGTATACTCTGAGGAAGAGGTGAATTGTCCTGAAACGCATCAGTATATAAGAGATTCTTTTTTCTCTTTTTAACAATAAATTCTCCAAAACTTCATTGTTGGAGAAGACTTCTCCCACACTGATACCACTTTTCAACTACAAGATATTTTAACTCCCACATGTTCTCAAGGCATGTGTCCAGCAATTCTCATCTATCTGCTATATTGTATGTCTAGTGTAGATTGCCTCTGGTGTAGTATAGAAACACCAATAATAACTGATTCCAGAACTGATCCATGTTTTTTTTGGATCTGTCACAGTTTTGATGCTAGGTGTCTCCCGTTGTGGGCAAAAAACATATCATGTAGTGTTTTTCTATCTGGCGCATTTAGTATCGATGCTCAAAGCCACACAATTGTAGTGTACACACACACACAAGTTGTGTCCGGTTGTAGTATTAAAAAAACTGTCAGGACACAATTGATGCTTACCTTACTCCATTTTTTATACTCCACCACCTCCCAAAGTTGCAGTTCATAAATTTGGTATGCACCTAATTAACATGACTAGCCTTTTTCACCCACTTTTCCACATTGCAGAGGGTGGCATGAGATCAAAAAGTCACAAAAGTATTGTGGACATATAAATCTGTGTCCTCAAAAATGGATATAGAGAAGTCTGTTTCAAATACCCAGCAAATTAATGATATCGCACTGACATAATTTGTTATGGACTTTCAAACTAAAGAGATACTTCCATCAACCTATAGGGGGACTGTTTTCTGGATAATTTTTTTAGGTCAATCTATGTACTGTATTCTACTTCCTCTCCTGGCTCTTTAACTTCCTCTTTGTTTGCATTTTTAACATGGCACACAGCTTCTGCAGTCAGACTATCACTATGATAAGAGAGAGCAGCAGTAAACTTACAATGGATTACCTATATACAGTATATACATCGGAGGTCTTATCTGTGCTGACTGCTACAGAAGGAAAATATTTTCTACAACCCCGATTCTAAAAAAGTTAGGACGTTATGTAAGTGCGCTGAAAACCAGCTAGATTGTCCCTCTCCTCTTGAGTCTACAGAATATGGCTTCCATGGTTTCAAAAAAGAATTTTACATTTTCTGTCACAGTATAGGGGTATGTGCAGCCCTGAACTCAACCCCACCACTTACCCTGCCTACTTGCACGGCCCGTCCTAGACAACGGCGTACAACTAGTCGACAGTCCCTAACCTAGGTACGTGCTGGGGAGTACAGGGAGGGGAACAACTGGAGAAAACAATAAACAAAAGACAGAACACACAGAATATAGGAATATCACCAAACTGAGGTCAAACCAGGAAGCCACGTCAAAAACCAGGGGAACAAACAGGAGCAAAGTCAAAAACATGACTTAACAAATTACAAGAAGACGAGACGAGGACGAAGTCAACTTCGCAAGCCGAAGTCGAAGCACAAAGTCACAGCAGTTCAATATAGCAAGTTCAGGTAATAAGACCAATCACAGGCAACCTGTTTGAATAGGCCCAGCAGATGGGTCACGTGACGTGGCCAGCATCACATGACCAAAACCAAAAACCTCAATACAGCTCCCCTGCTGCTTGCTGTCCAGGGGATGGAGGACACCGGCTGCGTTTGTGAAGCGTGCGTCACTGGGTTGCTAGGAATACGAGGCCGAAGGCTGCGTCAACGGCTGACTCCTCCTCCCTCCTTATTGCCATGGAGACAAGGATGCAGGTCGCGTCCTTGCTCCTGAACAGACTCGGTAGACCGGCGGCGCTGTAGGGAGGGAGAGCACTGCCGGCTCCCCGTTACATTTTCATTGATCTGACCACAGAACACCTTTTCATTTTGTATCAGTCCATTTTAAATGCGCTTTGTCCCAGAGAAGACAGCTGCGTTTCTGGATCGTGCGTGGTGACATGTTGCGTTTTCTTCGCATGAGGGTACATTCACACGACCGTATAATTTTATCCGCGTCCGATCCGCATCCGTTCCGCATTTTGCGGAATAGATGCGGATCCATTCATTCCTATGGGTGAATAAAATGTGCGGACAACATTCAGTATGTTGTCCGCATCCGTATTTCCGCATTTTTGGTCCGCAAGAATATGAAGCTTGTCCTACTATTGTCCGCACAGATCGGTCCGCAGCCCCATTCAAGTCTATGGATCCGCAATTTGCGGATGACATACGGAATGGTTTGCGTATGTTACCCGTTTTTTGCGGATCCGTATAATTGAAGGCCTTGACAACTATGAATTATTCTTTTTTCTCTCTCTCTCTTTTTTTTTTTTTTTAAACCTTCCGTTTTTTGCGGACCGTAAAAAACGGAGGTCATGCGGAACACATTCGGAAGCCATTCTTCCGCAAAATGCGGACACGCGGTTCAGTTATTTGCGGACCGCAAAACGGAAAGGACTCAACACGGTCGTGTGAATGTACCCTGATACAGCTTTAACTTCCATTTGTGGGCTTCATAGAAAACCCACTCATAAGAGGCCATTTTGAAATGGTGGACTTATGCTTTGTGATCAAAACGTATACTGAAAGCCTCAATTGAGATGTCAATAAATTATGCTGAGAATTTTTTTTTTTTTTTTTTCATGGTATCAGCATTCCTCCCATCTGACCCAGGTGTTTTTAAAGAGTTAAAGAGGACCTTTCATCACTTTTTGAAATACAAACTAAAGGATCTACCTTATAGGGCGGCCCCCACTGATGCCCTCTCTGTTTTTTTTTTCCAAAAGAGCCCCTCGTTCGTCCACAGGACCCCCCGTTGTATGTGGCGCGGATTATGTTAATTATTAGTATCGGAACAGGGAGGAGGAGACTCCCTGTTCCTCAGTGGGCGTTTCCTTCTCCCTGGCTTTGAGTGCGATCCAATCAGAGCGGACCGCTCACAGCCGGGGAGAAGGAGCTCAAGTTCTCGCGAGATTCCCGCTCCAGAAGCACGCAAGAACTTGAGCTCCTTCTCCCCGTCTGTGAGCGGTCCACTCTGATTGGATCGCGCTCAAAGCCAGGGAGAAGGAAACGCCCAATGAGGAACAGGGAGTCTCCTCCTCCCTGTTCCGATACTAATAATTAACATAATCCGCGCCACATACAACGGGGGGTCCTGTGGACGAACGGGGGGCTCTTTTGGAAAAAAAAAAACAGAGAGGGCATCAGTGGGGGCCGCCCTTTAAGGTAGATCCTTTAGTTTGTATTTCAAAAAGTGATGAAAGGTCCTCTTTAAGAGTTAATAAGCTCCTACTGTGTCTCAGTTTAGGTTTCTAAGATCACACGTAAGGTAAGCTTTTGAGATCTGTTCACATTGTGCAGTGCTGCATGGTGGCTGTTGTGATGCTGTGTCTTTGGGTTGGTGGGGTTCATTGCCATGGGTGCTTAGCCTGATAGCAGGGATGTTGTTGGGCTGCTGGGTCTTGCCGCCTGCAGGTGCTGTGTTGCAGCGGCTGTCTTTGCTATGTGGCACTGTGACAAATTAGAGTAGGGATCCAATTATAAGAGGCCACCTTGACATGGTGAGTGGGCCTATTTTATGTATTTTACTAGCTTATACCGTGCTGACATTTTCTCCAGAGCTTTACAGACATTATCATCACACTGTCCCCAATGGAATTCACAATCTAAGTTCCCTATAAGTATATCTTTGATGTGTCAGAGGAAACCGGAGAACCCGGAGGAAACCCACGCAAACAGATCAATGCATGACATGTGGATGTCTTTTCTTTTTTCTTTTTTTGCTAACAGATTGAATGGCAAACTGTGTTCACAGACATTGATTTCTGGAAGTGTCTCTGAGCCCGTGCAGTGATTTCCAGTATAGAATCATGCCTGTTTTTAATGCAGTGCCGCCTGAGGGCCCGTAGATCATTAGCATCCAATGTTGACCATCAGCCTTGTCCCTAGCGCATATTGAATTCTCTAGATTCTCTGAATCTTTTGATGTTACTATGTTCTATAGATTGTTGTACATAATTCACAATTTTTCATTGAGGAACATTTTTCTGAAATTGCCCTACAATATTTAGACACAGTGTTTTGCAGTTTCTGCCGCTCTAACATGCTCTTTTTATACCCAGTCATGTGACTTAGTTGCAAATTGCTCCTCCAGCTGTTTTTTTTGTATTAAAACCACTTAGGCTACTTTCACACCAGCGTTTTTGCAGGATCCGTGTTTTTGATCAGTTTTGTCCTAATGCATTCTAAATGGAAAAGGATCCAGTCAGCATTCCGCTTTGGAGGTGGACACTAAAACGCTGCCTACTGAGGAAGCGGAGCCAAACGGATCCGTCATGACTCACAATGTAAGTCAATGAGGACAGATCTGTTTTCTCAGACACAATAGAAAACGGATCCGTCCCCATTGACTTTCAGTGGTGGTGCTCATGACGGATCAGTCTTGGCTATGTTAAAAGATAATACAACCGGATCCATTCATAACGGATGCAGATGGTTGTATTATCATGACGGAACCGGTTTCGCTGATCCATGACGGATCCAGCAAAAACGCTGGTGTTAAAGTAGCCTTACTTTTCCAGCCTTTTGTTGTCCCGTCTCAACTTTTTTTGAGATGTATTGCTGCCATCAAATTCTAAATGAGTTCTTTTTTATATGAAATGGTAAAATCTCTCACTTTCAACACCTGATACAGTGCCTTGCGAAAGTATTCGGCCCCTTGGAACTTTTCAACCTTTTGCCACATTTCATACTTCAAACAATAAGATAAAACATTTTACATTTTTGGTGAAGAATCAACAACAAGTGGGTCACAATTGTGAAGTGGAACAAAATTTATTGGATCATTTAAACTTTTTTTGTAATAATAAAACTGAAAAGTTGGGTGTGCAAAATTATTCGGCCCATTTACTTTCAGTTCAGAAAACTCACTCCAGAAGTTCATTGAGGATCTCTGAATGATCCAATGTTGTCCTAAATGACTGATGAAGATAAATAGAATCCACCTGTGTGTAATCAAGTCTCCGTATAAATGCACCTGCTCTCTGATAGTCTCAGGGTTCTTTAAAGCACAGAGGCATCATGAAGACCAAGGAACACACCAGGCAGGTCCGTGATACTGTTGTGGAGAACTTAAAGGGGTTCTGCAGTTCTGTAAAACTGATGATCTATCCTCTCAGTCTCTAGATGTGCAAAACTGATAGAGGCATACCCCAAGCGTCTTGCAGCTGTAATCGCAGCAAAAGGTGGCGCAACAAAGTATTAATGCAAGGGGGCCGAATAATTTTTCACGCCCCACTTTTCAGTTTTATTATTACAAAAAAAGTTTAAATGATCCAATACATGTTGTTCCACTTCACAATTGTGACCCACTTGTTGTTCATTCTTCACCAAAAATTTTAAATCTTATATCTTTTTGTTTGAAGCCTGAAATGTGGCAAAAGGTTGAAAAGTTCCAGGGGGCCGAATACTTTTGCAAGGCACTGTATGTGTTCTGTGTTCTAGGAGATTTGCAAATAATTGAATTCTGTTTAAATTTACATTTTACTCTGCATCCCAACTTTTTGGGAAATGGGATTGTGTTTAAAGCACCTGGATCTGAATAGTTTTGCAATTGCATATAATAAAACATTTAATATAGTTGTTGAGTTATTCAATAAAGTCTAATTGTATAGCGCTGTTTGTGCTTTTCCTTATTTCTCTGTCCACCTTGGTGAAGTGGATCCAAAAGCTCAGTTCCAACCTTCAACTTCCCTCAGCCCTATTTACTGTTAGAAGCTCTGACAGTTACAGGGAGAGAGCTGCAGCAGAAAGGACGTGCCCCCCTGAGCTGTGATAGGAATAGAGCTGCACCAGAAAGAGTGGGACAATTGGAGCAATGAATCCATTACAGTTACAGGGCTTTGTTGGTAAGAGATTGTCATGTACAATATGATGTCTGATTTTAATTTTTTTCATGGAATAACCCCTTTAATTTTTAATACTGACAAAATAACAAAGAAGAAGAAAAAGAACAGTTAAATATTTTAAACTAATTTGTTTTCTATGAAAAAAAAAAAAAAAAGGACAGTCGCTTTAGTGCTGTACACACATAGATACTAATACCGTCCTGTAATGTCCATAAACTGCTTACTAATTACGGCTTGTAGAATTGCATGGTAAATTATTTTCAGCGATTCTTGTGCATTTTAACTTTTAGGATGTTTTTTTTTGTTGAACATAAAATGGAACTTTTCCCCTAAAAAAAGACTACATTGTTGATGATCAAGGCCGTTTTGATGTATCATCAAAGTGTTACTGGTAAACAGTCGCTTACTTCATGTTTCACTAATGAGATAAGGAATTGTACTATAGCCAGGTACACTACTTCATAGGAGAGCAAGCTAAAAGCTGTGTAACAGTGATGGTTTTAGTATAGTAGGACATGAACGGCAAGTCCCAGAATTAACAAAGGCCCTCAATAGAGAACACATTGTACAGTAGATCTAGCATGGGTAGTATTACACGAGGCAATAGATGTAACAAAAATCTACTGTTTCTTTTGATTCATCATGAAAGCTGAAAGATAAATGCTGTATGTGTTCAGTATCAGGACCTCTTTATTTTGTAAATGTGTTGGTTTTAGAAACTAAATGGATAATGAATAGGTTTTTTCATCCCTTTCCTTTATTTCCACACTGAGCGAATATAAATCGTTTCAATCTAAGGCAACGTCGGAGACACTGTATCAACAAAACTACATCAAAAGTTAAATGTTGTGTTCATGCGCATAGCAAAGCAGTATGAAGGAGGCTGTATGGCAAAATTCAGAGTCTCTGCTTCTTCATGCTGGTCTCTAGATACACAGAATGGTGCTCTATAATGAGGCACATGTGGATCCGTTGTGCAACTAGAACAGATTTGACTTGGAGCTCCTCCTAAGGGAGCTATCAAAGTCGTTCCACAGGTCCGCCTTCCCTTTAACCCCTCTACAAGTATCTGGACTCCACAGCAGGCGAGTTATCAGGCCACTACTTCTTGGAGTAATCTCTTTTCAAGTGACTACGTGACTACTTACCCAGTGGGGTTGTGAAACAATTGTGCAGAGCATCAAGCGATCAGGCAAAACCATCAGGGACAGGCTGAGGTCAAGGCAGGCATAGTACGAGCAATCCAATAAATGGACCAAGGTGAGGATGGGCACCTCAGGTTCAGTACAAAGATCAGGCAGAGTTCAGGTCAGACAGCAAACAGCCAATTCCAGAAGTCAGGCAGAAGTTGGTACATGGAACTAGCAAACAAACACATGGCACACCTCAGCAGGAAACTTACAAATTAGAACCTATGGCTCAAGCCCCCTCCAACAGGGGTAGGTGCTTTAAATACCCTAAGGCGGTCAGCCGTAGGCTGGGGAGGAAGAGGGTTTGTGTGCACTGGCCATTTAAGAGAGAGAGGGAGTGGTATGTTTGCCATGAGCTGCAAGAAGCAGGCCGCAACCTGCAGTGCTAATCCAGTAGCCAGGACCATCGGGCAGGACAAGGGAGACATCGGCTGGACTGTACCGCCATGGCCCTGGGACTGAAGAGCAGGAGAGCAAAGTGATGGCTGTGTCCATGGCAGGGTAGAAGTGGCAGTGGGCACAGACTGCTGCTATAACATGCTCTGTGAGGTGCCTTATGTTTAGAACTAATGCCTCTAGGAGTTTATACTGTAGCTCCATAATATGGTATATGCTGGAATATGGCACATTTAAGAGGCATACAGAGGTGTCATAGAGCCCCGCTGAGGTCTATGGGTGCTCAGTTACTGCTCTGTATAATTTCTGAGTAATATGATCTACATTTATAGCTTACATTTCACTAAGCACTTTTGAGTCTGCAAAGATCGATGGTCATCCACAGATACATAGAAGATAACAAGTAAAGGTGGAGTACCGTATTATTCGCTTTATAAGACGCACTTTTTTCCCCCCAAAAGTAGGGGGAAAATTGCTGCGCATCTTATAAAGCGAATACTAGTGAGCGCTTCCATTATGGAAGCGCTCACTAGTATGTATTAGGTGGCGGGAGCATGGAAACATACCCTCCTGCGCTGCAGCTGCACTCCGGGTCCGGCGCTCCTCTGTCTTCTCTTGTCGGTGGTGCACTGTCCTGACCACTTACAGTATCAGGTTGTAGTGCGGGCACTATGACCTGATGCTGCACTCAGTCAGGTGACGGCAGAGAAGACAGAGGAGCACTGGACCTGGAGCAGAGCCGTGGTGCAGGAGAGGTGAGAGAGTTTTTTACTTTATCCTTATGGGGCTGATGGGCTGATCTGAGGCCTGATGGGGGCACAGTGGGCTGATCTGAGGTCTGATGGGGGCACAGTGGGCTAAAATGGGGGCACAGTGGGCTGATCTGAGGTCTGATGGGGCACAGTGGGTTGATCTGAGGTCTGATGGGGGCACAGTGGGCTGATCTGAGGTCTGATGGGGGCACAGTGGGCTGATCTGAGGTCTGATGAGGGCAGAGTGGGTTGATATGGGGGCACAGTGGGCTGATATGGGGGCTGATCTGAGGTCTGATGAGGGCACAGTGGGCTGATATGGGGGCACAGTGGGCTGATATGGGGGCTCATGGGCTGATCTGAGGTCTGATGGGGTTCTGACATGGAGGGCTGATATGGGGGTCTGATGTTATGTCCTGAAATTTATGGGGTGTCTGATATGAGGTCTGATGAAAAATATTTTTTTCTTATTTTCCTACTCTAAAATCTGGAGTGCGTCTTATCATCGGGTGGGTCTTAAAACGAAAAATACGGTATTACCTGAAACAACAAGGTCCTGAATAATGCAAGTCACCAGTACATACTAAATGGTAAAATATTGGGTAACTCTGACATGGAAAAGGGCCTAGGAATTTTTGTGTAACAGCAAACTAAGGCTACTTTCACACTTGCGTTTGCAGGATCCGTTTGTGAGATCCGTTCAGGCTCTCACAAACGTATCCGTCATGATAATACAACCGTCTGCATCCGTTCTGAACGGATCCATTTGTATTATCTTTTACATAGCCAAGACGGATCCGTCTTGAACTCCACTGAAAGTCAATGGAGGACGGATCCGTTTTCTGTTGTGTCTGACATGCGTTTGCATCAGTTTCCATCAATCGGACACCAAAATGCTGCAGGCAGAGTTTTAGTGTCCGCCTCCAAAACGGAATGGAGACTGAACTGAAGCAAAACTGATTCATTCTGAACGGATCCTTTTCTATTCAGAATGCATTAGGACAAAACTGATCAGTTCAGGACGGTTTTTGAGAGCCTGGGACGGATCTCACAAACGGATCCTGCAAACGCAAGTGTGAAAGTAGCCTAACCTGTAGAAACCAGTGTCAGACAGCTTCTGCCAAGGCCAATAAGATAATGGGTTGCATCAAAAGAGGCATAGATGCCCGTGATGAGAACATAGTCCTGCCACTTTACAAATCACTAGTCAGACCACACATGGAGTACTGTGTACAGTTCTGGGCTCCTGTGAACAAGGCAGACATAGCAGAGCTGGAGAGGGTTCAGAGGAGGGCAACTAAAGTAATAACTGGAATGGGTGGACTACAGTACCCAGAAAGATTATCAAAATTAGGGTTATTCATATTAGTAAAAAGATGACTGAGGGGAGATCTAATAACTATGTATAAATATATCAGGGGTCAGTACAGAGATCTCTCTCATCATCTATTTATCCCCAGGATTGTGACTGTGACGAGGGGACATCATTTGCGTCTGGAGGAAAGAAGGTTTGTACACAAACATAGAAGAGGATTCTTTACGGTAAGAGCAGTGAGACTATGGAACTCTCTGCCTGAGGAGGTGGTGATGGTAAGTTCACTAAAAGAGTTCAAGAGGGGCCTGGATGTATTTCTGGAGGGTAATAATATTACAGGTTATAGTTACTAGAGATGGGTCGTTGATCCAGGGAGTTATCCTGATTGCCTGATTGGAGTCGGGAAGGAATTTTTTTCCCTAAAGTGGGGAAAACTGGCTTCTATCTCACAGGGGGTTTTTGCCTTCCTCTGGATCAACTTGTAGGAAAACAGGTCGAACTGGATGGACAAATGTCTTTTTTCAGCCTTATAAACGATGTTACTATGTTACTGATGCTGAGAGCCATGGACTGTTCTTTTTGCCGCTCTTTACCTCAATTTCTTTTATGCTATGAATCCAACGGAATAAAGACCAATAATATTATATCCCATGGGATAAAGTTAAATGGATAATGTTTCGGAAGGAGAATTCTGCAGCCACAAGTTTAGCTTGATCATCTTTTGGTCTTTGCATCAGCCAGTTTCTCCTATAGATGATAAAGGAGTCAAATGCAATATGAATGAAGAATTTAAAGGGGTTTTCTAACCTTAGAGGGTAATCGCATATCTACAGCATATGCATTGAAGGTCTAATAGGTGGAGATACAACCTGTGGGACAATTACCCTTGACACCTGCTGTTCTACAAGTTGAGGTAACCTCCAGTAGAATCATGATATTGCTCTTTTTCCATAACTTTTATTATGCAAATTATGGCAAAATGAATTAACCTAATATAATATGTGCTCAGTGGTTAATCCAGTTATTTTATGGCACTATGATTAATACACTGATCAACTCTGCCATATCTTTATGTTTAGTTCGTATCATACACTATAAATTAAGAGTTGCATAGTTTCTCCTTATAGCGTGTATACTTGCTACTGATAATGCAGAATATAATGTTTGACAAATGTAGGAAGCTTCAACGGAACAGAGTACACCTGCAAACAATCCTTTAATGGTTCCTACATCTTGTGAGTATGATCAATCTGAGATAAGAGATCTGCAGTTTGTACAAACATGCATTAGTGTGTGATTGGATACATCAATTAGCTTAAGTGGATATTAGAATGTCTGCATATTGCACAATGACAGGTGTTGTAACAAGCCTAAGTGAGCAGGAGGAAGCCATGATGAAACCATTGCTAAAAGTGTTTGGGAATAGCAAGCAAAAGAAGATTCATCATCCAGTGAAATCATAATCATATGACATAAATAATGCCATTATAAAAGGGGTTATCCCAACTGGTCGCCTACTAACTGGTGCAGACCTGGCTCCTGTGACCTATGTTGATTATTGACACATTATTGACTATTATTGATTATTGACACATTATTTCAGGGAAATGTAATGTTTTACAGGTTGACCATGCAATACAGTTTTCAGTGACCCTTTGCTCCAGGTAACAGGGAATATCAGGTCATATCAATGTCATAGAGGTTCTAGCCCTCCCCCCTGCCCCCAAGATGTCCATATGCTCTAATGAGGTATATAGATAGGTCGTGCCTCGCTATTTGATTGGCATGCAGGTGATATCAAGCTTATGGTAGCCATATGCATATTACTACTGTGCAAATGCCCTGTTCATATGTCCTTTAGGGTTAGGTGTTTTAGCTTTCATAGGTGACCATTAAAAACAGAGCATAAAGAGAATGTATAAAAATTTTCTGCATTACAATAGACCTGTGACGTCACACATTTCTACGGATGCCTGCAGAGAACCAACTTCCTTCCAGGTTGCCCTGACCTAGTACCCTGCAGTGGCAGCATAACAGGATTGTGGGAGCACTAGTGTTCAGTTCAATAATTACATATATACATGTATAGTCATATCTAGCAAACGGTGCTTTAAAGCATCCAGTAGTCCAGAAATCCAATAATCCGATAATCGTTTAAGGCTACTTTCACATTAGCAGTAGCCTTCTCCGGCAGACTGTTCCGGCGGGTGACCAACCTGCCGGATCCGTGCTGCCGGAACTCTGCTCCGACCCCATTCACTGTAATGGGGGCAGGCTGGAGTTCCGGCCGCAGCACGGCAAACATGCCGAGAGGCAGCCGGACTAAAACTACAACATCAAATCTAACCAAGGAAAATATCTAAATGAGGTTTGTATATTCTCCTTGTGTTTGTGTCGGCTTTCTCCCGGTACTGTGGTTTCCTCTCATACTCCAAAAACATACTGATTGGTTACTTGGCTTTTTATGACATTGTCCATAGGGAACGGGAATTTAGATTGTGTTCTCTGTCATGAACAGAGGCTGATGTGACTGACGACATCTGTGTACAACACTGTGAAACACGTTGGTGATACATATTGTTATGGTACTACATTAGCTATAGAAAATAAATATAATACTTTAAGGGGTTTTCCAGGATTTTAATACTGATGACCTATCCTCAGGATCGGTTGATCAGCTGTTTGAGAAGGCACCGGCGCTCCTGTGAGTGCCACTACCTTCTCGCAGCTTACCAAGCACAGCGCCATACATTCTACTTGAATGGGGCTGAGCTGCTCCCAGGCCACGCGATGAATGTGACGTCACTGGCCTAGGAAAAGCTAAGAGAAGGCCGCAGCGCTCACGGGATCGCCGGTGCCTTCTCCAACAGCTGATTGGCGGGGGTCCCGGTTGTCAGACCCCCACCAATCTGATACTGATGATCTATCCTGAGGATAGGTCATCAGTAGTAAAATCCCGGAAAACCCCTTTAATATTAATTCCAGCATTAGCAGAGCTGTTCTAGCGATTTCTGTGACAGAAGTTTTGGGCCCTCTTGTATACAATGGAAGAAACTTTATTTTATACGTCCTTTTAAAAAAATAGTTCTTTAATAAAACAACACTTATGACGGCCATGCACGTTATACTCTGACAGATTGCATAGATCTCAGAAATGGTTTACATAAAAATAAGTATTTAAAAAAATATTTGCTAAGTAGTTCACAGAAATACGTTGAGTATTTCATACAAAGAAAGAGAATGCCAAGAATCTTTAAATTACGAATTCTAGTCCAGATGCAATAAGTTGTGTTATATTCACATCACATCTCACACGTAACAAAGTGCTACGTGTTCTATAAAGAGTACACATTTCCTAACAAACTTGTACATGGAAAAACAGATTTGCTTTTAAATGCCTGAGTTGTAAACATTATTTTCTTCATTTTACAACATTTACAGTGTAGCTTTACACTTGGACTTAAAAACTGTAATTCAGGGAAAATGAAACCCAGGCAAAAATCAATCCTCTGCCAGTTTGTCAATACTGTAAGAAGCGGTAATGTGACAGGACTTAAAAATCACAGAAATCACTGGGTTGTCCACTTCTCAAAGTCCATTGTCTTATAACAGAGCACCCTCCATAATGGCCCTTATTTTTGGCCATCATATTTTGTTGTCTGAGGTAGAAAGTAATTTGTTGCACACCAGATGTGGATCTCCTGTGTAAATGAGCAGATTTGGCTTGGGACTACTTCTAAGTGCATTATCTAAGTGCCGCCCCCCCTCGTTTTTACCCTTTCACCCCTGTGCTGGGATCTCTGCTATAGAGGAACACCAAGCCATTGTCTTTTTAAGTAGTCGTTGTTCAGTGACAGCTGACCCATCTGGGTCAAGAGATACCAGTGCATTGGACCGAGGGGATAAATAAAATTGTGAATGAGTCGGCAAGCCAAGGTCAGGGCAGGCAGAGTTCAATCTATCCAGTAAACAGTTCAAATGTTGGGGCAGGCAGCATAGGGTCAATAAAGTCAAGTAAGAGTCAGTTCAAATAGCAGAGAGTGAAATCCAGTGAGCAGGCTGATGTCGAGTACAGGAAATATGAATGGAATAACAACACACATTTGCAAGGAAATGCAAACTAGAGAACCTGTTGCTCAGGTATCCTGATCTGTGCTAACGGTAGCCCAGAAGTGCAGCCGGAAGTCCGCTCCGGCCCCATTCACTTTAATGGGGACAGGTCGGAGATGCGGTCACAGCATTGCAAACATGCTGAGAGGTGGCCAGACAAAAACCGCAGCATGCTGGGCATCAGTGAATGTGAATACGACTGGAGTGGACTTTTGGCGGCACTCGTGGGTTAGTGTTAGCACGGATCTGGCAGGAGAACAGCCTGCCGGACCCTTCTAACGCTAGTGTGAAAGTAGCCTTAGCCGTGTGATGAGAGACAGGATGCTTCTCTCTATGTGAGTAGATTTATTTGTCCAAATTTATTCATCAGAGCTCTTGTGCAACAAGGATCTGTCCCCCTGCTCAACAGCCCCCCCCTCCTCCTGCAGTCTGTGTACTTAAACAAAAATCTATGATAGCTCAGAGCTGCCGTAAATTTCTGGCTTTATTTAAGTCAGAAAACTGGCGAAAATAAACATAAATTTGTTGGGGCCACTGGTCACACCCCCTCCCTGCCATTGTCACGCCTTTTTTTTTAAAGGCACAGTTAAAAAGTCACAAACAAGGGAGAACAGAATCAAGTAGCAGAGGGTGAAATCCAGTGAGCAGGCATATGCTGAATACAGGAAATCTAAATGGAATAACAACCCACTTTGCAAAGAATTGCTGTTGCTCAGGTATCCTCCCATAGGGAAAGGTGCCTTAAATTCCCTGGCAATGTTTGCGATTGGCTGAGGATTATTAGAAAGGGCGTGCATTGGCACATTAAGAACAAGGGATAATACATATGTGCACTATGGGCAGAGAGGACTGCAGGCGAAATCAAGGCCGCAGCCATAGCATGGAGTGGACAAGCCAAATGCTGTTCTGGCAGTTTTGCCTGCTGGGAAGGAGAAGAAAGATGCCAGCGAAACAGAGTAAGAGGACAGGTAAGCGGGAAGCAGGGAGATACTGGTGGGCATGAACTGCCAGTGTTACAACCTTGTACAGCCAAAGATCAATGTCAACCATTATTTTTACACCCTACAAACTGCACAGTTCATTAAAGGGAATTTGTCACCCCAAAAGCCAGTTTTAAAGAATGCATGTAGGGTAGGTGCCCCAAAACATAACCATACCTTTTCTTGTGAAAATCCACTCCTCTAATCCTGAGAAATGCTTCTTTTTATTACTATTCAAATAAAATTTTCAGTGCAACAAGGACAGAAGACTCTGGTGCACCATGTTTACCCAGTGCCATTGCTACCAGCTCTGAAATCTCAGGGACTGTCAATCAAAGAAGAGGGGGAGCAATGCTGCACCAAAACCTTATTTGCATAAAAATGGGTTAGATGTCTGATTTTACACAAGAAATGAATCTTCTTAATACTTTATATGGCTACTGTTCTGATACAGAGCTTCAAATCCATTGCTTCCAGTCACACCGCCATAGTTTTAAATGAAAAAATTCTGACTGCCTGCATCTGTCATTACTGGGGCTTACTGAGGAAGGACTTGTACAACCATTATCTTTAATACATTAAAGGCTATGTACACCTTGGTGCATTGTACTCATTTTGAGCTAAAAATCAATTTTTCAATTGGTCTTTATTAAAAATATGGAGTCTCTTTTTCTGTACATAGCTCAGATTCTCTAGTAGTAACGTCTGGATTTTCTCTCTTTTCCATCAGTTGGGGAGCTGATGGGCTCCTTATCTCTGCTCTCTGACATTATGAACACTCATTATAGCTCAATTCTTATCTTACTGATAAGAATGTGGCTTAAATCAGTGTTTATGGCCTGTTAGTAATTTAGAGATAAGGGTTATTAGATGACCAGCACAAAGTGAAAGTGAAAGGACCAGTCACAGTTAGAAAAACAGTTAACCCTTTGTGATAGAACGGCTAAATATTTTTAATAAATGCCAATTGAAAATATGATTTTAGCCAAAAATGAGTAAAATGCAATAAACTAAAATTGCCTCTGAAGGTGTACATAGCCTTTAAGTAAAACCCTTTAAAATTCTACCAAAAGGGTGCACTAAATAATATTCACCTTACCTATCCCACATGGCTGATGTGCTGACTCTTCCCAGATCCTCCACCAGTCTCTGTATCCCACTCCCCAGGAATGACGTTTCATCACAGGCATGTGACAGCTTTAATGGGCTGTTCAGACGGCCGTGCAAAAATGCGGATCCGCAATACCACAGATGCCGAACGGTGTGTGTTCCGCAATATGCGGAACACACATCGCCAGCATCCCATAGAAGAAGCCTATTGTTTTTCGCTGTTGTGGACAAGAATAGGACATGTTCTATATTTTATCGCGGAGCCGCGGCTCGGCAAGATCGCGAGCCGCCCATTGAAGTGAATGGGGCCGCATCTATTCCGCAAAATTGCAGAATAGATGCAACCCATCCACACGGCTGTGGGCCCTTATAGTGACCTCAGACATGTGTCTACTGCAGCCAGTGATTGGTCACATGTCCATGCTGAAAAATCATCACTGGAGACTAGGATATAGAAACTGTGGAGGATCTGGGAACTGGCTTCATGGCAGCAGCAGGGGATTGGTAAGCTGTTACTCAACTGGCTATTTTATATTACTGGAAGCTCGTGAGTCAGACAGAAGTCAGTTTAGGCAGCAGAGTGTCAATTCCAGTGAGCAGGCAGAGGTCAAGTACAGGAAATAAAAAATCTGGTGGCTGCAGGCCGTTTAACCACTTCCAGTTTGCCCATTGACTATAAACGTCCTGGTAGTGGATCTCTATCTCTGAATGGACGTTTTAAAACGTCCTTGAGCTTTGCCCCCTCTGTGCAGCACCTGTACATAGAAGCTCCATGACTCAGCTGCCTCCTGACAGCCAAGAACATGGAGCTTTAACCTGAGACCTTTTTTCCTGGCCTCCAGGCTTTTGATCACTCTGACAAGCTGTCAAAGCCATCACAAATGCTTGTACTATCTCCCTCTCATTACTGCCGGTCACAGAGCAGTTTACAACCACATATGGGGTGTTTCTGCAAACTTCAGAATCGGGAAAATAAATATTCAGGTTTGATTTGCGGTTTACCCTTGCTATCTTATAGGAAAAATGAATTAAAAATTGAAAATCTGCAAAAAATATATATTTATTTTTAAATTTCACCTTCCTTCTGTTTTAATTCTTGTGGGAAATCTAAAGGGTTAACAAACTTTGTAAAAATCAGTTTGGATTACATTGCGACTGTAGTTTCTAAAATATGTTCATTTATGGGAGGTTTCTATTATTTAAGCCCCTCAAAGTCACTTTAGAACTGCAAAGGTCCTTTAAAATTAACTATTGGAAATTTTCATGAAAATCTTAAAAATTTCATCTAAAATTCGAAGCCTTCTAACATCCTCAAAAAATAAAATTACCGTATTTTTCGCTTTATAAGACGCACTTTTTTTCCCCCAAAAGTAGGGGGAAAATTGCAGTGCGTCTTATAAAACGAATACAAGTGAGCGCTTCCATTATGAAAGCGCTCACTTGTATGTTTTAGCTGCCGGGGGGCCGGGACCCCCCCCCATCAGACCTCAGATCAGACCAGCGTGCACCATAGCAATAAAATAAAAAACTTCACTTACTTGTCCTGCCGCGGCTCCTCAGGCTTCCCGGCCCGGCGCTGCACTGTCCTGAACGCGTACAGCGTCAGGACATAGTGCGCGCACTATGACTGACGCTGCACGCAGTCAGGTGACAGTGCAGCGTCGGGCCGGAAAGCCTAAGGAGCGCCGGAGCGGAGCCGGGGCGCTGGACAGGTAAGTGAAGTTTTTTATTTTAATTGTTATGGGGCACGCTGGGCTGATCTGAGGTCTGATGGGGCACAGAGTGGTCTACTGGGGGCCACTGTGAGCTGGTCCTGAGGTCTGATGGGGGAACAGAGTGCTCTAATGGGGGCACTGTGGAGCTGGTCTGAGGTCTGATGGGGGCAACAGATTGGTCTAATGGGGCACTGTGAGCTGTTCTGAGGTCTGATGGGGCACAGAGTGGTCTAATGGGGGCACTGTGAGCTGGTCCTGAGGTCTGATGGGAGCACAGATTGGTCTAATGGGGGCACTGTGAGCTGGTCTGAGGTCTGATTGGGGGCACAGAGTGGTCTAATGGAGCACTGAGCTGGTCTGAGGTCTGATGGGGGCACAGAGTGGTCTAATGGGGGCACTGTGAGCTGGTCTGAGGTCTGATGGGGGCACAGAGTGGTCTAATGGGGGCACTGTGGGCTGGTCTGAGGTCCTGATGGGGGCACAGAGTGGTCTCATGGGGGGCACTGTGGGCTGGAGGTCTGATGGGTTACGCTGGGCTGGTCTGAGGTCTGATGGGTTACGCTGGGCTGATCTGAGGTCTGATGGGGGAACGCTGGGCTGATCTGAGGTCTGATGGGGGAACGCTGGGCTGATCTGAGGTCTGATGGGGGAACGCTGGGCTGATCTGAGGTCTGATGGGGGCCTGATGTGATGTCCTGAAATTTATGGGGGGTCAGATATGTGGTCTGATGAAAAATATTTTTTTCTTATTTTCCTACTCTAAAATCTGGGGTGCGTCTTATCTTCGGGTGCGTCTTATAAAGCGAAAAATACGGTACATTTCCAAAATTATGCCAACATAAAGTGGACATATGGTGAATGTTCATTAATAACAATTTTATTAGATATCACTATGCAACTTAAAAGCAGAGAAATTAATATTTAAGAAATTTTGATTTTTTTCAAAATTTTCAGTAAATTTTGGATTTTTTTTTTTTTAAAAAAAGGTAAAATATATTGACTCAAATTTACCATTAACACAAAGTACAATGTGTCACAAGAAAACAGTCTATGAATGGTTTGGATAAGTAAAAGCGTTCCAAAGTTATTACCACATGAAGTGACACATGTCAGATTTGCAAAATTAGGCCTGGTCAGGAAGGGGGTAAATGGCCCAGATGGGAAGTGGTTAAAGAAAAGCAGGAGATCTGGAGCTCTGAAACAGAAAAACAGCCCTACATCATAAAGCGAAACAACAGATACACTTTAGGGAACACAACTGGCATGGCTTCGGTGGCTGTCCATTCTGCAGGGAGTGGCCAATACCCTATGACAGGTCGCAAACCCCAAAGGCCAGTCCTGGTGGCAACCAATATACAGTAAATCAAATCTGGAAGAACTTATAATTGTTGACACTTTATTTTACTCTTGGAAAAATAATCTTGGAGTGAAAGCCTTCCTAAAAAGAAAATAAAAAGGTGAAATAAAGGAGACAAATAAATATTTGCAGATCTTATTTCCAATTCTTACTTAACCGTCACTGAGAAGCACTAATTGATTTCTTTTCACTGGAAGACTTTCGGAGTTGTGCAGATCATATCATTTTTCTTACCTTGAGTGAGCTATGAATTATTTCAGGAAACTTTCATCAGTGAAATGAACAAAAAGCGCTGTACATCACTAAGAATTAACATTATTCCATAGCATAGAAGTTGCCACTATATTATGCATGCATTTCCCCGGAATAACTGACTTTGTTATATATTCTTCATCTTTTATCTGTCTCATGACTTTTCTGAGGAAATTGGCTCCAGGATGCAAATAGGTGGGAAAAGACACATTCAGCAGCATTCTTCTACTTCAGAAGATTTTGCTAATATGGCAAGTGAGGTAATAGGATAAGATAATGTAAAAGTATAAATCCTATATCGCTATGTGAGGAGACAGGGGCCCTGGGTCCAGGTGTTAATAGTATGGACGGCATGTTAAAGATCTAGTACAATGCTGAAGGACTTCACACCATTGTAGCTTCTAAGGCTCCCTCTCTGTGAAATCTTAATAATGTGACCTACACTAGAAAATTGCAACAAAGAAATTGGATTCTATGTCTATTCCAGACATCCCTGCAGATTCAAAACATTTTGATAGGACCATTGGGCATGTAAAGAACTGCAATAGAGACTGTTTAATTTGGAAATGTATTTGACATTCATGTCTATTTGGGGTCAATACCCAGTGTCCATTACCTGTTGATAACACTACGGTATGGCTTTATTCACATGACCATACTGTATATGTTGACATCACAGTGCTTATTACCCCTGTACTGTGACAGCTTATTCTTTATTATCCATGTACTGTGATATCACCTTCCTGTGCTGTGAAATCACAGTCTTTATTATCCCTGTAGTGTGACATCACAGTCTTTATTATCCCTGCAGTGTGACATCACAGTCTTTATTATCCCTGCAGTGTGACATCACAGTCTTTATTATCCCTGCAGTGTGACATCACAGTCTTTATTATCCCTGTAGTGTGACATCACAGTCTTTATTATCCCTGTAGTGTGACATCACAGTCTTAATTATCCCTGTAGTGTGACATCACAGTCTTAATTATCCCTGTAGTGTGACATCACAGTCTTTATTATCCCTGTAGTGTGACATCACAGTCTTTATTATCCCTGTAGTGTGACATCACAGTTTTTATTATCCATGTAGTCTGCCATCAGTCTTTATTATCCCTTTAGTGTGACATCACAGTCTTTATTATCTATATAGTGTAACATCACAATCTTTATTAGGCGGCACGGGTATCCGGCAGGCCGTTCACCTGCGGGAACAGCCTGCCGGATCTGTGCTACCGTTAGTGCACTCCCTCAAGTATGTATTACAAACTAAGAAAAAATCACAGAAAAAAAGGATAAAATTACATCATGCAGGATGTTTTTTATCCTTTTTTTCTGTGATTTTTGCTTAGTTTGTAATATGTACTTGAGGGAGTGGCACATTCAGATGCGAATGCGCTCCTAGTCTATCATGAGTAGCATTCCTGTGCACTTTTGCCCTCCCTATCAAACAGAGCGCCTTGATTAGGTGGTAAATATAGGTGTGTTTGCTCCTCTTCTCATTGGTTGCTGGATGCACGTAGAGGTGACTAGGAGCAACACACCTATATGTGTAGAGTCCGCGCTCCCAGATATAGATGGCCAACGGCATAGGTAGGTTTAGCGTAGGACCTGCCTGACCTGAGACCACCTTGGCGCTGGGTAGGTGGGCACAGATGTGTTTTGATCAAAATATATTGGCTAAGAGTCTCAGATTTTATCATATCAGAATGAGGTCTAAGGCTACTTTCACACTAGCAGCAGGCCTGATCCGGCAGGTGAAGGGTGCTGCTGGATCAGGCCTGCCGCAGTGACATGTGTGGAGCCGGAACCGTGCTCCGGCCCCACACATGTCACACAGTACATACATACACATAAACATACACACACATATACACAGACAAATACACATACATACTTACATGCTCCCGGCAGGTCTTCAGAGCGTCGGAGGGACAGGACGTCTCGCACAGGTGACGATTCCCCACAGCGCCCTCTGCTGGGCGCCTGGTGGAATCGTCACCTGTGCGCGCCGTACTGTCCCTCCGACGCTCTGAAGACCTGCCGGGGTGCATGTAAGTATGTATGTGTATTTGTATGTGTATATGTCTGTGTATGTTTATGTTTATGTGTATGTCTATGTCTGTATGTGTATTGTGTGTATGTGTAGCTGGATCCGTCATGAACTCCATTGAAAGTCAATGGAGGGCGGATCCGGTTACCATTGTGGTCACACCAGACGGATCCACCCCCATTGACTTGCATTGGGGGTCATTCCGGATCCGTCTTGGTGCGGATGCCTGGACCGGAGTGCTTTCAGGAGCATTCCGTTGTCTTCAGTTCAGTTTTGACCCCATTGACAATGAATGGGGACAAAACTGAAGCGTTTTATTCCGGTATTGAGCCCCTATGACGGAACTCAATACCGGAATTTTAAAACGCTAGTGTGAAAGTAGCCTTAGTTTCTATAGTATATATTGTTTGCATTTATTTTTAGTGCATTAATATTCTTTTTCTGTGATTTATTTTTATATATATAGCCACTGACATCCGCAATTATTTATTACATCATGCAGGATGTTTTTTATCTTTTTTTCTGTGATTTTTGCTAAGTCTTTATTATCCATGTAGTGTGATACCACAGTCCTTTACTATCCATGTAGTGTGATACCACAGTCTTTATTATCCATGTAGTGTGATACCACAGTCTTTATTATCCATGCAGTGTGACATCACAGTCTTTATTATCCATGCAGTGTGACATCTCAGTCTTTATTATCCATGCAGTGTGACATCACAGTCTTTATTATCCATGTAGTGTGATACCACAGTCTTTATTATCCATGTAGTGTGATACCACAGTCTTTATTATCCATGTTGTGTGATACCACAGTCTTTATTATCCATGTAGTGTGACATCACAGTCTTTATTATCCATGTAGTGTGACATCACAGTCTTTATTATCCATGCAGTGTGACATCACACTCTTTATTATCCATGCACTGTGAGATCACAGTCTTTATTATCCATGTAGTGTGATACCACAGTCTTTATTATCCATGCAGTGTGACATCACAGTCTTTACTATCCATGTAGTGTGATACCACCGTCTTTATTATCCATGTAGTGTGATACCACAGTCTTTATTATCCATGTAGTGTGATACTACAGTCTTTATTATCCATGTAGTGTGATACCACAATCTTTATTATTCATGTAGTGTGATACCACAGTCTTTATTATCCATGTAGTGTGACATCACAGTCTTTATTATCCATGTAGTGTGATACCACAATCTTTATTTTCCATGTAGTGTGATACTACAGTCTTTACTATCCATGTAGTGTGATACCACAGTCTTTATATTCCCTGCAGTGTGACATCACAGTGTTTATTATCCATGTAGTGTGATACCACAGTCTTTATTATCCATGCAGTATGACATCACAGTCTTTATTATCCATGTAGTGTGATACCACAGTCTTTATTATCCATGTAGTGTGATACCACAGTCTTTATTATCCATGCAGTATGACATCACAGTCTTTATTATCCATGTAGTGTGATACCACAGTCTTTATTATCCATGTTGTGTGATATCAACGTCTTTATTATCCATCTATTGTGATATCACAATCTTTATTATCCATGTAGTGTCACATCACAATCTTTATTATCCCTGTACTAGTCTTTATTATCCCTGCAGTGTGAAATCACAGTCTTTATTATCCATGCAGTGTGACATCACAGTCTTTATTTCCCCTGTATTGTGCCATAAGTCTTTATTATCCATGTAGTGTCACATCACAATCTTTATTATCCCTGTACTAGTCTTTATTATCCCTGCAGTGTGAAATCACAGTCTTTATTATCCATGTAGTGTGATACCACAGTCTTTATTATCCATGTTGTGTGATACCACAGTCTTTATTATCCATGTAGTGTGACATCACAGTCTTTATTATCCATGCAGTGTGACATCACAGTCTTTATTATCCATGTAGTGTGACATCACACTCTTTATTATCCATGTAGTGTGATACCACAATCTTTACTATCCATGTAGTGTGATACCACAGTCTTTATTATCCATGTAGTGTGATACCACAGTCTTTATTATCCATGTAGTGTGACATCACAGTCTTTATTATCCATGCAGTGTGACATCACAGTCTTTATTATCCATGTAGTGTGACATCACACTCTTTATTATGCATGTAGTGTGATACCACAGTCTTTACTATCCATGTAGTGTGATACCACAGTCTTTATTATCCATGTAGTGTGATACCACAGTCTTTATTATCCATGTAGTGTGACATCACAGTCTTTATTATCCATGCAGTGTGACATCACAGTCTTTATTATCCATGTAGTGTGACATCACAGTCTTTATTATCCATGCAGTGTGACATCACACTCTTTATTATCCATGCACTGTGAGATCACAGTCTTTATTATCCATGTAGTGTGATACCACAGTCTTTATTATCCATGCAGTGTGACATCACAGTCTTTACTATCCATGTAGTGTGATACCACCGTCTTTATTATCCATGTAGTGTGATACCACAGTCTTTATTATCCATGTAGTGTGACATCACAGTCTTTATTATCCATGTAGTGTGATACCACAATCTTTATTTTCCATGTAGTGTGATACTACAGTCTTTACTATCCATGTAGTGTGATACCACAGTCTTTATATTCCCTGCAGTGTGACATCACAGTGTTTATTATCCATGTAGTGTGATACCACAGTCTTTATTATCCATGCAGTATGACATCACAGTCTTTATTATCCATGTAGTGTGATACCACAGTCTTTATTATCCATGTAGTGTGATACCACAGTCTTTATTATCCATGCAGTATGACATCACAGTCTTTATTATCCATGTAGTGTGATACCACAGTCTTTATTATCCATGTTGTGTGATATCAACGTCTTTATTATCCATGTATTGTGATATCACAATCTTTATTATCCATGTAGTGTCACATCACAATCTTTATTATCCCTGTACTAGTCTTTATTATCCCTGCAGTGTGAAATCACAGTCTTTATTATCCATGCAGTGTGACATCACAGTCTTTATTTCCCCTGTATTGTGCCATAATCTTTATTATCCCTGTTGTGTGACATCACAGTCTTTATTATCCATGTAGTGTGATACCACAGTCTTTATTATCCATGTTGTGTGATACCACAGTCTTTATTATCCATGTAGTGTGACATCACAGTCTTTATTATCCATGCAGTGTGACATCACAGTCTTTATTATCCATGTAGTGTGACATCACACTCTTTATTATCCATGTAGTGTGATACCACAATCTTTACTATCCATGTAGTGTGATACCACAGTCTTTATTATCCATGTAGTGTGATACCACAGTCTTTATTATCCATGTAGTGTGACATCACAGTCTTTATTATCCATGCAGTGTGACATCACAGTCTTTATTATCCATGTAGTGTGACATCACACTCTTTATTATGCATGTAGTGTGATACCACAGTCTTTACTATCCATGTAGTGTGATACCACAGTCTTTATTATCCATGTAGTGTGATACCACAGTCTTTATTATCCATGTAGTGTGACATCACAGTCTTTATTATCCATGCAGTGTGACATCACAGTCTTTATTATCCATGTAGTGTGACATCACAGTCTTTATTATCCATGCAGTGTGACATCACACTCTTTATTATCCATGCACTGTGAGATCACAGTCTTTATTATCCATGTAGTGTGATACCACAGTCTTTATTATCCATGCAGTGTGACATCACAGTCTTTACTATCCATGTAGTGTGATACCACCGTCTTTATTATCCATGTAGTGTGATACCACAGTCTTTATTATCCATGTAGTGTGACATCACAGTCTTTATTATCCATGTAGTGTGATACCACAATCTTATTTTCCATGTAGTGTGATACTACAGTCTTTACTATCCATGTAGTGTGATACCACAGTCTTTATATTCCCTGCAGTGTGACATCACAGTGTTTATTATCCATGTAGTGTGATACCACAGTCTTTATTATCCATGCAGTATGACATCACAGTCTTTATTATCCATGTAGTGTGATACCACAGTCTTTATTATCCATGTAGTGTGATACCACAGTCTTTATTATCCATGCAGTATGACATCACAGTCTTTATTATCCATGTAGTGTGATACCACAGTCTTTATTATCCATGTTGTGTGATATCAACGTCTTTATTATCCATGTATTGTGATATCACAATCTTTATTATCCATGTAGTGTCACATCACAATCTTTATTATCCCTGTACTAGTCTTTATTATCCCTGCAGTGTGAAATCACAGTCTTTATTATCCATGCAGTGTGACATCACAGTCTTTATTTCCCCTGTATTGTGCCATAATCTTTATTATCCCTGTTGTGTGACATCACAGTCTTTATTATCCCTGCAGTGTGGCATCAGTCTTTATTATACCTTTTGTGTAACATCACAGTCTTTATTATCCATGTAGTGTGACATCACAATCTTTATTACCCCTGTAGTGTGACATCACAGTTTTTATTATCCATGTAGTGTGACATCACAATTTTTATTATCCATTTAGTGTGAGATCAAAATCTTTATTACCTATGTAGTGTGACATAACAGTATTTATTATCCCTTTACTGTGACATCTTAGTGTTTCGTATCTCTGTACTGAGATATTAGTAGATTAACTTGACGCACACTACTGTAGCTGCTCGGAGTAGGGTTCCCACCCTGTTTCAATGAAGAATAACAGACTCCGGCATATAGATGCAAAAGTGTTGATTGGTGTTTATTTGTATTGCGGCAAATTCAAGTGGTAACGTTTCGGCCCATACAAAGAGCCTTCATCAGATTGTGACATAAGTATAAAAAAGGTACATTAGTATAACAAGGATAACATGTATGAAAAAGGTACTAGGCTAATACAGCAGTAATGCTATCTAGAGCGCATATGTCAATTGATGAGGTCAAAAATACGGAGGGATCAAAAGAACCTGTCAGAACAGGCAATCACCTGTCTGTGACTCGGCAGTAAATTGGCAACTCATCCTTAATACAGTCCATATCTTAGGTAGCAAAAATAGACATAGGATTTCATATGCCAGTCGGAGCCCCATGTTGTCTGTTATACAAATAGAAGGACCATATTTATTATGCAAAAATAGGTGCTCTCTGGCATATTGAGGGGAGCCGCTTACCTGATGCCTCTTTAGTAGGAGAGTAGAAGAGAGAAAGCGCAGTGATGAGTCTACAGCATCCGCTGTAGTAGTTTGTAGGAGCGCTGTGGAGAAGTCAGCGCTGTGAGCGCTTAAAACCAGCGTGTAGGAGACGCTACCGGAAGCGGAAGTGAAGAGGCGGGTGAAACGCATGGTCACATGGTCCTGCGGTCCATCGGCCAGAAATAGAAAGGGTGGTGGAACGCAAATGCATTCCAAACGCAGGAAGAGAGCTGTTCAGCATGAATGGTGACAATGGAGGCTGAGTAAGATATAATAAAGGATACAGATGTGGTGCGGCAAGCAAGGGGCGGATCCCCAGGTGTCAGTAGGCCTAAAAAGAAAAACAGAATGTCATTCTTATTATCGAGTGACAACATGTTCATTGTTGGAAACATATACATAATGATAATTAACACACAGCCTACATTATAGTAATAATGGGCTCATAACAATTGTTGTAATTCATAATCCCGGTTGAGGCCCCTTGGTTCCAGGCTATTCAGCTTATGGATCCAAAAGGCCTCCCTCAGTTTGAGACACTTTATATCCACGTCTGGGATTGGGGATTCTCTCAATTACCTGAAACCGTAATTGTGAGATGGTATGCTTCTCTTGATTGAAATGAAACGGGACTGGGAGAAGGAGATTCTGTTTCCGGATGTTGGATTTGTGTTGACAAACCCGATTGCGTATAGTTTGGGTAGTTTCCCCCACATAAATGAGGCCACAAGGGCACTTCAGGATGTAGATTGCGAAGTCTGTGTCGCAAGTGAAAAATTCTTGAATCGTAAAAGATTTGCCTGTTCTGGGGTGTTGAAAGGTGTTGCCTTTTTGGACATTAGAACACTGTGTACAATGATTGCAGGGGTATGTCCCTTTTTTGGGGTGCTCAGAAATAGTTGCCAATAGTTGCCAGAGGTACCAATGGCCCTGAATTATGTTCTCCACCCTTTTTGACACACGGGTGGAAAGTATGGTACCCGTTTGGAAGATGATGTCTTTTGTGAGATCTGGTGGGAGGTAGTGTGTAGGAGTTTCTCTGGATAGCCTCTGTCCCTAAACCTAGAGCGCATCTCTTCTAATCTCTGATTACAAATAGTTTCATCTTTTACAATTCTACGGACTCTCTGAAACTTGGAGTGGGGGAGGGCTTTCTTTGTGTTATATGAATGAGCGCTTGAAAAATGGAGGAGATTGTTGCGATCTGTTGGTTTGCGTTTCAGGTCAGTTGTGAGGTGGCCGTCATTATTTTTGGTAATGTGAGTGTCGAGAAAGTTGATGTTAAGGAGATCGTATGTAATAGTGAAGTTAAGTTCGGGATATACGGAGTTAATGAAAATATGAAACTCCTCCAGTGATTCTGGGGTGCCTTCCCATACACAGAACACGTCGTCTATGTAGCGTTTCCATATGACGACGTGTTCTTTGAAACGTGTATCTGTATATAGGTGGGTGTTCTCAAACTCGGCCATGTAGCTGTTTGCATAACGGGGGGGGGGGCACATTGGACCCCATGGCCGTCTCCTGTTTCTGTAGGTAGAATGCATCCTGAAATATGAAGGAGTTGTTGTACAGTACTAGATATAATAAATCCATGCAAAGTTCTATAGTATCAGAAGGAGTGTTGTGGGAAGTCAACAATTTCTTGACGGCTTGTAGGCCTTTATCATGGTGTATTGATGTATATAGGCTTGAAACATCCCATGTTACCAGTATAGTATTGTGGGAGAGTGGCGGTAGTTTCCTAATAATTTCAAGGAAATTTGTGTCTAGTAAAAATTATTGGGTCTGACTAATCAATGGAGTGAGAATTTTTTCTAATAATATGGCAATCGGGGATAGGAGAGAATCTGTTGATGCGACTATGGGTCGACCCAGAGGATTCAATAGGTTTTTGTGAATTTTTGGCAATGTGTAAAAAACAGGAGTTATGGGATTATGATTAATCAGGAAACGGGCTGTGGCCTCATCTATAGGACCATGTGACCATGTGTTTCACCCGCCCCTCCACTTCTGCTTCTGGTAGCGTCTCCTACACGCTGGTTTTAAGCGCTCACAGCGCTGACTTCTTCACAGCGCTCCTACAAACTTCTACAGCGGATGCTGTAGACTCATCACTGCGCTTTCTCTCTTCTACTCTCCTACTAAAGCGGCATCAGGTAAGCGGCTCCCCTCGATATGCCAGAGAGCACCTATTTTTGCATAATAAATATGGTCCTTCTATTTGTATAACAGACAACATGGGGCTCCGACTGGCATATGAAATCCTATGTCTATTTTTGCTACCTAAGATATGGACTGTATTAAGGATGAGTTGCCAATTTACTGCCGAGTCACAGACAGGTGATTGCCTGTTTTGACAGGTTCTTTTGATCCCTCCGTATTTTTGACCTCATCTATTGACATATGCGCTCTAGATAGCATTACTGCTGTATTAGCCTAGTACCTTTTTTATTCATGTTATCCTTGTTATACTAATGTACCTTTTTTTATACTTATGTCACAGTCTGATGAAGGCTCTTTGTATGGGCTGAAACGTTACCACTTGAATTTGCTGCAATACAAATAAACACCAATCAACAATTTATATGCCGGTGTACTGAGATATTGCTGCATTTATTATACTTGTATTTTCATGTTCAGTGTAGTAGCTGTAGGGTTGCAGAGGTAGCAGGTGTGCCCAGGCCTTGGAATCAGAAAGGGCCTATTGGCTGATCTGCTACATGATGAGACACCAGTATTTTAAATGATACCTGGTAAGTGGAAGACCAATTGGCTTTCTTGCATTGAGGTTCAAGAGCTTCTGAGTTTCATCCACAGTTTCTGCACAAACTGTACAATTCAGAGTGTCCTTCTAAATTATGTTAGTCAGGGATTGCCCCTGATCAGTGTCAGTTATCATATTATATGTATCTTTACTTTATACTGCATCATGTCTATCACTCTCCATGATTTCCATTATCTTTTTTTTTAATCCTTACTGTAAAACTGAAGTTACACTGTGTTGAAATTCAAGGATGGATATATATATATATATATATATATATATATATATATATATATATGTATTTGCCTTAGTGCGGCAGTAAACAATCAAAAATTCTATTCTTTGTTCAATTACTGCCTAATAAAAGATACACATTTCTTCTATTCACGCCTTGTCAGAAATTGCTCGTATGTATAGTCTATAAACTTGCATATGTCTGGTGAGTGTATAAGCATATCAAGTGTATGATTATTTAGAGACATGTATCTATGTTGTAGTAAGATGACCTTGGGATTTTGTACTGAGGTCATTTGTGATCATTTTACTATCCGTGACTACTCCTCCGAGGACAAATGTTTATGTAACCATATATGATTAAATTAGGGTAATGGAGCAGAATTACATGGTAAAAACTCAAACTCTGATAACCTGTAATTAACATCTCTTTCAAGGTAAAACACATAATTCATTTAGATTTTTTTCTCCTTCTATACTAAAACAAACAAAAAAAAATAAAAAATGTGAAAATAAGTCCTTTTTCCAATCTAAGTAATTTTGAATGTGTGTAGTTTAATGTTTTTCTACAGCATCATAGTCTAAACCTTCAATTTATTTTAATATGGACATAGCAAAATATATTAGGTTGTTGCCTAGTCCCCCATTAGTCAAATCAAAATTGGAAAAACTGTCATGGAAATGTCACTTCTACTGTATATTGTAGACTTTGACTTTATGTCTCGAGTAGGTCCGTAATATTTCTCCCCTTCTGTGTAAGGCCTCTTTCACACGAACGTTGTTTTTGCGGGCTCCGATCCGCATTTTTCATGTGAAAAATGCGGACCCATTCATTTCTATGGGCCCGCAAAAAATGCGGACAGCACACCGTGTGCTGTCCGCATCCGTTGCTCCGTTCCGTGGCCCGCAAAAAAAAAATAGAGCATGTCCTATTCTTGTCCGTTTTGCGGACAAGGATAGGCAATGTTACAGTGGATCCGCAAAAAATACGGATGCCATACGGACGCCATCCGTTTTTTTTGCGGATCCGCAATTTGCGGACCGCAAAACACAACGTTCGTGTGAAAGAGGTCTTAGGTGATTTTTTTTTTTGTTAAACTTTGCTGTATAAGACCTTTTGCAGGACAAATTGTAGTTTCTATAAGAATCATTTTGGGGTATATACACTGTATTACATGACTTTTATTTCTACACTTATTTTAGTGCAGCCCCTGAACTGTGAAGCCCCATGCAGGAGCCCAGTTTTCCCCCGATTTGTCATACTGGTTCATTTAGTAAAACAAATTGAAAAAAAAAAAGCATTTTCTGATGAAAAACCTTCTTGTCTGTCAGAAATATATTAGATATTCCTCTCTAGTGATGGTCGCTATTAGTGCAGCATGTAACATTTATCGCTAGAGAAGCTGCCTGCATATTTTACGCTAAAGATCCAGTATGGACAGGAGGGACAGTGTAAAATGAGAACTTTATTGATGTTTGTGTGTGTGTGTGTGTGTGTGTGTGGGGGTACAAATGTTTGGAGTGACTTTTTTGATGCTGTGATCTGGATGCTGTTAAATGTATGGATCATGGCATCAGTGAATGGTCTAATTAGGCACCCCAGGGGGAATTGATGAACAAGCAATCATCTTTTCACTCCTTTTCTGAAAAAAGACACCAATATTTGATAATCAGAGAGCAAACATGCTCTTTGACTGATGGGGTAAGGGGGATTGATATGTACAGAAGTCCATATTACCCTGCCTTTGGGGACATGTACAGTTACACAGGGAGACAAAATCTGTGTCTCTTCTCCTGCAGCCTGTCAGCACGTCCCCCACTGGCCATCCTATCTTTCTCCACACCTATAGCCTGGAAACTATAGGCCGGTAAGTTTAACTTCTGTTGTGGGTAAACTGTTTGAAGGTTTTCTGAGAGATGCTATCTTGGAGTACCTCAATGAAAATAAGCAAATAACTCCATATCAGCATGGCTTCATGAGGGATCGGTCATGTCAAACCAATTTAATCAGTTTCTATGAGGAGGTAAGTTCTAGACTTGACCGCGGCGACTCAATGGATGTCGTATATTTGGACTTCTCCAAAGCGTTTGACACGGTACCACATAAAAGGTTAGTATACAAAATGAGAATGCTTGGCCTGGGAGAAAATGTCTGTATGTGGGTAAGTAACTGGCTTAGGGATAGAAAACAGAGGGTGGTTATTAACGGTACATACTCAGATTGGGTCACTGTCACTAGTGGGGTACCACAGGGGTCTGTATTGGGTCATATTCTCTTCAATATATTTATTAATGATCTTGTAGAAAGCTTGCACAGTAAAATATCCATTTTTGCAGATGACACTAAACTGTGTAAAGTAATTAACACAGAGGAGGACAGTGCACTGCTACAGCAGGATCTGGATAGACTGGAGGCTTGGGCAGAAAAGTGGCAGATGAGGTTTAACACTGACAAATGTAAGGTTATGCATATGGGAAGGAAGAATGCAAGTAACCAGTACATACTAAATGGTAAAGCATTGGGTAACTCTGACATGGAAAAGGACCTAGGAATTTTAGTGAACAGCAAACTAAGCTGCAGAAACCAGTGTCAGACAGCTGCTGCCAAGGCCAATAAGATAATGGGTTGCATCAAAAGAGGCATAGATGCCCGTGATGAGAACATAGTCCTGCCACTTTACAAATCACTAGTCAGACCACATATGGAGTACTGTGTACAGTTCTGGGCTCCTGTGAACAAGGCAGACATAGCAGAGCTGGAGAGGGTTCAGAGGAGGACAACTAAAGTAATAACTGGAATGGGTGGACTACAGTACCCAGAAAGATTATCAAAATTAGGGTTATTCACTTTAGAAAAAAGACGACTGAGGGGAGATCTAATAACTATGTATAAATATATCAGAGGTCAGTACAGAGATCTCTCCCATCATCTATTTATCCCGAGGACTGTGACTGTGACGAGGGGACATCCTCTGCGTCTGGAGGAAAGAAGGTTTGTACATAAACATAGAAGAGGATTCTTTACGGTAAGAGCAGTGAGACTATGGAACTCTCTGCCTGAGGAGGTGGTGATGGTAAGTTCACTAAGAGAGTTCAAGAAGGTCCTGGATGTATTTCTGGAGGGTAATAATATTACAGGTTATAGTTACTAGAGATGGGTCGTTGATCCAGGGAGTTATTCTGATTGCCTGACTGGAGTCGGGAAGGAATTTTTCCCCCTAAAGTGAGGAAAATTGGCTTCTACCTCACAGGGTTTTTTTTGCCTTCCCCTGGATCAACTTGTAGGAAAACAGGCTGAACTGGATGGACAGATGTCTTTTTTCGGCCTTACAAACTATGTTACTATGTTACTATGTTACTATGTTACTGTTTGATATCTCAGCTGGCTGAAGGATTGGAGGGTTCCTTTAACCTTTAATATCTCAGACTTGGTTGCTACAAATGTCAGCCTGGTCTTGTGTTACTACTTTACCCTGCTTTACATTTCACAACTTTATCCCTGACCTGTTTGGCGTGTTCCTTGGTTTTCTTGAGAATTAATTACACACAGGTGGACTCTATTTACTAATATGGTGACTTCTGAAGGCAATTGGCCACAATGAATACAAATGCACACCACTCTTTTTAGATTTTTATTTATTAAAAATGTTGAAAACCATGTATTATTTTCTTTTCACTTCACACATACTTGCTACTTTGTGTTGGTCTATCAAATAAAATCCCAATAAAATACAGTTAGGTTTGTAGTTGTAACATGTGTAAAAGTTCAAAGGGTATGAATACTTTTTCAAGGCACTGTATATGCAGCTTTCACTGGGCAGCTCAATCATTGCCTGAGAAATAGTCCTAAGAATTGATCCACTTTCTGCAGCTACTAAATGGTGTTTTGTCAAAACACTATTGTCTTTTCCTCTCTGAAAGAACACCGTTCAGGATGATCAGTGTTTGTCAGCCTCGTGTGTACTGAGCATACAATTTTTAATACAATTGTATACAAAACAAGTATATTGCACAAGATACTGTACATATGCATGCAAAGACTTATAGAAGGAAATTTAAGGTGACTGTTGGTCCAAAGTGTGTTGGAGAAAGTTGAATCTTTGCTTCTACATGCACCAGAAAAAAAATCATAGCTGGTGCAGATATGTGCTATAATCTATACCAGTTTCTGGTATAAATTATAGTAAATCTGTTGGGCCATGGGAGGCCACACAGCTCCCAATAAGTCCTACCTACTTTTTTTTTTTAAATAAATGTGGCTCAGGCAGCGTAAAATCCTGAAAATTCTAAATATCTATAGAAAAATGGTGCTTGTGCAAGAATTTGCAACATTTTGACCCCAGAAATATATTATTAGGCAGATTTAGACTTAAATAGTCCCTAATTATAAAGGTATATTAGGCAGACAGTTTCAAAGAGTCCCTAATTATATGCTGAATATACATGTGTGAACCTAGCCTTTGCTTGAATCATTGATCAAGTCTGTACCTTAAGCAGCCAATATTAAAGAAAATGGCAGGCAGATGATACAAGGTAGTGACTGACATTAGCATTTTTTTTACTAAATTAAAAACAAAATCTCCAAAAACTGACTCTTCAGTCAGTTCAGAAATTGACCCTCCAGTTTAAGAAAAACAAATCACATTACTTTTACCTGGTGACCTCCTTTTCATAATTTCAGCTGCAAATCTTCCAATTCTCTTGCACCTATTTGGTCACCCAAGATGGCCGCACCACTTTTCAGACTACCTGATGCACACTGTGCGTGTGGTAACACAAGACAGTTCCTGCTTGTCTAGTCCTGCCCTAGGATGAGCCAGCACTGTTGACATGAGGAATGCTTGCTAATCTGAGGGAAGCAGGAAGTGTCGTAGACTACTGATGCATCAGTCAGTCTAACAAGCGTTGCGGCCATTTTGGTTAACAGAAGCCAACCCCGAAAATAGGCGAATCTGCAGCTGAAACATTGAAAAGGAGATTACCAAGTAAGTGTTTTGTTTGTTCCCAATTGATGTGAATTTTTGTTCCTGAATGTTGACACAAAACTTTGCAACTTTCAAAGTAAACCAACAGATTGTGTCAAGTTAAAGAAAATTGCCTAAACATATGCCAAATTTTTCATCCTGCAACAGCCACTGTGATCACTGTGATAAATTAGCACATATTTAGCCTGCCTAATCTAAGTTTACTAGTAGAAAAGAAGATAGGATCCTTTTCTTTAGGCGCTGTCATCAGACATGAAACTACACCGAGGTTATGGATGTAGCATATGTAATTTATTAAAAGAATGTCTACGCGTTTCAGAGTACGATGTCTCCTTCATCAGATATTATTGTCCTGATGAAGGAGGCATCGTACCTCTGAAACGCGTAGACATTCTTTTAATAAATTACATATGCTACATCCATAACCTCGGTGTAGTTTCATGTCTGATGACAGCGCCTAAAGAAAAGGATCCTATCTTCTCTTCTACTATTGAACCTACTGACACCCCGGTATCCTACGGAAGCGGTGTACGTGCGGACCTTGGCTGCAGTCTACAGACCCTACCTAACCTTATTGCTGGTCGGTTTTCGCAATAACCAGCGAAGCTCTACATAGTGGTTGTGGCTTTCCACAACCATTAGGGGTAAGCACATTACTTTGTCTCATAACCCCGTTTTACATACTGATCAGACACATGTGGCGCGCCTTCTTTCTTTTTTCTTCTTTTAATCTAAGTTTACGCTATCTACTATACTATTCTATACTCACAAATGTATTTTTCTCCTAAGCTTCCAAACACATAAAAAGTCATGTTCTCTGCTGGGAGGTAAGTGGAAAAGGCTTCTTAGTGAGTATGGGTACCTTGGAGATACATCACCTAGTATGTTACCTGCTGGGACATATTTGCAAGTTATTACTGCTTTGCTGCATGTCCCTGGTGGGGATTAATGCAAAGAGTATGCTTTCTTAGTGATCCTCCAAAAAAGACATAATGCTGTTGTTCCTTACACTAGTGTCCAGTACAAAATTTTGACAACTCATTCAACTCCTTTCATGTTCCATGAAGCATTTGATGGTTCAGTATGAATAAGCCAGATTTGATTTGCATAATACTTCACCAAAATATGTTACATATGTCAGGCAGAACCTACACGTAATTTGTTTTTTCATGCCTGATCTGAGGAACCAACATCTTTATAATTAGAATTACCAAATATATATATATATATATATATATATATATATATATATATATATATTGCGGACACTGTTAATAAAGTATTATTATATCACCTTCAATTTTTATAAATATCACAAAAACTGAGTGACCATCAACACTTGAATGCAACAGATGCAGATACCAGAGGCAAAGTGTTTATTAAGCATGAATATTTTAGAATTACTTTTACTCAAAGTACCAACATTTTAATCCAAATAAATATACAGATTAGTTACAGATTGTTTGGTAAGAAGCAGTGGCGTACATAGAGTAAGAGCCTCATAGCAAGGATCAAACCAGGCCCCCACACAGGACAGAAGGGTCCCCGTCCTTGGGCTATTTTTTCCACTGCCTTATTTGCTAAAATTTGTTCCTTTGGAGGTTAGAGTCCTGACCAAGTTTTCACCCCCAGTAGAAGAGGAGATGATCCCAACTGGGCCCCTCTTGCCCTGGGCCCCATAACATTTGCATGGTTTGCCACTATGGTAGTTACACCCCTGGTTACAAGGCACCCACTACAGTGCCTTGTTACCAGTTTATTTCTTCAGGACAGCAATGGGGGTACAGATGAGGCAGTCGTGTTAGGGTCCTGATGCCTGAAGGGTCCTTCTACCATTTAGAAAGATACCAAAATTATAGATTTTGTATGTGGGGCCAGTTACAACTCTTACTTGGTTGTCTACTGATATAGTAGTACAACTGTAGATGTAATGGGTTTTCCAGAACTCACCATAATTATACATCACCCCTGTAGGAGAAAATGTATAGTATACTAACCATTCCAAAGTTGCATGAATTGACTTCTCTGAAAATGATGCTCCTCTTCTGAAAATCCAGCTTCCACTGATGTTATGTTCTTTACCAAGTTTCTGGCAAGGGCTGTGGACAGGATATCACTTACACTATGAACAAGGTAAGAGGTATTCTTTTCCTTGGTGCATGTACATACTTCTGAATCTACCTCATCTCTGCATGCATCAGGGAGAATAATAGTTCTCATCCCATTCACAGCAGAAATGACTCTCCATCCATAGTCCAGGCCAGAAACCTGGTAAAGGATGTGACATCAGCGGAAACAGGTTTTTCAGAAGAGGAGCATCACACGACCTGGTTCCCAAGAGGCAAATCCACCCAATTTTGGTACAGTAATTAAATTACAAAATTATCATACAAGTGTGTTATGTGTATGGTAATTAAGATGGGTTTGAGAGACTCAATCAGTCCTGGAAACCCCTTTCATTTTTAAACTAAATAATATCCTTGGATTATTTTTTAAAGAATCAGAAGTACTTACAATGTTGCTGTATGACACTCACTCCTCAACCAAGAGATGATTTTCAGAGCCATCTAGCTCAAATTGGTTGATGTAGAAAGTGTATGGCACCATTTTTTGATTGATGACATCATCTGTAATTTATAAAGGCAATATGAATTTTGCTATCTCAAAATGTTTGATAAAAAGATCCAGGATAAAAGTTCTTTGAAAAGTTTATTTCTTCAAGTTCCATTTGAAAATTTTTACGACTCTCCAAATGTGTAAAGATAATTCCAGCTTATGGCAAAAGCTCTAAAATGGTATAAACCTGTCTTCCTTGCATTTTTAACACCCTATGAGTGCATAAACATTGCCAAGTCAATAAACATCCAAAGAGGACGGTAAACAAATCTGTTACTTGATATTAAAAGAAAAACTTTAAGGGGAGCCTTATACGTTAAAAATTATAAAAATATGTTTCAGATTTTATTAAAATGTGAATAGCATTAAAATCCAAATAAACCGGCCCATATGAAATATGCTAACATAATTGCTTTAGGACTTTTAGGCACGTTTATATTAAGTGTACTTTTCAGTTAGTATGGCATTGTGCCACATAAAAATGATTTATATAGAAAATGGAGTAACATGATTCGAATGTCTGCCTCAGCAATATATTGTAAGGCAGACTGCCATGATCTACACACATTAGTTAAAAGGCACAACCATAGAGGCATTACTTCTGACAAGTAAATTGGAGTACAACCACAAAGGGTGATTAATAAGCCAGGTCTCTATGGCGTGCCAAATATATTTCAAAGCGTTGTTTCAAGGTTTTGTTCCTACATTAGCTATTGTTTTAATTCCCTGTGTATTCCATACGTAAATTGTATTGTGATTTAATCATTTAAGAGACTGACGACTTACACAAATGAGAACTGGAAGACATGCTGATAAACATGATATGCCCAATGTTATATCAGTGGCCCATTCTTCCAGGCAGGTACAGGAGCACCTCCATTCACCCTTCTCTCTCTGCTATGGAAGCCCGGACCTACTGGTCTTTCTCTACTCCCTTGCGGCAGGTTTGGCTACAGGATTAGTATATGTCTTCGGCGTAGCAAGCCCCAGCCTGTTTCTTACCAGCTAGGCCTCTCTCTGCAGTGTGCTATATTTGCGTGTCTGCCCGTGTACCGGGTTTTGTCTGTCTCCTGTATTCTAACTCTCTGCTGCTTGACCTGTGCCTGACATCTGTGTTGATCCTTCGCCCAGACTGTTTATCTGATTGATCTACTCTGCTTGGCTTGACCTCTGACTACAATTTTGCTTGTTACCTCTGTGCCCTGAATCGGTGTCTCTGACCCTGTGAGTTCGCTGTCAAGCAAATAGACTAATTCAGGAAATAGTGGCCTCATGATTCCCTGCAGCAAAGTCCAGATCCATGTACAGGGGTTAAAGGGTGAAAACTAGGAGACTGCCAGGGTAACTCTCTTAGTATTAGCTCAAACTCAAATCTGTTGGTTGACACAGTGGTTCCACATCCACTTCCATAACACCCAACTTGCGCTGAGAAAGTTACCATAAAAATCTAGCCGCACAATTGCAAATATAATTAATTTTTACTTTGGTTGAAGATTTACATTTTATTCAAGGAGACTAACAGAAATCAAATGTAAGACCAGCCATATGCATAATCTAGTTGTCTGCTGAATCATTGTCAATCCTGTCATGGGCGGTAGGTGTGCACCCACTGTGACTGGTTTCACTTTGGGCTAATCCTTAGGTCATTATCCTGGTAATTCCCTGCTTTTCACCCTTGCAAGGTACTCACTAGGCCACTACCTATTGGAATAGTCCCGGTGTAGTTGGCACCTGATCTGTGGGGTTAGGGCCAATGATGCAGCACCAAGGGGTCAACCAATACTTGTAGTCAGTAAACAGGCAGAGGTTAAGGCAGGCAAAGTTCATACAATTCAGTGAAGCAGGCAGCAAAGAGTACAGTAGACAGGCAGAACTCAGGGCAGACAGCAGTATTAGAGTCAGTAAACAAATAGAAGTTCAGTACATGTGCAGACAATCATAATGGTACACTTTCACTGGTTAACTAGTAAACTAGGAACCTAAGCTCAGGCAAAGGTACCGAGTAGGAGGGCAGGCCGGCAGAAGCTGATTAACAATTAGAAGCAGCCATGCAACTGCACCCAGAGCAAAGAGAGGAGAGGCGTGGTGATGATGGCAAAATGGGAGGAGTAGTAGTTTAATAAATATTGTTCCTAATAAAAGTAGAAATGGGCACGAGCCACCAATGTAAGAGATCCCCTCCACTAAGCAAGCATTAGTTCTTCATAGAAAGAAGGAGAGGAAGCCACTGCCAGACTCCTCTGGCAGTGGCTTATCTCCCTGGAAATAAAGAGATTGGGCAGTTAAAATCCAACAGCCTGACCCTCATCTTTCCTGACATCTGTTGCTGAGGGAGAGTCAGTACACCTTGTGCACTAACATTTTAGGATCTCTAGAACAAGAGAAAGAAGCCCAGCTAATACATCTTCTTCTCGGGTTCAAGCAAGATTTAAAGGGGTTTCCGAGATATTTTTTACTGAGGACCTAGCCTCTCAAGAGGACATCAGTTATCTAATTAGTGGGGGTCTGACACCTGGAACCCCCACCAATCAGCTATTTGAGAAGGCACTGACGTTCACAGTAGCACTGTGGCCTTCTCTAGATTTCCCTAGGCCATATGACATCACATTCATTGGTTCCATGGCCTAGGCGCAGCTCAGCCCAATTGAAGTGAATAGGGCTGAGATGCGATACAAAGCAGAGGCGCTATCAAATGGACAATGCTGTCATCGGTGAGCAGAGAAAAGGCTGTGGTTCAACTTTGAACGCATATGCCTTCTCAATCAGCTGATCGGCAGGGGTATCAGACCCCCACAATCAGATACTGATGACCTACCTAGAGGATAGGTCATCAGTAAAAGTATCTCAGAAGACCCTTTAATGTATGAAGTCAGCATAAAAAAGATTCCCCGTTGCTCATATGCTACACAATAATCATGGAAATTTTAAGGTTTGAATATACAATATTGATTCTAAAGCTATGATTTTACAATGTATCTGGCATGCAAAGTACAGGAGCAAGAGAATTTCAGATGCAAGTCATATTTAATCTACAGTATGGAATGTGAAGCAGTATGCATTCAAACTTGTAGGGACAGGAGCACTTTGCATGTGTGGTAGTCCTAGGAAGTCTACTTATTGCGATAATCATGAAGTGCCATCAAAAACCTTCAATAAATTCTAATCTAAAGCACATTTAAAAAAAGTATGTGAATTCTGTTGCCTATTATTTTTATTTGAAAATATGCACAAGGAAAATAATGTATTTCCTTTTATAGCAGTTGTTTTTACAGTTTTATAATACACAGGAATTCAATTTTTTCATTGATATGTAGATAAATAAAAAAAAATCATATTTATCACTTTCTGATGTTTAAACTTTATGACTGTACAAAAATGAAAGAATGCGCAGGAGCATGTCACCATGGTTGAAAATACATAAGTGCAAGCTGTGGTGAAGTGAACGGTAGATGTGTGGTGGGGGTATATATCTCAGTACACACCACTAGTCCACTACAGGTGTTCACCTGGCCTGAGGTGTGGCCACGTGTGATAATCACTTGCACAAAGCAATCCTCAGAGTGTGTGAGACGGAAAATTGAAAAGGAAGCCTGCAGAGGCTCTGTGTGCTCCCAACCAGGACTGGGGGCCACAAGACTGAGAAAGCCTGAGTTTGGGGGGCCCAGCGACACCTAAAGAAAAGAGGTGTCGCACAGTAAGAGTCAGGAGAACTTTTGGACCATATCCCCCCAAGGTATTGCGTGGTCATTATCAGAAGGACTGGTGGACTGAGACCCTAATGGGTTGCCTTGGTCACAGCTAGGAGACTGTCTGACCACATGGCTGAGTGAAGCCGAATACAGTGTGAACAGTGCCACTGACCTAAAGGTGAGTTAGGGAAAACCACTGTATAGTGAGCACCTAGCCGGGCAAGGATTTCTTGTTTTGTGTAGATGTAACACGTTGTGATGTGAAGCTGCAACTTAATTGTGCCAAGTGAGGGCAAACTTGGAAGTGTGATGAGCTGTGTGACAAAGCGCTGTTTGAGCTTGAAAAATCCCTGTTTGTTGAGAAAACTGCCATTGCCGACCCCCTGTGAGAGAGCGATCCTTTACAAAGCAAACCAAATGCAATAGTGCTCGGAAAACATTGAATATATAAATAATGCTATCCTCACTATATAAAATGAACATGAGGACTTAGCAAATATATTTTGATCAAAATCATTTTATGCCCATCCACCAAGCCACAGTAATATCTCTTTTGTATGGCAACCTACTCTATATGACCCCTCTCCTTGTGCCAACTGGTCTCATGTGAATTCAGAGGGAGCAGGCTACAGCTATAATTATAATTATAGTTGAGTGAACCGGGTTCGGATTGCTGTATCCGAATCTGATTCTTTTAAAAACTGCATTAAGAATATCGCCCCGTCCTACTGTAAAATGTATTGCTTCCGCTGAGGTCTTTCAGGGACTTTAAAGGTGGTGGCCGCTTGCAAGCGGAGCAGGGTCCATAGCTGCTAGGAGCCAGCTGTTCTCCCCCCTTTCCCCAAAACGTAAATAAAAATAGGTAAGCCGAAAATAGCTCAGTGAACACGCTGTGCTGTTTTCGGAAGTTCCCTTAGAAATTAATGGAGAGCGCAAAACACAAGCGTGGCCACCGTTCCATTCACATTTATGGGCCTCCTGGAGATAGTCAAGATACAGCTCATCTATTTTTGGCAGTCTCACAGAAATGGAACCCCCAAGATGGGACACTTAGCGAGCCCCATTTTGAAGATAAGTGACAAATCTTAGCGATATGCCACCAGTGTCTCAGATGAGACAACCTCTTTAAGGAGCCAAAGTATAAAGTCATTTATTTCAAGAAAGATCTTTCCCAAGAATGAAACACCTTTTGTTCAACTATTGGATTATTCCTTCCAAATGATGATGGTGTCATAGGTCGGCCAAATTCTACCTGGCGTATATTCGTTCTGGTTGAAATTGTCCCAAATTTATCAACTGTAGTCTAATGTGTATGGGCACATCAAGGCAAGTAGGTCTTAATGGAACAAAAAGCCGTTTAGCTCTAGCACTAGAAAGTTCTTCATAAAGTTGAAGTATTTATATAGCTCCAACCTGTTACAAATACAGAAATAAAGAGGTTAGTTCTCATTCTGAGAAAAAGAGTAGAGGCCTTCAGACTGTTCCTTCATACCGCTGTGGCTAACTGAGCATCCATGACCCCTGGTTTATAGCCTAACCACTAACGCCCTATAATACTGACAGTGTTATTCTAATATTCTCAAACATATTAATAAGCATATGGCTATTTGACCAAGCGTTTCACTTAAGGAAAGTAAAATGACAAAATGACGACCGGAGACAAACAACAGAATTCCCACCTGTATACAGATGGAAAATATATTCCAGAATGCTATTGATTAATTTATACATCTTTATTGCACTAATTCCTTCTCTCTGCACCTGAATGTCTCGCTCATACAATACTGGCTAGTTCAGTTATTACCTTGTCATCTCAATGCTTTGCAATTAAGTCATTTTTATCGATTCACGGCCATTGTGGAGCTGAAATTTGTTTTAATCAAATCAGTTTGTTTTCTCACTGAACATCAAGAAATTAGTGCTTTGATAACTCATTTTCTTCTCCAAGGTCTTAGAAAACACATTACTGCTTTCAGGATTCTGCAGGTTTAATATCATCCATTTTAATTTTATTTTTAAAACACATTATAAGAAATAAACTGAAAACGTACACTACACACTGTACCAACCAACTGATTTGGCTTTGGGCTATTCCTGAGGGTGTAATCCTGGCTCCCTGGTTTTCATCCTTAACCCCTGTACAAGGATCTGGTCTTCACTGCAGGGGAGCCACAAGGACACTACCTTTCAAAACAGTCCCGGTGTAATTGGCAGCTGACCCACGAGAGTCAGAGACACTGGTGCATAACACCAAAGGATCAGGCTATACTTGTAGTCAGGAGATAGGCCAAGGTCAGGACAGGCTGAGTACGTGCAAATCCAAATACAACCCAGAGGTTAGGGCAAGCAGCTCAGGGTAGGGTCTGCAGGGTATATAGGCACAGGTAAGGTCAGACATCAGAGAATCAGAGTCCAGGAGACATGCAGATGTTTGTACACAGATAAACAAGCAAATATAGCTCTTTTACAGGGTCAAGATTAACCCTTGCAGTGTTGCAGACTGGGGTTCAAAAAATACAAGTCCTAATACTCTCAGGACACTGATGCTCTGGCTTGCTGCCAGAGTGCTGGAACTACGACAGGCATAGGGTGTGTGGAGGGGCAACCATGCCTGCTCGGGAGAACGGAACAGGAGTGCATGGCTCAGCAGTGCGTCTCTCCCAATATGGCCATGCCGATGCTGAGAATTACGCCTCTGGAGCCTGGACAGGTAAGTTTATTCCAATATTGCTGCAATATTGCTGTCCAGTAAAGGGGTGGTATAGAAAGTGGAATAACATCTCAAGACTGAAGTATTGTATTTAAAGGGGTTTTCCCATCACAGACAATGGGGGCATATCGCTAGGATATGCCCCAATGTCTGACAGGTGCGGGTACCACCTCTGGGACCTACACCTACGCCAAAAACAGAGCGGGGAGAGTGGTGGCTGGAGGGCAGCCACCGCTAAGCGCTCACCCCATACAAATGAACAGGAGCGTACCGTTCTTGTGTGGACACCGCTCCCATTCATTTCTAAGGGGCCGACGGAAATAGCCGATCCACAAGACTGGAACTGACTGCTGCAATCACAGCTATTACTTACCTCCTGCAAGCTCTTGATATAAGGATCAAGCCTCCAAATGCAAAGAAGAAAGTGCACAGAATGAAAGGGTTGTTTTTTTTTTATAGATATTAACAATCTATTAACAATAGTCCTTAGGATAGGTCATCAATATCAGATCAGTGGGGGTCCGACACTCGGCACCCCACCAAACAGCTGTTTTTGGCAGCTGCAGCGCTGGGAAAATGCACAATGTATGGAGCAGAAGCAGAAAGTGCTGTATGTTGCGTAGTTTCCAGTGCCAACATACTGTATTGCAGCTCAGCTCCCACGCAGTTACAGCTGAGCTGAAGCACTCTCAGCCAATATATTTTGATCAAAACACATCTGTGCCCACCTACCTGCGCCAAGGTGGTCTCAGTCAGGCAGGTCCTACTCTAATCCTATCTATGCTGTTGGACAGTTGTATTAATATAGATGTCCAATGGCATAGATAGGTTTAGAGTAGTACCTGCCTGACTGACACCACCTTGGCGTGGGTAGGCGGGCACAGATGTGTTTTGATCAAAATATATTGGCTGAGAGTCTTAGATTATATCATACCAGAGTGAGGGCTTAATCGATATATAATGTTTGCCTCTATTGTGCATTATTTTACGTGATTTTCTTCCTTATAAAGTGGCCATGTACATCCGTATATTCAGTTATCATATCGTGCAGGACGATTTGTATCTTTTTCTGTGATTTCTGAGCTGAAGTACCCCAGCATCACCACAACACAGTGTATGGAGCCTTCTGTTTTCAGCTCCATACACTGTATAGTTTTATGAAACAGCTGATTGGTGGGGGTGCCGGGTGTTGGACCTCCATTGATCTGATATTAATAACCTATGCTGTCTAAAGTCTAAAACCCCTTTAATGCTGTAGTCAATGGAAACTGTCATTATGTAATAGTCTACAGAAGAGTATGGTCAATCTGCCCCATTTTTATGCTAACTAGTTTATTAATATATCTTTATATGTGTCACCATTTCTGATACAGAGCTCCAAACCCCCTGCATAGCTATATATAGTTACCAGATAAATTTCAGTCCATCTTCAGCTACCACTAGGGGGAGATTTATAGCTTATTGCATGCCATTTATAAATTGAAATAAATATTAAAACATTGTGCACTAAACCCCTATACTTGTAGAATTTACCTATATGACTATGCTGGGAGTTTGCAGTTGAGAATCTGAAATATGGAACTCATATGCTTATAAGGGCTCACACATATAGCCGTAGTTTCGGTCCGCATCCAATCCACAATTTTTGTTGATCAGATGTGGACCTATTCGTTTCAATGAGGCCACAAAAGATGAAGACAGCAAACAGTGTGCTGTCCGCATCCGCACGGCCAATTTGCTGCCGTGCAAAAAAATACATCTCCTAGGTAGATGTAAAAGTCTGATAGGACTTTTCTACAGAAAAAAAAGAAAGTGGCCTGCATTCAACCAGGATCTGTGTTTTGCGCATCCGCGATTTGCAGAGCACCAAACAGGCTAGTTTCACATCAGCATTTTTCCTTTCTGGTATTGAGATCCATCATAGGATCTCAATACTGGAGGAAAACGCTTCCGTTTTGTCCCCATTCATTGTCAAAGGGAACGGAACTGAATGCACCAGAATGCATTCCATTCTATTTGGTTGCGTTCCCATGCTGGACAGAATTATTATTATTATGTATTACTAAAGCGCCATTCAAGACGAGGTACAAACTGGTACAGAAGGAGAGAGGGCCCTGCCTGTGAGGGCTCACACTCTACGAGAATAACGCTGCAAGCAGCGATTTTGAGCGCGTCATGGAGCAAGACGGATCCGGCATAAAACACAATGTAAGTCAATGGTGCTGAATCTGTTTTCTCAGACACAAAAGAAAATGGATCCAGCACCCATTGACTTACAATGGTTTTAGTGCCCGATCCATCATGGCTATTTTAGAGATAATACAACCGGATCCATTCATAACAGGTGTAGACGGTTGTATTATCCTAACGGAAGTGTTTTTGCTGATCCATGATGGATCCAGCAAAAACACAGATGTGAAAGAAGCCTTATAGCGTGCATGAGCCTTAAAGATGTATTAAGAAATGAAGAAATGAATAATGGTGTTCAGTGGTAGACGTGATGCGGATATCATGCCCTGCCCACTAAATTTTTGCCATAAAAAAGTCACAGATTTTGGCGAACATTATTTTTGCACAAAAATATTTTGGACTATTTTTTATTTTACACTGCTCTTGCTACTTTTTCAAAACAGGATGGGAAACTGGGTGTAGGGGAGGTAAGGGGATGATAAAAACTGAAGTAACATCTCTACAAAAACAGGTTATTTAAAAAAAAAAGAAATGTGCATCATTTGATAAACTTGACACAAATTAAAGTCACACAGGCTCAAGCAAAATTGACGTAAAAAAATTGCAAAAATACAGCTATTGATAAATCTCCTTTGATGTATTTTAACTAATGAAAATCAATTCCATTTTAAAAAAAAATGCTTAATGTTTCCATTTCTAACATTGGTGGAGGATAAAATAACTTCCTTACAGCATCTCAACTTCTACCACAAAAAACAGATTGCAATAAAGATAATGTAAAACATGGCAGCTGTGCTGTGAATTGCCTCGGTGTCACTTATCTCCAGAATTAAATTAATCCACAGTAATACATTGCATTAAAGCACTTATTAGCATGCAACAATATTTTTTTTAGAATTGATTTTTGTAAGATCTGTTGCCTTTTAACACTTGCTTTAGAACAATTATATTAGTAAGGGATCCAAGTCAGAATTTAATTTCTCACAGATGCAGATGGTTTGGTGTAAAAAAAACAGAAGAAAAAACTAAAGTGTAAAAAGGTTGAAACCTTCTCATCTTGGATTTTTTCCCCGTTAACCTAATGCTTATATTATACAGAACATATAAACATAAAGGGGGAATTTATCACTCTCCCTACGCCAGTTTTCTGGTATAAACCCCAAAGAGGGATGGGGCGGGCACAGTAGGTTTTCTGCTGTAGATTTCAGTTTAGGCGCATGGTCTGCTGAAGGATGCGCCTACTATATGACGAGGCCTGTGCCTCACCATGAATTAAGCACATCCTGCGGCTGTGGAGGGGATAGAAAACTCTGTTCTTCATAAATCTCCCCCAAAAGTATCTATGGCTATGGGGCCTGCAGAGGCAGGGGGTTCAGGGCGTCAGGCCCCCACTTTACCTGCCAATACACACACTGTAATGATTACTGTGTACTGGCAGGCTATAATGGATAACAGACAAATTAACCATCCATGAGGGCCCATGCATCATTTCCTGGGAGTCCTCTTCCGAGCAGATGTGATGTAGCAAGATGACCACGCCTCTTGGGCTGAGTAGAAGTGCATACGGTCCAAGGATCTTCCCCCAGCCTGTGCAAGCTTCAACTCAGTTCAGCAGGTGCGATGCCGTCACTGCATTGCACCTGCTGGAAAGAGCAAGATGTTCTCCATTCATCAGAGGAATGGGGCTAGGTGAGTATTAGAGATGAGCGAATCATTCAAAAAATTATTCGCCAAACATTCGCCGAACTTTTCCTAAAATTCGTATATTCGACGAATAGATTTGTTGTATTTGCGTACAAAATATACGTTATTATGTGCTATTAGCAAACATTCGCTCACTAATAACGAACGTTCATTTACAAAATGTACGCAACTTCTTAGAAGACGTACGCATGAGCGTACAAATAGCTTACAAATCTCAGCGTACTATTGTCTAAGCGATTACGTAATACGCAGGCAGAGCGAATATTTGAGACACATATATGGTAAATTGTGCAAATACATTATTATAAGTATAATATAAAAATTTTAAATATCACCTACCTAGTATGCTCACGGACACGTTTAAGTCTCTTTTCTTCTGACGCTTGTCATAGAACTGGAGCAGAGTCCCAAACTCAGTCGCAATTTGTAATCCACATAGGTAAAATTGTAATCCAAATGGGTAAAAAAAAGCAGCAAAGGTTCCTTAAAAAACCCTCTTTCAAGGGGCTCCCCAAATAACCTGAAAAGGGGGAAAAAGGGATGAGGCACAACTTAATTTCCTGAGTTGCCTCGTCATCCTCCCGCGCTGGAGAAAGGGGCGGAACTACCAGGGAGGAGTCTGCATCGCTGAATTGAATTTGTACGCAACAGCATATAGAGTAACTACCAGGGAAAAGTCTGCATCGATGAATTGAATTCGTTCGTGACAGCGTATAGAGTAACTAAATTATACGTAGAATAGCGTATAATTTATAGGACACACTACGTAGCGAATGCGTACAAAAGCGAAGCGAATCACCTAATATTCGGATTCGCTTCGCAGCTGAAAATACCCAAGATTCGATACGAATCTACGAAGCGGCGAATAGATTCGCTCATCTCTAGTGAGTATTACACTAGGAGGACAATAAAGGGCAAACATTACTGTTAAGGAGCACTAAGGGGCCAGCACTATTTTAAAGGGTCATAACTACTATGTGGAGACACTATATTTGTCACATTTAGATTTAGCCTTATGGGATTATACACTTATAGTAATCGAAAATGTCCAAAAGATCCTCCTTTTGCATACATTTGGCCATATATAGCAGGATGTCTTTTTTGTTCCAACTGTATGTAAGTGTAACAGACTAAGCATAAAGGGTACCTAACCTTTCAACAAACTCTACATTAATCAATAGTATAATGTATGAGGAATAACACAATTTCTGGCTGTTATATCACTTGTATCTGGCATTTTGTTTTCCTCTGTACATGCTGAACATCTAGTTTGCAGTTCACCTAGACATAGTCAGTGGAGACCAGCGGCTATCCAATGCACACAGAAAGCAGAGATGAATCTGCTTACTAACTTTCTCTTACTCGATCAGAAGCAGCCCCAAGATCATGGAGGAAATTACAGAGAAGTAATGACATATATGGTTTGTGAATTAAGCACTTGTGGTGAGAAATACATGCAGCTGTGCACTTTCTTTTAGACCTGTTTCACTCATGCTGCTGCTCACTCCTCCCCTTCTCCTCACTGTAGACTTGTACTGACATGTGTAATATGATCCTCCTGTGGAGCTGCTCCATCTGGAGACAGAATTCAAATAATTGATCAAAGTGATAAGCAATTATCAAGGGAGAGGAGGTAAACAGCTGATAACATGAGGACTAGACATTTCTTACTGATAAAATATATTGCAAAGTTTCTTGTGGTCAATTATACTATTGATTTATGTAAAGTTTTGTGAAAGTACAGTGACTCTTTCCTTACCAATTATATACAAATGAGGTTGTCACATAACTTTACTACAAACCAGAATGGAAAATCGGCCTATTGATACCACAGAATGGAAATTACTAAAAAGCAGCTAAAATGTATTTTAGCAACTTGATTGCTAAAGGTCCATTTAATTCAACAATAAATGTTATCTATAATTAAAGATTTAGATTTTATATAGACTGAAAATCTCAGATTGAAATGTATTATAGTTTTCTTAACCTGTGTGTGTGTGTGTGTGTGTGTATATATATATATATATATATATATATATATATATATATACAGTCATGGCCAGAAGTTTTGAGAATGACACAAATATTATATTTTCACATGATCTACTGCCCTCTGGTTTTTATGTGTGTTTGTCAGATGTTTTTATCACATACAGAAATATAATTGCAATCATATTATGAGTAACAAAAGCTTATATTGACAGTTAGAATGAGTTAATGCAGCAAGTCAATATTTGCAGTGTTGACCCTTCTTCTTCAGGACCTCTGCAATTCTCCCTGGCATGCTCTCAATCAACTTCTGGACCAAATCCTGACTGATAGCAGTCCATTCTTGCACAATCAATGCTTGCATTTTGTCAGAATTTGTAGGTTTTTGTTTGTCCACCCGTCTCTTGATGATTGACCACAAGTTCTCAATGGGATTAAGATCTGGGGAGTTTCCAGGCCATGGGCCCAAAATCTCTATGTTTTGTTCCCTGAGCCATTTAGTTATCACCTTTGCTTTATGGCAAGGTGCTCCATCATGCTGGAAAAGGCATTGTTGATCGCCAAACTGCTCTTGGACGGTTGGGAGAAGTTGCTCTCAGAGGACATTCTGGTACCATTCTTTAGTCATGGCTGTGTTTTTAGGCAAGACTGTGAGAGAGCCGATTCCCTTGGCTGAGAAGCAACCCCACACATGAATGGTTTCAGGATGCTTTACAGTTGGCATGAGACAAGACTGGTGGTAGCGCTCACCTCGTCTTCTCCGAATAAGCTGTTTTCCAGATGTCCCAAACAATCGAAAAGGGGATTCATCAGAGAAAATGACTTTACCCCAGTCCTCAGCAGTCCACTCCCTGTACCTTTTGCAGAATATCAGTCTGTCCCTGATGTTTTTTCTGGAGAGAAGTGGCTTCTTTGCTGCCCTCCTTGAGACCAGGCCTTGCTCCAAGAGTCTCCGCCTCACAGTGCGTGCAGATGCACTCACACCTGCCTGCTGCCATTCCTGAGCAAGCTCTGCACTGCTGGTAGCCCGATCCCGCAGCTGAAACACTTTTAAGAGACGGTCCTGGCGCTTGCTGGTCTTTCTTGGGCGCCCTGGAGCCTTTTTGGCAACAATGGAACCTCTCTCCTTGAAGTTCTTGATGATGCGATAGATTGTTGACTGAGGTGCAATCTTTCTAGCTGCGATACTCTTCCCTGTTAGGCCATTTTTGTGCAGTGCAATGATGACTGCATGTGTTTCTTTAGAGATAACCATGGTTAACAGAAGAGAAACAATGATGCCAAGCACCAGCCTCCTTTTAAATTGTCCAGTGGTGTCATTCTTACTTAATCATGACAGATTGATCTCCAGCCCTGTCCTCATCAACACGCACACCTGTGTTAATGGAGCAATCACTGAAACAATGTTAGCTGGTCCTTTTAAGGCAGGGCTGCAATGATGTTGAAATGTGTTTTGGGGGATAAAGTTCATTTTCTAGGCAAATATTGACTTTGCAAGTAATTGCTGTTAAGCTGATCACTCTTTATAACATTCTGGAGTATATGCAAATTGCCATTATAAAAACTGAAGCAGTAGACTTTGTAAAAATTTATATTTGTATCATTCTCAAAACTTTTGGCCATGACTGTATATATATACACAGTACAGACCAAAAGTTTGGACACACCTTCTCATTCAAAGAGTTTTTCTGTATTTTCATGACTATGAAAATTGTAGATTCACACTGAAGGCATCAAAACTATGAATTAACACATGTGGAATTATATTCTTAACAAAAAAGTGTGAAACAACAGAAAATATGTCTTATATATTCACATTCATAGGTTCTTCAAAGTAGCCACCTTTTACTTTGATTACTGCTTTGCACACTCTTGGCATTCTCTTGATGAGCTTCAAGAGGTAGTCACCTGAAATGGTTTTCACTTCACAGGTGTGCCCTGTCAGGTTTTAATAAGTGGGATTTCCTGCCTTATAAATGGGGTTGGGACCATGAGTTGTGTTGGGCAGAAGTCAGGTGGATACACAGCTGATAGTCCTACTGAATAGACTGTTAGAATTTGTATTATGGCAAGAAAAAAGCAGCTAAGTAAAGAAAAACGAGTGGCCATCATTACTTTAAGAAATGAAGGTCAGTCAGTCCGAAAAATTGGGAAAACTTTGAAAGTGTCCCCAAGTGCAGTTGCAAAAACCATCAAGCGCTACAAAGAAACTGGCTCACATGAGGACCGCCCCAGGAAAGGAAGACCAAGAGTCACCTCTGCTGCGGAGGATAAGTTCATCCGAGTCACCAGCCTCAGAAATCGCAGGTTAACAGCAGCTCAGATTAGAGACCAGGTCAATGCCACACAGAGTTCTAGCAGCAGACACATCTCTACAACAACTGTTAAGAGGAGACTGTGTGCAGCAGGCCTTCATGGTAAAATAACTGCTAGGAAACCACTGCTAAGGACAGGCAACAAGCAGAAGAGACTTGTTTGGGCTAAAGAACACAAGGAATGGACATTAGACCAGTGGAAATCTGTGCTTTGGTCTGATGAGTCCAAATTTGAGATCTTTGGTTCCAACCACCGTGTCTTTGTGCGACGCAGAAAAGGTGAACGGATGGACTCTACATGCCTGGTTCCCACCATGAAGCATGGAGGAGGAGGTGTGATGGTGTGGGGGTGCTTTGCTGGTGACACTGTTGGGGATTTATTCAAAATTGAAGGCATATTGAACCAGCATGGCTACCACAGCATCTTGCAGCGGCATGCTATTCCATCCGGTTTGCGTTTAGTTGGACAATCATTTATTTATCAACAGGACAATGACCCCAAACACACCTCCAGGCTGTGTAAGGGCAACTTGACCAAGAAGGAGAGTGATGGGGTGCTACGCCAGATGACCTGAACCCAATCGAGATGGTTTGGGGTGAGCTGGACCGCAGAGTGAAGGCAAAAGGGCCAACAAGTGCTAAGCATCTCTGGGAACTCCTTCAAGACTGTTGGAATACCATTTCAGGTGACTACCTCTTGAAGCTCATCAAGAGAATGCCAAGAGTGTGCAAAGCAGTAATCAAAGCAAAAGGTGACTACTTTGAAGAACCTAGAATATAAGACATATTTTCTGTTGTTTCACACTTTTTTGTTAAGTATATAATTCCCCATGTGTTACTTCATAGTTTTGATGCCTTCAGAGTGAATCTACAATTTTCATAGTCATGAAAATACAGAAAACTCTTTGAATGAGAAGGTGTGTCCAAACTTTTGGTCTGTACTGTATATATATATATATATATATATATATATTTATTATTATTATTTTCATTTTTTTTTCCAACCTAGTCCTTACATTACATTCTTTATATTAATATCCAGTTTTGAATATTATGAAGACAGTTGCATAACTCACTAGTTTACATTGTATATTAAAAATGTACATTGCTTCCATAACTCTGTGTATGACATTTTATAGAGGCCATTCTCTGTATATTTTTTAGAATGCACCACATACAGTATTATAGACTGGATTTTATTTGTAAAGCATCACAGTTGCATTTGAACTATACAAAATAAATAGACATTATTTTTCAGCAGTCAGAACGGAAAATTCCTGAAAATCTATGGATAAATCTTTAGACCAGAATTTTGTGGGGTCAATTTAGTGATAATGGCTCTTTTTGTCTATGCAAGCAGCACATCTAAGTATTTCAAATACTAATTCTGTCTCGATAAAGGCACAGCTACTGGCAGCCATATTATGACACAGCCATGCAGAAAATGATTCATCCTCCATATGAACACACTATACATTTAGAAATATGAGGGCTGAGCATACCATTCTTCAATGTCCCAGAAGAAAATGAAAGCCTGTGTGTTTCCAACTGTATATTCTTCCACCAGAATGATTTATTTTCCTTTTAACTTCCACATTACTTTACCAGACTAATTTTGTCTAAATACACATACAGAGACTTTGTATATTAATATATACCGTACACTCCCTGTCTTGCTCATGAAAAATAAGCTGGTGAAAATTTGGACAAGATACGTATTGTGTGAAATACTGTACTTTAGTATAAATGTTGCTTCGGCACACCATAATGCATACCATATAACAATAGTCTAATATAGATAAATACAGTAGATTGATATGAGGATAGATAGATAGATAGATAGATAGATAGATAGATAGATAGATAGATAGATAGATAGATAGATAGATAGATAGATAGATTTGACTGACCTTGACTGGACAATGACCCCTGTTGAACACTGTAAAAATTATGCTGCCCTCTACTGGCAATAAACAGCCATGGAAACCTGTAGTTCTTTTTTTTTCTCTGTTGGAAAGAGGGAGGGGATCACTAGTGGCAGTATAATAAGAAAAAAAATCTTTATTGCTAGAATATTAGGCAATATTAGGTATTGGACTATTTAGCAGATTTGCTGGAATTCTGTAAAATTGTACATATATAGCTAGACATCCACATGTGTGACTGTATATGTCTCTCTGTCACAGTAAAACTGGTCTGTGTTAAGGGGACGGTCTTCTTAAAGAAGTGGTCTTCTGGAGGTTTCACTGTATGCTGTTTAGAATACATGTGTATATTCTGTATACACATGTGAATAATGACAATGAAGATAGATAGATTTGAGATAGATAGATACATAGATAGATAGATAGATAGATAGATAGATAGATAGATAATACAGTTAACTGGTTTCTGATATTCACTAACTCAGTTATGCAAAAATGAATAAATATATGCTGGTGAATATTCTCAAGAAAGCTACAACCACGACTCAGTATTGCATCCATTTAACAGGGCACATAAAAGTCAAAAGGTCAGTATGTGTCTGTTTTACATATTCTTATGCAAAATGTGATGGCCCTTATTGATGGACAACGTCATAAAGCCATCACTATGTTTATAGACATTTAATTGAAGACAGCATAAAACGATAAACTAAGAAACATGCATGGTTGACTTCTACAATTCAACCCATAAATCATACTGATGTTCAGACAAGTCGCCCAGACACAAATTCAGATGATAGATGAACCATTTAACTTTGATTTTTGAAAGGAACGAGCTCGCTAGCAATACCTCACACTGACTAATACCACATATGGTCATACAAGAACTCATCTAAAATCCATTTTTCCCTTGTGTGGATGCTAAAATTATCTTCTAAATGATCATTATTAAAAGTATGCTGTGTGTAACATCTTCCTAATGTGCATAGCTAGATTCATAGACTATCTGCCTCAGTAAGCAATGATTTTATCACTATTTCTAATCTGAAATGAAGGGCTCTTAAAATCTAGATGAAAAGAATGAGGTAATCTTGAAAATTAATTTATGGAATGCATTATGCTGTAGCAAAGTTAATCGAATAATTCAAAAAGGAAAACGTTGAGCATATTTTCTCTAAATATGGTATGAAATATTTAGTCAGCCCTTGTTAACAGCTTCTGTAGACAGCCTAATAGAGATGGCATGGGGTCCACAAAAACATCTGAGAAGGAAATCCTTCCTTTGTACAGGAATATAATGAAAAATGCCTTATTTTCAAAGAATAATGTTATGTGTGGAAAGCATTTTTGGACAAGTTTTAAGGGATTGAAGAATCAAAAATGATTATTTTTTTCAACCAGGGTTTCGTTATATTTTTAAACCATTTTGGTGACTTTTAAAAAACAAATATGAAAAAAACTACAAAATATTCCAGTTTTTTTTTTGTCCTGGCCACTAGCACACACAGAATTTTTTTTTCTTTTGTGTGTGTGGCTAATTTGTAGATTGGGCCGGAATAAGTAGAGTCATCACGTTATTATTATAATATGGGAGTGAACTAATCACAGCTGTACTGCTGGAGGCCTAGCTAACGCAAGTTTCATGTTAGCCCTAAAATCTTCTGGGAGGCCCTTCCAGCAGAGGAACAGCCCCCCAGAGTCCATCATAGCCGGCATAGCCTGAAAAGTCCGAAGCACGGACAGGCCCCATTGACTGGAATGGGACCCAGCAGAGATTCGGCCTGTTTCCGGCATTAGTGCCGGGATTCAGCATGACAATAACCTTATTGTCCAGCTGAATCCTAGCACTAATCCTGGACCACAGGCCAGATCCCTGACAGGTGCCATTATAGTCAATGGACTCCAGTGGGGAAAGGTAGTATCTGGCTATGCTAGATATAATGGACTCCTCTGCCGGAAGAGCCTGCTGGAAGATTTTACCTCTAGTGTAAAACTAGTCTAAGGCATTAGAATGCATAGAATATACAGTAGCAAACAATTTTCATTTTTTTTGTTTGTTTTGTTTTTGTTTTTTACTCCCTGCCTTCCAAAATCCATAACATTTTTATTTTTTTGTTAACATAGTTGAAGACTTTTTTTTCAGTTGTACTTTCTAATGGCCCTATTTAATATTCTGTGTTCTAAATATTCTATACAATGTATTGGAAAGCTTGAAAAAATATTAATAGGATGGAATTGAAAAAAAAATGAAATTGCCTCATTGTTTTATGGGCTTAATTTTTAGAGAATTCACTGTGTGCTAAAAATGACAGGTTAGACATTTTACCTTTATTCTTCTGGTCAGGTGATTACAATGATACTAGATTTATGCAGAATTTGTTGTATTTTAATATTTAAAAAAGAAAATTTTAAAAAAATCTTTGCATCACTATATTCTGGCACGCATCATTTTTTAATACTTCTGTTCATTCTGATCTGTACTTTTTACTGGTGCCATTTTGAAGTATGTATGACTTTTTGATCACTGCTTATTACATTTTTAGGGGGGAGGCGAAAAGTGGCAATTTCATCATTTTGTTTTTTTTTTGTTTTAGTGTTCAATCAATGGGTTAAATACTTTTATATTTTAATAGTACAACATTTTCAGTAATTTGAATTATTTTTATTGTTTATTTTATATACAAAATGGGGAAAGGAGGTTATTTAAATTTGATATATATATATATATATATATATATATATATATATATATATAAACATTTTTCTTTTTACATTTCAGGTAGCTTTCACCATAGACTGCAATAGTTTATGATTCAAGTCTATAGATAAACTACTGTGTTTCTATTGAGTTCTGCTTGAGGCAGGGCTTAATAAGAGGCTAATTAGCAGGCTTGGTAGCCTTCATAAGGCTCAGGGCCACCATAGCAAAGGAATAGCTCTTGTGATCTCATCACGGGGGCCGTTTGGACACAGGTAGCAGCGTGACCGCTCAGATGCTGTGGGCACAATTGACCATGGCATCTGAGGGGTTTAATGCTCATAATCAGAGTTGTCTCTGATCATAAACACTTGCAGCACGTACAACAAACACCCTTCGACTGTCGTGTCTGCTCAGCTCCTGAGCAGACACCACCTTTAGAGACCTAACCTATACTGTACATATATAGTGGATGTTGGAAAGAGATTATACTATCTATTCATCTCTACTGTCACACTTTTGGGATCTCAGCAGTTCTAGAGCACATACATTCTTCCTTATAGTGTATATAGGAAATTCTGAGAAAAAGTGTGTGCCTCTAATGTGGTGGCTTCCCGGTAAGCTTTTAAAAATATCTAAACATTTTCAGAAAGAAATAACACAAATGGACAGATTTACTGTTGAAAATCGACCAGTTTTTAGGGCAGTTTGCACCAAGATGGTGAAGATGCTTTGCGCTATATTTCTAACATGGTTTAGTCACTTTTCTAACCTTTTTACGTCTCAGCCAATGAGGGAGTGTGGCATAGTGGAAAGGAACTTGGGTAAAGGCTATGTACACCTTTGGGGGCAACATTTTTTTATTGCATTACTGCTATTGTATTTATTTGGCGCTAACAATCATTTTTTCAGTTGGTCTTTATTAACAATATGGAATCCTTTTTTCTGTACATAGCTGAGATATAGTAGTAGCAGCCTGTGGATTTTCTGTCTTTTCCGTCAGTTGGGTAGCTGACTTGCTCCTTATCATTGTAAACACTTATTATAGCTCAGTTCTTATCTTACTGATAAGAATGTGGCTTAAATAAGTGTTTATGACCTCTCAGTATATTAGAGATAAAGGTTTTAGATGACCAGCACGAAGTGAAAGTGCCAGTCACACAGTGTCACGTCAGGGGTAAGTGCAGCCCTGACTTGAAGCCCACCTCTGACCCTGCCTACTTGCACGGCCCGTCCTAGGCAATGGCGTACAACTTGGCGACAATCCGTTGCCTAGATACGTGCAGGGGCGTACAGGGAAAGGGAAAAACAGGAGAAAACAATAAACGAAAACAGAACCACAATACAGAAATGCAGAGTCGTAAAGCCAAAGTCAAACCTGGAGGACACGTCAAACTACAGGGGAAATCCAAAAGCCAAATCCGATAACAAGCCGAGGTCAAACCGAGATAATGAAGTACCAGTGGAAAGATGAGAGGGTAGTCGAGTACACAAGCCGAATTCACAGATAGCAATCGCAGTGGTAACAACCTCTAACTGAAAGACTAATCCCAGGCAACTGTGGCTGGCAGGCTGCCTGTTTAAATAGAGCTCCAAGTAGGTCATGTGACGGGGCGGCGTCACGTGACCTAATTCCAAAACTGAATCAGGAAGTGCTGGCTTCCCTGCTAGTACTCAGAGATAGGTCACATGACATGGCCAGCGTCACGTGACCTATAGCACACATATTCATAGCTGAGCGCTGGTCCCCCCTGTCAGCGCTCAGAAGCTCCTCCTACCTGTCGTCAAGGGGATGGGGAGGATGACGGCCGCACTGAGACTAAACGCGCGCCGGGTCCTCCTTGCCCTGTTGTCATGGAGACGAGGGCGCACACCTCGTCCTCGCTCCTGAACAACAGCGGGAGCCGGTGGCGCTGCACGGAGGAAGCGCACCGCTGGCTCCCTGTGACACACAGCTAGAAAAACTGTTAACCGTTTGTGACATAATTGCTCAATATTTTTAATAAAAGCCAATTAAAAATATGATTTTTTGTCACAAATGGTGTAAATAGCCTTTAGGTTTACTGGCAGATCCACTTAACTGCTTCTGAGCACTGTGCTCCCAAAATGGACAGTGACAGAGGGTCATGACCAGCCTCGTCCATCAGTGGCCAAAATTCACTTACATTTGGAATGGACTGCGTATGTGGTAGTTTTCCTGTTTCGTTACTGCTGAACCCCATAAACTAGAAGTGAAGATTGGAGCAGTGCTGGAGATGGTTGGAGATCAAGGGGGTCATTTATTAAACAAAAATATGCCTATATTAAGTGTATTTCTGGTGCAGATTGTGGCACAAAGATCCTTTGCTCTACAACTTGCGACTTTTTTCCACACTCATGCCAGGTCTAAAAAGTGGGTAACAAGTTGGCCCGTCTCATTTACCATTTTCTCTGCCTGGGTTAGGAGTAGAAAATGGTCTAAATGTAAGACAGCATGGAAGCTGGATTACATTTAGAAGCGGCTGTGGATCTGCCGAAGTTATGGAGAGGCTGCTGCCGCTACATAACTGTGGCGGATCCACTGCCAGTGCAAGTCTTTATTAAACTCTGGTCTTAATAAATGTGCTTCCAAGTGTTTAGTATATGTTCTTATTATTTTTAGAGATGAAGAGTTCTGCCCGTGGGTCAGGGTGTCACCCAAAGTTGAGGACTCTCCCCCCACCAGTTGATTGACAGCGCCGAACAACTTGGCCAGCCCTGACAACATTGTATCTGTTCCTTCTGATCCAAGTAGTGGTGGAAGTGCAAAGGCTCTGCTTCCGCTTCCAGAGCAGCGACTGTTCATACGCCACTAGCAGTGTCACGTATTCAGGGGTATGTGCAGCCCTGAATTCCAACCCATCTCTGACCCTGCCTACTTGCACAGCCCGTCCTAGGCAACGGCGTACAACTAGTCGACGTTCCATAACCTAGGTACGTGCAGGGGCGTACAGGGAGGGGAAACAATGGGAGAAAACAATAAACAAAGACAGAACTCACACAAAATACGAAGGTCGCCGAGCCAAGGTCAAACTGGGAAGTCACATCAAACACCAGAGGATTAAACAAAGCAGAGTCAAATACACAAGCCGAGGTCAAAACCGAGAGGTAACGCAGTACAAAGGATGAGATGAGGACGGAGTCAAATTCACAAGCCAAAAGTCAAAGCACAAGGTCACAGCAGTTCAGTATAGCAGGTTCTTGGAAATAAGACCAATCACAGGCAACCTGTGGCCAGCAGGCTGCCTGTTTAAATACTGTAGGCCCAACAGATGGGTCACGTGATGTGGCCAGCATCACGTGACCCAAATCAGAAACTTCAATATACCTGAGCACTGATTCATGGGCGTCAGCGCTCAGCTCCCCTGCTGCTTGTTGTCCAGGGGATGGAGGAAGCTGGACGCGCTTGTGAGGCGTGCGTTGCCGGGTCCTCCCCTCCCCTGGGTTGCTAGGGAAACGAGGACGCCGGCCTCATTCCTGTTCGGAGCTAGACACGGGAGACCGGTGGCGCAGTAAGAATGAGGCGCATTGCTGGCTCACCGTGACTAGCAGGATGTGTAGGGGCGCACACACAGCCACTGCTCCAATAGCAGAAGCAGAGCCACTGCTCATGAGATTGTCAAGGCTGGACCTCCAGCCAAGAGGACCATCCCTGTCAATCAAGTGATGGAGGGGAGCGGCCTCTGCTTCGAAGACACCCCATCGCAGGTGCAAGACTCTGCTTGATGAGACATATCAATTCTAATGAATCAATTCACTCATGTCTAAATATCTTATTAAATTTTGGGGTACAGGGGGAGTGTTGATAACTCAGACAACCCCTTTAAGTTTTATTTTCATCTGAAATTTCGTTTTGAATATACTTATTTGATATGTGGATTTATGTGTGTTATGAGCATATGAAGTATGCTCCTCTTCTGCAATATATTTACCTAATTTGTATTTTGTTAACGTTTTTTAATATTAATACATTCATTTTGCATAACTTTTAGCCATTTTGTAGCCTTACCCCATAGAGTTTGTTTATTGCGCTGGCCTGTTCTCGGTGTTGCTTGATTAACACATGCCATACATTGATATGTTAATCACCAGATTACATACCCTTTTAGCCTATTACCATGACCAAAGTGCAGATGTCGTAATTATTTATGTAGCACACTTCTTTTTATGATGCAAATCACTGGTAAGCTGATATTGGTCACAATTGGACCATGTTGATAAATAGCATTTCTGTCATTGCCAGGAGCTGATAGGTGTAATCTAGTCACTGAATATTTAGTATGAGTCTCAAACGTGATGTGTCTACATGTAATAATATATATTAATAAACAGAACAGCAACCATAGCTTATACTATAAATATACAGTACCGTATATTTTTATAGACAATTTGGGATATTTCCCACTGAGCCTGTGTAATATTTTAGAATACATAGCCAAAGACATTCGTGAGCACATGCTTGTATGAAACACTGAAAACTAATTTTAATGCTTAAAGGATGGGTTCACACAAGGCCTCTACATTTTAAGGTTTTTATTTTTCATGTTTTTTTTATTGGCATTTAAAGGGGCTATTCCACAATCAATATTTATTATTTATACACAGGATAAATGTCTATCATCGATGGGGTCTGTCTGCTGGTTGCTCAGGAGAATGGGGGTCCATTTGAATGGAGAGGTGATCATGCATGGAGATAGCTGTGCACAATGCACGGGCAAGGGCGCACCTAACTCTTCTTCTGCCTGAGGCAAAAATTTAAATGTAGCTCCAACTTCCAAAATTTAGCAGATTTGAATATTCCATGCCAAACAATTGGAGAACACCAGTGTCACCACTGAAAAAGGGGACAGCCAGAGATCCCCGAAGCGCGTCTGGTTAGAATCTGCTGAATGAAGCCGATTGTAAAAAGATCACTAGAGACATTAGCGATCTAAAGAAGAATAACAAATTGATTTTCTTCCAAATTGATTTTCTTCCAGTCTTTTCTACAAGTCACCTAGTGAACTTTACTGTCATCATTAGGAAGAGATTTATCTACAAACACCCATTCCTCTGTACCATATTATTAAAGATCTAGAAGACCTTCGGCAATCCCATTTGAATTTGGGCGCACTTTACCACTTGGGACGCCACGTGCAACGCCGACAGGCCAAACACAGACGCGCGCTGATCATCACAGCCAGGAACAGACGCGCGCTGTACAGCACATCGGACAGAGTCGGGACATACGTGCATCACCGGAGGAACGGCTACCACTACTCCGCTTCCTGGATGGGTAATGTACATACCTTCATGAATATATTTGCTTAAGTGATAAATCTACAATTATATCTATACCCAGAAGTCGGCAATACAGTGGTTGGCCAAACCACCTCCAGGCACTATATCCTCAGTGAGTTCGTTACATTTGAATTTCAACGAACAGTGGATACAATATATCTTCATTAACAGCGGACATTTAGTAAATACCAGCAATCCTGGACTGCCTATTGATACATATTTTACCTGCAAGCACCATATAGCGTAACAAGTGTAACAAGTGGTCACCACCAACCTTATCTGGACTATACTCGTATACCAATTATCTGAAAAGGGATTATACTATTTGGAACTATTTTCTATATTTTATTTTTCACATATTTTTTTTACTTTTTATATATTTTTATTTATTCTATTTCTTTTCTTATTATTTTTTGGACCAATTTTTTGACCATTTTTACAGCAATTTATCATTTTATTTTTAACTCCAATTTATCATTTACTTGTTTTTAACCAATACTATTATAGACTAATAAATAGTTTTTATAATTTACTATACTAGTCACTCATTGCATTATTTTTCCTTAACACCAAATAGAGTGTGCTCCACTTACATTACTTATATAATATTTGAACTTACGATTACAGGGTTAAATCGCAAGTGTGAAGCACCTCGTATTCTATTGTCTGTATTGGTGAGCCACTAAATTTATTTACATCAATTGGAGAACAATGCCTTACATGTTGCAGAATGTTGCTGCAGTTCTGGTCTTACATTTTACCCTTTTAAAATGCAAAGAGTAAAATCCATGTTCACATTTGGAGAAAACTCCAGTGCAAAACCTAAGGTAGAACATTTGGATTTGAAACTTGTCTAGCAAAAAAAAAACCTTCCACCATGTGTACTACTCTTTTGTGGTTAATGTTAGCCAAAAGATTAAGGATGTATGAAAATTAATGAGTCAGGTACCTGGTGTTCGGTGGTTACTCACCTCCTCAGGGTACAGCGCTGTGTGCTACTCCGATCACTGGTCAGAAACTAGGGTGGCAGGAGCTGATGCCATGTAGACAGCCAGGCATAGGTGTGTGATCACTAATACTCAAAGAGACAGTCAGGGATAGACTTAGCATTGTAAAAGTATACACTTACACAGCATATACACACACAGCTTATACACATATATACAGCATATATACACACATACACAGTGTATGCACACACAAATAAAAAGCATTTACACATGCAGATATACCGGATATAAATACATACAAACAGAATATACTATATATACACATATATACATATACACAGCATATGTGCACACAAATATACATTTACACCTAGATATATAGCATATATACACACATACATACAAAATAAATGCAGATTAGCTCTTTACAAAAAAAAAGAAAGCTGTGCATCTAGTGCTACCAGTTAGAAGGTAACTATCCTTTAAGTCAATTTTCAACCTTTTAAACAGACGGCCTTGAAATGTAAATTAAGATTATAGCCAAGATTAAACGTCATCTGCAGACAGCTGTTGGGGTAGCTGCCCCACGTCAGTACAGAGCAGAGAGAACTAGTTGAGAAGCCTTTGTTGGGGATACAGGGGTGGCACTATTTCTATGTATGTAAATTAGCTCTGAACTGGCAGAGGAGCCATCTTGAGAAGATCCTAATAATGCAGGGTTCAAAATAGCTGTAACAAAGGGAAAAGCTCAAGGAAAACAGTGGTATGTAAATACTGTAAACTAAAATTGCTTTATGCATAATGCTGCAGCAGCAGTAACATATGCTGAAATAGATTTTTTTGTTGAAAACGTGACAGTTACACTTTAAAAGGGACCTGTCACCTATCCTGACCTGTCTGTTTTAATAATTACTAATAACAATTGTGGATCATGACCTATACAGTGTCATTCTTCTATTACTCGTACCAAATAAATTGCCATATATTTGCAATAAAGGTCCAACTGGGTACTACAAGAAGGGGACGGGTGTCAGACAGCAGGGGCACACCCCTAACTGGTAACACCAAGTTGGTCCTATTGCTGATTGTTAGCAATTCATTTATTATAGATGAATGACACAACATATTGAAACGATAAAATACTGTCTGTCTTGTTCTGCTTGTCATCACAGACATGGATATGTGAACAAGGCCTAAGACTGACAGGGTGAGACTAATGAAAAGCCATATGGTGGTACTGTGATTAGAGCCTAAGACATACAAATAAGAATAGATGCCCCAGAACTGTTATTTGATTAGGAATGCAAGTAGTTATTAAAACAGAGGTGTCAGGAGCGGTGACAGCTCCTCTTAAAAAAATCAAGGACAGGGTTTTTTTTTTGTCAGACACTGGGGATGGCGGAAAAAAAGCACCTGTTTTTGTGTCAATTTACGGATGGTTGATAAGACTTAGAGCAGATACTATGAATTACCCCCAGGTACACACCGCCAATTAGGTGAAGCGAAGGGATCACCTCAGTCGGCACAACCCTGCAGAAAGAGGTGGGGGTGGCGGCAGGGTCGAGGAAAATGAGCGCTTCCATTATATACTGTATCATCTAGTGTCTGTAGCCCATCAGAGGCCGGCGCAGGCAGTGCATTAACGTCATGATCATTGCGCCACCTGACCTGGACAACGTACAGCACGGGACACAGGGGGCAGAACAGGCCTGCACCTCATGGGTGACAGCCACACGGAGGTAAGTTTTTGAGTTTTTTTCATTTGGTACCATGCTGTTGGACCACTATGGGCTGATGGGAGCACTATTGGGGCATTTACTGAGAGTACTAAATAGGGGCATTTTGTACTGGAAGACATTGTGAGGGCATTATGGGGATATTAGTTCAATTGGGGGGGGGGCTAAGAGGGGGTATTTTTGTACTGACAGAGAAGGAGGCATTGGCATACATTATGGAGGCACTATGGGGATATTGGCTCTACTGGGAGCACTAAGAGGAGGTATTTTTTGTACCAGCACAGAGAAGGGGAGTATTTTTTGTACTGGCACACACTAAAAGGGCTCTTTTTGTACTGGCACACATAAGGGGGCATTATTACTGGGGGACTACGGGGAACATGACAAGTAGTACAGGCACAATGGGGGCATTATTACTTCTGGGGCAGAGTGGGGACATTATTACTGTTAGGGGCACTATTACTACTAAGTGAACTCTGGCAGAGAATTATTACTATTGGTGGGACTTTGAGAAGCACAATTATTGTGGGGGCAACCTGGCACAGTATACATTTAGCATAATTATTTTTGGGGAACATTATGTTTACATTACTAGCATCAGGGACAAAATTTTCTGAGCACAATATTATTGAATAATTATTGAATGGGGCACTATCTGTTATTTTCAGGGTGATGTTTCTGCAGTATTGCATTGGTGAGCACTGTGGGCGGGGGGTGGGGTGGTAAGATGGGGTGTTCAGAAGTTGGAAGGATGATGGAAAAGTTGGAAACTAAGATGTCTTATTTTAAAACTCTGCAGAGATGAGATGGTTTAAAGAACGTTTGTGGCACTGTCAGGGACAGGTGGCAGCTGGGATGGTCACCATCTCAATTTCCACCTCCGTCAGCAGAAGCACTAGGTGGACCCCTCATTACACCCAGCATATAAGACAAGAAAAGTCGTACTGTGCAGTGTCCATTTATACTTTAATAAGAGCAGATACTGAGGATTACACCCAGTATACAGGACAAGAGAAGTGGTACTGTGCAGTTTCTATATATACAGAATAAAAGCAGATACTGAGAATTACACCCGGTATACAGGACAGGAGAAGTGGTACTGTGCAGTGTCCATATATACAGAATAAAAGCAGATACTGAGAATTACACCCAGTATACAGGACAAGAGAAGTGGTACTGTGTAGTGTCCATGTATACAGAATAAGAGCAGATACTCATAATTACACCCAGTATATAGGACAAGAGAAGTGGTACTGTGCAGTACCACTGTCAGGGACGGGTGGCAGCTGGGATGGTCACCATCTCAATTTCCACCTCCGGCAGCAGAAGCACTAGGTGGACCCCTCATTACACCCAGCACATAAGACAAGAAAAGTCGTACTGTGCAGTGTCCATTTATACTTTAATAAGAGCAGATACTGAGGATTACACCCAGTATACAGGACAAGAGAAGTAGTACTGTGCAGTTTCTATATATACAGAATAAGAGCAGATACTGAGAATTACACCCGGTATACAGGACAGGAGAAGTGGTACTGTGCAGTGTCCATATATACAGAATAAAAGCAGATACTGAGAATTACACCCAGTATACAGGACAAGAGAAGTGGTACTGTGTAGTGTCCATGTATACAGAATAAGAGCAGATACTCATAATTACACCCAGTATATAGGACAAGAGAAGTGGTACTGTGCAGTGTCAATACATACAGAATAAGAGCAGATACTAAGGATTACACTCAATGTTTAGGACAAGAGAAGTGGCACTGTGCAGTGTCCATATATATACAGAGCAGATACTGAGGATTACACCCAATATACAGGGCAAGAGAAGTGGTACTGTGCAGTGTCTATATATACAGAATAAGAGAAAATACTGAGAATTACACCCAGTATACAGGACAGGAGAAGTGGTACTGTGCATTGTCCATATATACAGAATAGGAGCAGATAACTGAAGATTACACTCAGTATACAGAAAAAGAGAAGTGGTATTGTGCAGTGTCCATGTATACAGAATAAGAGCAGATACTCGTAATTAAACCCAGTATACAGGACAGGAGAAGTGGTACTGTGCAGTGTCCATATATATACAGAATAAGAGAAGATACTGAGAATTACCCCTAGTATACAGGACACGAGAAGTGGTACTATGCAGTGTCCATACATACAGAATAAGAGCAGATACTGAGGATTACACCCAGTATACAGGACAGGAGAAGTGGTACTGTGCAGTGTCCATATATACAGAATAAGAGCAGATACTGAGAATTACACCCAGTATACAGGACAGGAGAAGTGGTACTGTGCAGTGTCCATATATACAGAATAAGAGCAGATACTGAGAATTGCACCCAGTATACAGGAGAATAGCCTGCAGGTTATGACTGAGGCGTTAAGCCAAAATGCATAAACCAGACTTTTTGTACTGTAAATGTGTGATGCTCTGGAATAATTTTATGCTGAACTCACAGAGGACAGAATAAAGTAGTGAAAGACGCACTGATTTCAGGGGTGTGTCACTCATGAGCTAAAAGTAAGTGGTTGCCGAGAACCAGCATCATAATCATTGCAGCACAGGCCTTGAAAAGAGTCCAGTCTACGTACCTGAGAAGAGTCAGAGTTATTCATAAGCTCCTGCCTATCTGATGATGACTGGCAGTTCTCTTTTAGGGAGAAAAGTAAGGAGAAGACTATCAATCATCATCAGATGGGTAGAGAGAGCAGGAGCTTATGAATAACTCTGACTCTTCTCAGGTAGATTTGACTCTTTTCAAGGTCTGGGCTGCAATGATTATGATGCTGGTTCTCAGCAACCTCTTACTTTTAGCTCATGAGTGCCACACCGCTGAAATCGGCACATCTGCCACTACTTTATGCTGGCTTCGGTGAACTCGGCATAAAATTGATGACAGGTTCCCTTTAAGAGGACTTCAATAAAGACAAGCTTTTAACTGGATGGTGGCCTATCCTAGAAGTTAGCTGCATTAGAGACTTATCATACTCCCGGAGTTCCATGGACACCAGATCCTGGGCAGCGGTGGGTGAGCTGACTATTTTGTTCTCTTAGAGCCTTTACCATTTTCACAAACTGCATGCAGTTTAGTATAAAAATAAAAAAGAGTCAATGATATGGCAGGAGAACAACAAACTAAGCATTTATTTCAGAAATGTATACAGAAAACCAAAATATTCTGAGCCCATTTGGAGCAGTAGAAGTATACATGGCACTGGTCAGTGGTCACTAAGGAGAGCTGGTTGCTCTTGTACACAGTGTTCTCCATTATACTCTACTGATGTTATGGAAAGAGCTCGGATAACCCACTCAGTTGTATTTGTAACTCCCACAGAATAAATGTCATGGCTGTCAACAAGGAAGGATTTATTCACATCTGCATTGTCGTCACTCTGTCAGATGCCTTGTATGATGGGTACCAATGGCGGCTGAAGAACCCCACTGATTTACAATTGGGTCAGTCAAGGTCCCATCACAGTGTCTAACAATTTGATGGTAAGAATATCACCGCATGCAGTGCTATTCCTCCCATGTCAGATCTGACAAATTGCTGAAAGGTGCTCAGAAAAGAGCCTCCAATGCAAATATGAACAGAGCCTAAAAATAGGAATACATACTATGGAAGAAAGAGAGCCAACCACTCAGCAGTAGTTACGAGGGGTAGGACATGCCGATGATTACAACTCTATGCTTGTATGGATGCATTTTTATGTCTTAGGCTCTGACCACAGTGCCTCCATGGCTTTTCATTAGTCTAACCTTGTCTGCCTTAGGCCTTATTCACACATCCCTGTCCGTGATGATGCACATAACAAGACAGTCAGTATTTCATCCTTGACACTGTCTGTGAAGAGTTCATTGTTGGTCCATATATATGTTTTTTGGCCTCTATGTGTCCTCCATATTCCACATGCACTATTAGACTTAAAAGGGGGTTTCCAGAGCATCTCCTACCAATAGTCAGTGAAAAACACTGACAGAGCACAGAAGCCATCCGTGTTCTGTCAGTGTTTTTCACAGACCCATAGGGGCACATTTTTATTAAGACCAGCATTTTAGATGCCAGCCTTAATAAGCCCCTAAGCTGGCGGTGGATCCGCCGGAATTGGAAAAGCCTCTTCATAACTTCAGCGGATCCTCCACCAGTTCTATATGTAAGAGCTTCCTTGTTGTCTTACATTTAGACCTTTTTCTAAGCCTAAAACAGGCCCTTCCCTATACACGCCCACTTATTTAGACCTGGTGTGAGCGGGAAGAAGTCACAGATTGCTGTCAATAACTGTTGTGCCGCAATCTGCTTCTGAAATACGCCACGGTGGCTGCATGATGATGGTCCTTAGGAGCTGTCAAAATCACCTGCTGTTGGCCTGTGCAATCTGTTAGACCATACAGAATGAAATAAAATCAGAAATGTCCGAATGGTTACAAACAACATTTTGTAACATTATGACAGTATGCAATCAGATAAGAGGCCTAGATGACATTCAGTAGTGCACTAGAACACACATGACACAAAGCATCTACTGCACCTTGACACTCACACAATAGAATAAATGTGTGTGGGGTCTAAAATAAAATTAAAAAAATGAAAAAAATGCAAGCAATGTTTCAATGATATATTAGCTGATTCACCTATTCTTTCATTATTACATTATTTTATACTTAAAGGGAGTTTGTCACCTGGAAATTCACTGATAAACCAGGCACAAGGCTAGCTCAGCTGAAGGTAAGGATACCTTTCACTTAGTGATCCGTTACTTTATTCTGGAGAAAATGTCTGGCAGGAGGAGCAAGGGTGCACAGACTGGCTTGCGCCTGCCCTCATTGCACTTGACTGCATATTTGCATAATTATTAAAATTACAACTAGTTTAGAATGAAGCAATGGATGGAAGTAAAAGGTATCATTACATTCGGCTGAGCCAGCCCTACAAGGCTTTGTATCTGGTGAATTTTCTGGTGATGCACTCTATATAATAATCATTTTTTGCAGGTTGAGTTGTTTATCAGTTCTTTTTATTGAATTCTCTGCATTAAACCTTTGCTAAATGGAATATTTTGACTACTGCATTAACATAGGTCATACAGTATATCTCCCACTGAAGTGGGATCAACACTCCTCTATCTGGAAGTCCTCTTTGGGGAGATTGCTGTTATTTTTGCTACTTTTGTGTAATTGCCTGTCTATACTCTACCATATTACAGGTCTGCAATGCAGTGGGATCACGCTATTTTATTGACCCTTTTAATGTTGTCTTTTTGATGTATTACTCTTGTTTTGTAGAACAAAGATATATAATTACTGGATGCGCAAATGTTTTTTCCTGCATCTTTTTTGAACGTTATGAGTATTTTGAATATTATTATTTTTTAGTACATGTGTAGCACGCTGGTTCCTATTTGATGTGTCCAATTCTTTCTATTAGACCACCAAATGTGCTTTCCATGACAGTAATCTGGGTTAATGTCACGATTTCAGAGACACACTGTTCAGACTGCTTTGTGGTCAAACTCTGGTCCACTGCTATATCGGGCAAACAAAAGGTCTTCTAGTAACTTTATGCTGCACATATCATCTGGTGCCAAACACTGTCCTAATGCCCTATTACCAGCCTTCTGACACCATACGGCACATACAGTACCTACATCAGTGATGGTCTCTTCCAGGGCCCGTGCTGATGCCTAGATACTGTGAAAGGATATGTTGTGTTCTACACAACGGACCGGCGGCCAACTATACTATGGTCTACATGGTTCTTAACCAACATAAGGTATTGCATGCTAACAATATTTAAAAAATTAACTGTATGGTATACACAAAATTATTTATGTAAAAAGGGAATGAGGTTTACCCCTTAAAATTCCCCTTTGAGGTGAGAGAAGATTGTTTTAAGTCTACATAAAATCCTGAATATATAAACTATATTATTAAACTTTGATTTTGTAAATACAATCTTTAAAAAAATCTATTATTCTTTATTTACAGTGATGTCATGTACTAAAACCATCTGTTGTGGTCTACTCTCTCAATGAAGTCATAAGTCAAAGCCATATATCAGGATCCATTTACAACTGACCTGTCATAGCTATTATGGCTCCCCTAATAACTGTAGCCGTGACTCTAGTGCAGGGCTGGCCAACCTGAGGCTCTCCAGCTGTTGTAAAACTACAACTCCCACCATGCCCTGCTGTAGGATGATAGCTGTAGGCAGACTGGGCATGCTGGGAGTTGTAGTTTTGCAACAGCTGGAGAGCCGCAGGTTGGCCAGCCCTGCTCTAGTGTGCACCAAATTTTACTCCTTTTAAACAGTTCTTTTTTTTTTTTTTTAAATCAAGTTCTTATCCATTTTGTTGTGAATGAATGTAAATTGTGGTAAACAACCTTTTCTGATTTGAGGGCCAAATTGACAGACAGTACCACTCTGAAGGGCCACACTAAAGCATAAAGAGGTATTGCCATCTAAGACATTATAACTTATGGCAAGTGTATGCCATATATATTGTATTTGTGCTTGTTAAGGTACTAGAGGGGGTGTATGTCTTAGAATGCTTAGATGTGTGAGGTAAAAGAATCCAGGAAAGCTGGGTTGTTTCAGCAAAGTGTGCTATGGGCCTGGGTTTTACAGAATGGTGGGTAGGTTGGTAGAAGGACCTGGAATTCCCTCCCTTTCCAGTACAGAACTTTCCCCTAGCCTGAGGCAGACCTACCAGATGTAGTAGAGTTAAGACAACATGTTAACAAAACTAGTTGTGTTAAGCCGACACCTTCAATTGCTTTTCATTGGCTTTTTTTCGGGATATAACAATGAGTTAACAAATTTGGGTTAAGAGTTTGAGTGTTAACTCTCCACATCCTTAGATTTATTACTCCACGTGCAGGGTTTATTACTAAAAGAATAAAGACAAAGCTGAAAGCTGTATTCAGGGTCAGTGCCTGGAAGCTGCTTGACCTCTTATGCAAAGCCTGATCCCCCTGTGTTTGGATTTTGAGGTAACATAATGTATAGTTAGAGCCCAGACAAGCAACGTGATTTATTTTGTGTTTGTGTACTGTATATTGTGCATATGTGGATGCATGAAAATTGACTAATGAACCTGCATGCCACTGTCTTGTGCTGGATGGAAAATAAACACTATTTGGACTTTTAACCCCCACAATTTTTAAGTCCGTCATTGCTAGAGATGAGCGAATCATTCAAAATTTGCTTTGCCGAATATTCGCCGAATTTCTGACAAGATTTGTATTTAACCCTTTCAGTACCGAGCCACTTTTCACCTTAAATCCCAGGCCGATTTTTGCAAATCTGACATATGTCACTTTATGTGGTAATAACTTTAGAACGCTTTTACTTATCTTATTCTGAGATTGTTTTCTCGTGACACATTGTACTTCATGACAGTCATAAATTTGACTCAATATATTTCACCCTTATTTATGAAAAAATCCCAAATTTACTTTTAAAATACATAGTAATACCTCCAAAAATAGTTATTACTTTAAATTCCCCATATGTCTACTTTATGTTGGCATCATTTTGTAAATGTCATTTTTTTTTATTAGGACGTTAGAGGGCTTAGAAGTTTAGAAGCAATTTTTCAAATTTTCAACAAAATTTCTCAAACCATATTTTTGAGCACCAATTCAGTTATAAAGTGATTTTGTGAGGCTTACCTAATGGAAACCCCCCATAAATTAACCCATTTTAGAAACTACACCCCTCAAGTTATGAAAAACTGATGTTACAAACTTTATTAACCCTTGAGGTGTTCCACAAGAATTAAAGGAAAATGGAGGTGAAATTTCAAAATTTCACTTTTTTGGTAGATTATTCATGTTAATATTTTTTTTTCTTGCAACACAGCAAGGGTTAACAGCAAACTAAACCTCAATATACATTACTATGATTCTGCAATTTACAGAAATACCCCATATATGGTGGTAAACGTCTCTATGGGTTTGTGGCAGTGGTCAGAAGGAAAGGAGTGCCATACGGATTTTGGAGGCAGATTTTGCTAGAATGGTTTTTAGGCACCATTTTGTAATTGAGAGACCCTGACGTACCCCTACAGTGGAAACCCTCAAAGAGTGGTCCCATTTTGGAAACTACACCCTTCAACGAATATATTAAGGGGGGTACTGGCCACTTTAACCCCCTAAGCATTTTACGGAATTTGGAAACACTTGGCTGTGAAAATGAAAAGTTTCATTTCTTCCAATAAAATGTTGCTTTAGCCCCAAATTTTTCATTTTCACAAGGGGTAACAGGAGAAAAGCACCCCATAATTTGTTACTAATTTTCTCCTGAATACGGCAACACCCCATATGTTGTGGTAAACTGATGTGGGGGCACATGGCAGGACTCAAAACAGAAGGAGCGCCATATGGATTTTACAACACAGATTTTGATGGATTGGTTTGCGAGAGCCATTGATTTTTATTGTTTTGAGTTATTGTCTTATGTGGGAGCTCATTTTTTGCGGGACGAGATGACGGTTTGATTGGTACCATTTTGGGGTACATAAGACTTTTTGATCACTTGGTATTACACTTTTTATGAGTCAAGGTGAAAAAAATAGCTGTTTTGGCATGGTTTTTAAAAAAAAAATTTTTTTACAACATTCACCTGGGGGGCTATCGCATGTAATATTTTTATAGAGCAGGTTGATATGGACGCAGCGGTACCCAATATGTCAAACTTTTTTTATTTTTCGAAAGTTTCACACATTAGATTTATTTTTGAACAGAATAAAATCTTTTTTTTGTGTTGCCATTTTCAGAGAGCCATATTTTTTTTATTTTTCGGGCGATTGTCTCAGGTAAGGTATCATTTTTGCGGGACAAGATGACGGTTTGATTGGTAATATTTTGGGTTAAATACGCCTTTTTGATCGCCTGCTATTACACTTTTTGTGAGGCAAGAGGGAAAAAATAGTTGTTTTGGCATAGTTTTTATATTTTTTTTTTTTGCAACATTCGCCTGGGGGGCCATCTCATGTGATATTGTTATAGAGCAGGTTGTTACGGACGCGGCAGTACCAATATATCTAACTTTTTTATTTTTGGAAAGTTTTATACATTAGATTTATTTTTGAACAGAATAAAATCTTTTTTTTTGTGTTGCCATTTTCAGAGAGCCATATTTTTTTAATTTTTCGGGCGATTGTCTCAGGTAGGGTGTCATTTTTGCGGGACAAGATGACAGTTTGATTAGTAGAATTTTGGGATAAATACGCCTTTTTGATCGCCTGCTATTACACGTTTTGTAAGGGAAGGTGACCAAAAAATGTCTGTTTTGGCACGTTTTTTTTGTTTTTTTTACTGCGTTCACCTGGCGGGATGGATGACATGATATTTTTATAGAGCCGGTCGATATGGACGCGGCGATACCTAATATGTTTATCTTTCTTTTTTTACCTTTTTTTTTACAATTTTTTTTTGAAAATGGCGTTTTTTTTTTTTTTACTTGAAACTTTTATTATTATTTTTTTTTAGGAAACTTTATTTTTTTAACTTTTTTTTCACTTTATTTAACTTTTGGGGGTCTGACCCCCTTTACAATGCAGTACAATACTTTTGTATTGTAATGCATTGGCTGTAAGTGTATTACTCAATGTAATACACTTACAGCCTGCTTCCTGTGCGATCCAGGGGGCTGGATCGCACAGGCACGCAGGGATAGCAGCCACGATGCCTAAGGAAGGCATTGGGCTGCTATCCGAGCCATCGGGTCCCTGTCACAGCAGCACGGGGACCCGATGGCCCCCCGCTCGCCATCCTGAATCCCTGAACTCCCGCACACAACATGTGCCGCGGTCAGCGCTGACCGCGGCACATGAAGGGTTAATGCGCCGGCATCGCTGTTTTCACCGATGCTGGCGCATTCAGCAGGGGTCTAGCACCTGGGCACAGCCGGACCCCGGCCGCTGATCGAGCGGGCGCATCCTCCTGCGCCCCCCGATCAGAGCGCCGTACATGTATGGCGCAGGGACTTGCATCCCGGCTTTTTGCGCCGTACATGTACGGCGCTGGGAGTCTAAGGGTTAAACTAACTTATTCGTCGAATCTACGTAAAAAAATACACGTTTTTTGCGAACATTCCTGCCCAAATTCCGTACGTACAGTCAGCGTAGTTAAAAGTGCGCAATACGTAAGCATTAGCGTACAAAAGTGCGTACGAATCCTTAGCGTACCATCCCGCCTCACGTTTCTTACGTATCGTATGTATCGTTAACGTGTTAAATTTTGCGAATATTTACGAATAATACGAAGCGAATCCAAAGAAATTCGGATTCGCTTCCCAGTTGAAAATTTCCAAGATTCGATACAAATCTATGAAGCGGTGAATAGATTCGTTCATCTCTAGTCATTGCTAACCCCACCACAAGCACACAGAATCACAAAAAATATCTTATAGGTGGGGTTTCCACTTTTCAATGGCTTTTGTTTCGGGATATCACGATGAGTTAAGAAATTTGGGTTAAGAGTTTGAATGTTGGACTTTTAACCCCCACAATTTTTAAGCCCGTGCTGACCCCACCACAAGTACATAGACCCACAAAAATATGTTATAGGTGGGGTTTCCAATTTGAGAGGGAGTCTGTTGGGGAAATTATAAACAGGAGAACATTTCACAGATTCCATAAACTACAATAGAGTGGTCAGCATGCATGCAGAGGACCCCTATTCTCCTGGTACTGTACAGTATATGGGAGTTCCAGAGATTGAAAACTCACCTATATGATTCTTATACATATTCCATGGATATGCCATACATGTCTCAGATGGGTATACCCCAACACTTGGTCCCCCATTGATTTTTTAAATACAGGTGCTCAATAAGCTTAAAGGGTTATTCTCATTTTAGACAATGGGGGCATATCGCTAGGATATGCCCCCAATGTTTTATAGGTGCGGGTCCCACCGCTGGGACCCGCACCTATATCCAGAACGGAGCCCCTGAACTGAATGAGGGCGCACTGTGCACTGCAGCCGCCCTCCATTCATTTCTATGGGCCGCCGAAAATAGCCGAGCCAGCTTCCGTCGGCACCATACAAACGAATGGGAGCGGTGGCCGCGCTTGCGCGCTGCGCTCCCATTCATTTCTATGAGCGCAGTGGGGAGCTGCGCATGGTGGTGGCTCCTGCTCCGTTCTGGATATAGGTGCGGGTCCCAGCGGTGGGACCTGCACCTTTAAGACAATGAGGGCATATCCTAGTGATATGCCCCCATTGTCTAAGATGAGAATACCCCTTTAAATACAGGTCAGATCACACCTGTTTTCAAAATATAAAGAAATAAAGTCAAGGGACATGAACATATCCTTCAGAAAGGGTTCTTTATTCAAGCATAAACAGTTTGTTGCCCATTTTTGTAAATTCCACCCCCCAAAACCCACTCTGGCTTTTGTCCTATAGACATGAATTTCATTATGTGCCTAGCCATGACTTGTATTACTGGGAACAGTTTACACAATACGTATATGGCATAAGAAAGTAGAAAGTAGAAGTATATAAGTGTCACATATATTAATAAGAATGCATCGGAATGTATTCCTTTGCCACTATACTTTTTGTTCGGCACATTTTCATATTTTATTTTCTAAAAACTAGGGTCATATCTGATCTGTAGAGGCAACTTCTTTAAAAAATAACCAAATAGTGAAGTGCCCTAGGTGGGAAGATGTGTATGCTTTTACCTGTGGACTGAATGGGTTGGTTTTCATTTTGTCTTTTGCATTTTTATCATTGACAGTAGCACTTTAACTTTTTTCAAGCTGAAATATTGTTCATTATCGTAGTTCATATTTGGCTAAAAAGCCTATAAAGGAGAAAAGCTTTTCTGAAGTGTCAAGTTTTTTAATGGATTTATTGAACAGAGTTACTTGCATTACTTGAAATATGCATTGTATACAGGCATGGTCACAACCAACATATATTGAAGGCTTTCAGTGATCCATTAGAGCCTACTCAATTTTATGATGAATGAGAAGCAGAACTAACTTTCAAGGGTTGTCCAGGTTCAGCTCCCCTTCCCTCAGTCTGAGTGGAGCATCTGAGCATTTCTAGTTCTGAAGCTTCCCCTTGCCCTGCGCTGTATAGCACAGGGCATTGGCTGTTTGGTTACTGCCGGTAACATAATCAGTAGAGATGAGCGAATATTAAAATGCTCGTGTACTCGGTACTTGGTACAAACTTTTCCAAAAGTTCGTATATTCGTACCGAATAACGAACCCTATTGAAGTCAATGGGAGATACAAGCATTTTTGCAGGTGACCTTGCAGGCAAGGTTGCCTAAACACCTGAGAACCTCTGAAAGTGATGGAAACACCACGGAAATGGATAGGGAACACCAGGGGCAGCATGCATGGAGCAGGCAGAGACAGTGCAAGGACCGACAGGACCTTGTCCAATAAAGTGTACGCTATTGCTACATATAATTTACTCTATACGCATTTGCGTATGAATTCAAGACAGTGCAGTTCCCTGCCTAATAGAAACAAATATTCTCCTATTTCGTACGCTTTCGCTATCCCTATCCCTATCACACGCACACTCTTTCCCTTTCCTAAAACCACAAGGTGTGTGATCCGAGCCCCAGGCGTACGCATATATATAATAGCACGTCACCTGATGCAGGCAGCCAATCACTCCTAGACACGTAGAAAAGGTAGTAGGTCATGGCAGGAGGTCCCCCAGGCTTCCCTGCATGTTTATTAGCTAAGAAATAGGCGCTAAACATGCAGGGAGGAGTTAAAAAAAAACTCGAATTTCACACGCTACTTGGCCGAGTAACAAATACTAGTATGCAAATGCGGATAACGAATCCTTACGAATATATTTGCTCATCTCTAATAATCAGCTTTTTCTCAGTATGCCAGGCGGAGGCTGATCTCGATGACATAACTACACTAAAACAGCCTAGGGCAGTGCTAAAGACTGCCTTTTTCAGGCACTGGGATCACTGCTAGGTAGAAGTCTCTGACATGCATACCCATGTGAAGAACTGTACGTCACCGATAATAAAGAAAAAGCCCTTGCCCTGCATCGTTTTTTCTATATTACCAAGGGAGTGTGTGCCCCTCCCTGTATTCAGGCAGATCCCTCAAATTTTGTTTATGTTTTTTGTGTCCTTTAATACTTTGAAAACATTCCACAGAAGTTAGGAAATTATTCTGCTTTTAGACAGGGGTAGATGTTAGGGACATTGTAGGTGCAGCATCCCCGTGTCCCCAACCCACATTTTATTTTAGAGGCTGATCTAATTGTACAGGAGCATCATGAAGCATTGATGTTGGTTTTATCGTCTCCTTTTCCTTTAATGCTGAATTTCATTATTAGTTCCTCAAGTTGTCTAGTTAAACATTTATCTATTTAACGGCAAGAAACAGAGGAAAGACCAGAAATAACACCTGTCATAATAAATATTTGAGAAAAACAAATAATATTTGAAAAAATACACAGAAAGATGCTCATAAAGAAATTATGGGGCAGATAATCCTGTTGGTGCCGTAAACTTAGACAGGCTGTCTAGATCACTTACACTAGGGTGTCTATGGGTCACAAGGAAAATTAATTCTGTACAGCTACATGCAAATATTTCCTGATCCATCCCCTTGCAACTCCATAAAACTGCACCAACACACATTTATCGTCAGTAACAACCTGCTGCTTAGCCTGTGCCTCAGACTGTTCTATGGGGGAGTATCATGCTGACTGATTCCTGCCTTGGACTAGGGCTGCCTTAGTTATATGAGCCAGGAGCACGTGCTCACACAGTGGCAGGCAACAACAAAACACTGCAAGGGACCTGCAGGAATGTCTAGAAGGCAGGTCCCTGGTAAAGAGGGTACAGGCTGCCCAGCCTCTGTGCCTGGAAGTCTTCTGAGCCACCAATGCATCTATAATGGGTAGTTTGTCAAATAATGCACCCAGTTTTTACATAGATGCAGAGGCTAGTTGAGATACTGTATGTTGCCTGTCTATATGTAGTTCAGTCACTGCACTGTGTCCTATACCGCTTATGTATGGGGTACGGGGCTAGGAGACCACCCTGAATTCTCCTGCTCCCGCATGGGCCAGTCCGGGCCTACCTGCTCTAGATTTATTATAGTGGCTCAAGCTGGATGATAAGTTTGGTGCAGGGCTAGACACTTTTGTCTATACCAACTATCAGTTGGCTTCCTTTGGGACAGAATATTATGCCAGAAATGTGCCACAGTTTTGCATCTTAGATCATGACCATTTTATGGTCAGGTAAGCCCCTCATTTTTGTTATCTCATCAAGACCTTCTCCAAACACAACAATTCGTATGATTAGTAGGTTGCTGTAGGCTTGACAGTCTTGGTCAATCATGCCTTTTTCTTATAAGGGCAAAGGTCTATTACAAGGTGCACATTCAAGTTAATATTTTTATCTGTAGTGCATGACTCGGCAGAATCCATCAGAATAGTAGATACCACTTTTAGGGTATGGCCACATAGAGGGCTGCATTGTGATGAGACACACCCACCACGCAGCCAAGAACCACATGACCATATCATATTCTAATGACTCATAACAAACACATACAGTGTTCATTGTAAATGGCCACATGGTTTTGCGGGTTACAATGACATTAACAATGAACACTGAATAATCAATGTGTTTCTAATGAGCGAATTGAATACTGCTACGTCTCGCATGGCCTCATTGTTCTTGGCAACATATTGGTCATGTCTCAGCCCCATCACGACCACCTCTACTAAGTTATTGGCTCTGTGTTCTGTTTCAAAGTGGGAGATTCTCTCTGTATGAGATCCAAGTCCCCATGTAGGGCAAATTGATGCATGAGTTCTTCAAACCTTTCAATGACCTCATATTACATAAACATTTTATAGGCCTATGGTACTGGGATCATTTCTTCTATTTTCATGCATTTGAAATATGTGTTCCATAAATAGGATACAGCAAAAGTCCAGCCACATGACTCTTGTGTTTTAAACAAACATTATAGATAAAAATTAAAAAAAATGGCCATCTGCATGTCTCACGATGGAATGAGTCCACATATGTGTTTATGGGACATAACAAGGCCTTTGCTTAGTGGGAATGACCTGTTAGAAGAAACATAGACATATACATCATTTACTGGGAATACATCCAAATAAAGCTTTTACTCACTGACAAGAAAAAAAGAATGAGTTGTTGGAATTGAATACAATGTTATATGTGTGAATGTAATGATGATATATGTCAGAGACTACAATATTAGAGTGGAAGGATAAGTTTATTGGGAAAAACCTGTACAATTAAAAAGAGGCTAGTACCCTGTTGGGACACTTCTACCCTGGATATGAGAGGAGGTAGAGTTGGGCATGGAGGCATACATGTTCTATATGGAATCCTACGGCACATTTGGCCACAAACATTGTACCCGTGCCTATAGATCCTGTAGGTTGCCAATGCTGGCATCCTAGCTGGTCCTATAAATACTTTGTTGGCAATCTAGTGGCAACATTCCTGAGAAACCCTTGGGCAAGTATTATCCTGCAGAAAAATGGCGATTGGAAGCCTTGCCATTAGAGGAAACACATGTGGCCACAGAATTTTCTGCACATATCACTGAGCTGTTAGTGTCCCTTTTATCACTACAAGGAGTGACTGACTGTCATATGAGATGGCTCCCCAGATCACATAGTTACATAGTTAATATGGTTGAAAAAACACAAGTCCATTTAGTTCAACCAAGAGATAGGTGGGGACGCAAATCCCAGTAGGAGCGAGACTCCGATTTCTACACGTTTTCATAAGCATTAATGTTGTTTACTTTTATGAATTTATCTAGACCTTTTTTAAAACTGTCCACTGTTCCTGCTGTGACCATGTTCTGAGGAAGTCTATTCCACAGATTCACAGTTTTCACAGTGATGTAGCCTTGACGCTTCTGGAGACTGAACTTTGTCTTCTCCAGTCGGAGGCAGTGCTCCCTATGTATTTTGAGGGCATTTTACATGGAAAAGCTTTTCAGCATATTTTTTGTACAGCCCATTTATATATTTGTATAGGTTAATCATGTCCGCCCTTAGACGTCTCTTCTGAAGACCAAATCAATTGAATTATTTTAATCTTTCCTCATAACTAAGACCCTCCAGGCCCCTTATCAGTTTAGTCGCTCCTCTGTACTTTTTCCAGCTCCAGGGCATCCTTTCTACAGACTGATGCCCAGAACTGAACTGCATATTCCAGATGAGGCCGCACCAAAGCTTTGTAAAGTGGTAATATTACATCCCTGTCCCACAAGTCCATGCCTCGTTTAATGCATGACAATATCCTGGTGGCCTTAGAAGCAGCTGATTGACATTGAATGCTGTTATTTAATCTACGATGTACAAGGACACCCAAATCCTTCTTTATAAGTGACTCTTCCAGTGTTACATCCCCTAGGACATATGAAGCACAGAGATTATTACAACCAAGATGCATAACTTTAAATTTATCCACATTGAACCTCATTTTCCAAGTTGCCGAATCACTCAGAGTGTTCAAGTCAACTTGTATTTTATGGACATCTTCCATAGACTGTCCAGTACTACATAGCTTAGTGTCATCTGCAAAAATAGAAATGGTGCTACTAATCCCACCCTCAATATAATTAATAAATAAATTAAATAATAGATGACCCAGCACTGTGGGTACACCACTTATAACCCAGGACAATTCTGAATAGGAATCATTGACCACAACTCTCTGGACACGGTCCTTCAGCCAGTTTTCAATGCAATTACAGACTATACTTTCCAATCCTATAGACCTTACTTTACCTATTAAACATCTATGTGGGACAGTATCAAAAGCCTTTGCAAAATCCAGAAACACTACATCCACAGCCGCCCCTCTGTCCAGGCTCCAACTCACCTCCTCATAAAAACAAATCAGGTTAGTCTGACAACTTCTGTCCTTGGTAAGCCCATGTTGGTTATCACTTTATTATAATACTTCTGTATGTTGTCCCTTAAAGGGGTTATCCAACACCTATAATGCCCCCCCAAAATGCCCCGGCCCCTCTTACAGATTATAATTACCCCGCTCCCCGACACCCTGCTTTTTTAGGGCATTGAGGTAAGCACTTTTATTCTCTTGTGGCAAGATGAAGTGTCTAATCATACCACATCTTTAATCATTTACATATCTACCTCACTTCATGTCGACTCGAGTGTTGCAGCAATCCAACATTTCTGCATGGATGTGCTATTTTTGTCAATGAGAGTATTTCCATGCCATAATTCTATACCTAAAACACCATCATGCTTTTAAATGGATAAAATAAAAAATATTCAAGGAGTAACATAAATAGGCCATAACAATAGTTGATGGGATGTAAATATACACAACACTATCCTCAGGTTTATTTAACACCTTAATGACCAGGCCTTAAAAGGCCTTGACACTTTTTGTGATGGTTGTGATGTGGTTTGACAGTCCCAACAGTCCCAACTTTATTTGTTGGACTATCGAAATAATTTTTGCAACTTATTTTATTTTACATGACACTTAGAGCTTTTCATTAATATAGTTTTTTGAAACATTTTTCTTTTTTAGTTTTATTTTGGGAAAATTGCAAGAAATGTTAACCCCTTGAGGGTGATTTTGTGTTTTCCTTTTTTTTGCTCTCTGTCTTCCAGGAGCCATTACTTTTTTATTTTTCCATTCACATAGCTGCATGGGGCTTGTTTTTATTGGGCAAGTTGTACTTTCTAATGGCACCATTTAATATTGTGTACAATGTAGTGGGAAGCTAAAATTTCCAATATGGTGAAATTATGAAAAAAAAAAAAACTCCACCAAAGTTTTATGGGTTTCATTTTTATGGTGTTCCCTAGGTGGTAAAACTGACCTGTGTGGCAGTGGAGCTGCCAAAGAGCCATATGAGGGCCATTGAAAGGGTGTATCTCACCCAGAGAAAGGCTGGTAATGAGGTAATTAGCAGCCAGCTGAGGAGCTCAGGTAAAGGTGGGCTGGGCTCTTCAGTCAGGGCTCCTCTGGGGAGGAATCAGGCTTGTGCCAAGGTCTGTGGGAGCCGGGACCCTCTTGACCCTGTGTGGGGTAAGCACTGTGGTGTGTTTTGGGGAGCTGGGTGGTAGACCCAGATCCCAGTAGAGAGGGACAATATCGTGTAGTCAGTGGCCAAACGGCCTAGGGTTTATGTTTATGCTTTGTTTGGACTGCTGTAAAAGTGATAATAAAGCTGGTTGTGGCCAGTTTGCACCCAAATCTACAATGTTGGAGTGGCTTCTTGAGGTGTGCCAACTGTCTAAGGTGAGAAGACGGCGATCCTGGAGAGCTAAGTGACCCCGAGTTGTCACACCTGTTATCTTCATTCTATGGGTCAGTATGATACAATTATATGATTTTTCTTGTGTTTTAATGGGCAAAAAATACACAAAACAGATTTTTTGCATCGCCAAAATTTGACACCCATAACTCTATGGAGCTGTGAGAGGTCTCATTTTTGTGGGGTGATCTGCAGTTTGTAGTGTGCATGATTTTTTAAATCACTTTTTATTCAGGTTTTTTTTAGAGATGAAAAAATTGCAAATTAGCCATTTAAATTTTTTATAACATAGTTCACAGTAAGTATAAATACAATTATATTTTAATAGTTTGGGCATTTTGAGACGCAGGAAACACTATGTCTGTTTTAGGGCTCATTCACACGTCCATGTCCGTGCTCAAATCCGTGAGCAGGTGGTCAGTGAGGCATCCGTGAAGCTGTCCATGAAAGATCCGTGTTGGGTCCGTGTGTCCGTTTTTTGCTGTCTGTGTTGCATCCGTGTTTCACTGACACTGAACAGCTGAAAAATAATTTTCAAAGCATCTCTTCTTAATGATCCGTGAAACACGGATGCAACATGGATGACATCCGTGAGGGGTCTGTGGTTTTCACGGACTCATTGACTATAATGGGCATGAGGGATCCAGGAACATGGATCAAGATAGGACATGCATCCGTGCTAAAAAATTGGAACCACGGACCGTGATGAAACACAGATGTCTGAACACACACATTCAAATGAATGGGAACGTGTGTTGTCCATGGAGAACACATACAGCACACGTCCATGAAACACTAACGTGTGAATGAGGCTTTATTATTCATTTTTATTATGGGGCGTGCCGCAATACAGGCCATGGCCAGCAACAGCCGTGTGCATGAGGCCAGTTTCAACATTTATGCAGATCTAATGTTTCATTCAGCCCCAGCTGTGTGTTGGATGGATGTTAGTCTTCGGTGGCTTTTTTTAACTTTTTTTTCTATTTTTTTTGGTACATTGATCTAATTTGACACATTACTTGTTAAAATAATCACATCTGAGTTGGACAATGTGGTGCCTTTGGTTTACTTTTTTGTTTACATTTGACAACAGCATCCTTTAGGTGGGCAGATGAAACCTTTATTAATATTGTTTTTACAGTGCAATTTTTAAAATATAACGTAAAGATATCTCTGCCCTTACCCACTAACCTAGCATCAACCAGAAAACGGTTCATGCAGGCAGGGCAAAGAGTCATTTTGTTTGGCTCAGATAGTTCAGAAATCAGGTGCATACAGTAAACACCATAATTTCCACACAAAAAAAATTACCAAAACGTGGAAAACATAGCTTCAAACACAAGTAATTTCTTTATGCAGTGTCAGCACTAATAATATTCCTTTAAATAACTTTACCAAAGCACATTCCTAGATACTTATCAAAACTAGGACATAGAAAAAGTGGAGCAGTTATTCACAGCAACCAATCCCATTCCAGCTACCATTTTTCAAAAGCCTTTTTTAAATGAAATCTGCAGCATCATTGGTTGCTCTTTTGTATCAGTTTTAATAAACATGCCCTTTTATGTCAATAATATATTTCCTTCATTTTTCAGCATTTTTTCCCAATGGAATTGTGAAAGGTCGAGACAAATTGCACAAAAAGTTGATTAAAAGTTATCATCATCATCCTGTGACTAAATTCAGATTTTTTTATTTTTTGCTTTTCAATAAATCTGATTCTGTGATTTTACCTTCCAAGGTGGATGATTTCTAGATTTTCTTTGAATAAAACAAAAACAAACAAAAACTTTACCAAAAAAGGGTGAGTTTTATTTTTATAAATATTACAGATTGGGGATAAATAATCTTATCTCTTTCGTCAACTATGATAACCCTGCATGGCCGTAATAATATTACATTGCACCCCTGCAAGTGTCTTTTTGGTATCACCCTGCAGTAATGAATGAAGGAGCAGTGATATTTAGATGGATGAGATGTGTGCCAGGAAGAGAAAACTACCAAACAAGGACCTAGAGCGATCCCCTGTCTTCACATGCTTGATTTCATTCCTTAATTAGAGTCATTAATCAAAAGGTATGAGATATGAGACTTTAGAAGGGCTTGGTGACACGACACCTTGCCACCTGTCAAAATTACAGCTTTCTGTTCATGCACCATCCCTCAAATAGTTATTTTCTACAAGCCTGGCTGCATCTCACAATTTATTATTTACTGTATAGTTCTATCTCTGTTCAATGTCAAAAAAATCTCAGATAAGAAATAGTTTACAAGAGATGGTTAAAAATCATAAAAAATAAAAGCCATGAAATTGTAGATATTATTATATTATATATTCATCTGTGTGTGCATATACTGGACTATTATTCATTTGTTTCATCTATAGAACAAAGATATATTTAGCAGCTCTGTAAAGAGATTGTCATCTCTCATATCAATACCTGTCCCCATTGGGGCTTTGCCTCTAAATTCCAAATTAATTCATCTGTATGTTTTTCGAGTACGCAGGAAACTAGAGTACCCAGAAGAAACCCACACAAACACGGGAGGACATACAAATATACAGGATGATGGATTTTTGCCAGTTTTGTGTTGTAAAAAAGTCACAAATTATGGCACATGACATATTTGCAACATAATTAACAACTTTTTGTGCTTCTAGAGACTTTTCTAAAGTGGTAGGAAAAGAGACAGACACTAGTGGGACAAGGAGCTTCCTCAGCCCACCAGATTTACTATATATTAGGTCTGTGGTCCATGCCTGCCATCCTCCTCCTGTCCCCTGTGGCCACTTACCTGGTCCTGGTCACCAACACCCCCTCCATGCTGCTGCCTCCATGTTCTTTGGCCTGATGCTCCTTTAGGGCATGTGTGCTCTCAAGGTGTTCTGATAGTCTAGTGCAGGGATGCCCAACCTATGGCCCTCCAGCTGTTGCAAAACTACAACTCCCAGCATGCCCGGACAGCCTACAGCTATCAGCCTACAGCCAAGCATGATGGGAGTTGTAGTCTTAAAACAGCTGGAGGGCCGCAGGTTGAGCATCCCTGGTCTAGTGCTATTGCAATTTACCAGCATTTATCCTTTGTTATAATTGCACTTTCAAGTCCAAGTTCAGTTCATGTTTATGTTAACCCAGTCTGTCTACCTTTCTTTGCTAAAATAAAGTACCCAGCCTATCTGCCTCATGTTTGCTATGCCCACAAGTCTTTCATGTCTGTATCAACTGTCTGCTGTCTGGATCTAAAAAAAACCCAGCATTCTAGTCTTGGTGACCATTCAGACTATACCTGCGGTTTTCCTATGGTTTTGGTGTGTTTTATTTACCCCAAGCTTCTGAGTTGGTCAGCTGCCAACTACACCGGGACTATCCCAGGAGGTAGTGGTCTGGTTGCTTCCCTGCAGCAAAGTCCAGATTCCTGTATAGGGGTTAAAGGGTGAATACCAGGGGAGCTGCAGAATAACATCCTTAGGGTTTAGCACAAAGCCACTTCAGTTAGTTGGCTGTCAGCACCGTAAGCAGAACACATAGACAGTGAGCTCTAACTGGAACACAGCCCACTTTCTCTGCCTACTTGAGGTGCAAGCCCTAGGCTTCAAGTGACGTTCCCTACTCTGTTACGTGCGAGACAGACACACACAGAGATGAAGCAACAGAGAAATGTGGTCATACAGGAATAGGTTGGATTCCGGCAGATGACACAATACCAAATCAAAAGACAGAGGGTAGTCAGAATAGCCAAGCTGAACCATGGTCAGAACCAGACAAGAATTACAGTACCGAATCACGAGACAGAGAGCAGTTAAAGGCAAGCTGAGGTCAATATAACAAACAATCCAAACACTCACAAAATGGAGTTGCAATTAGATGCCATTAGTACTGCAATTGATCTTTTAATTTTAGAGAGCTAGATTTACTCACATGATGATCTATCTCAGTCCACAATTTTTCATGGTTTCTGTTGGAGATGAACAAGTTTTCAAAAATTTGATTCGGCCAAATTTTTCTCAAAAATTCACTTTGATCCGAATTAATTAATCACAAAGCGCATTAAATCAGGTTTATCCTGGCCTGCAGTTAAACTTTAGGCGAAAAGGTATCCTGGTGTACATCACTGTGTCACTGTGCAGTGCATCAACATGCATAGCTAGTCCTTTCTGGCAGCAAAACAGTTACTGTGCATTTGTATGACAGGCAGGTCACATATATGGCCATGCACCTCATCGTGCAAGTCACCCTGTTCGCAATCTATGAGGGGAAAGGGGTGACACAACAAAGTAAAAGTGCTTGCTTTGTACAATGGTCTAAAAGTGCTTGCTTTATACAATGGTCTAAAAGTGCTTGCTTTGTACAATGGTCTAGCCATCTTGGGAAAATAGGGGAGTAGATATAAAGCCAATATCTATAGTGTTTTTGTGTGCATGGATGTGGTGGAGAGTTTGGTGGGGGATCAGGTTCAGTAAATGATGATAAATGGGCTATACATGGAGAGGAGACTTTTCTAATGGGGGTCATTCTGGAAAAAGAAATTCTAGGTTTTGAATGGCTTTAAGTACAATTAAATACGAGAATATTGCACTTGGAAAAGTTCCTCTGGTTCTTTTGATGAAGTTACTGGTGTCTTTTATCTGTTAAAGTTCATTGCAGGGTATAATTTTGAAAAACATTGTATTAAATGAATACAGAAGAAGAGTGGTCTGTTTTCTTATACTACTTCCCGAGCCTACAATCTTTTCTCATCTTCTTATACCACAGATTTATTTTATACAGCCCTTTCAGGATGTTTTAGAGCTACATTGCCACTCACATTTCACGTGTATTGTTTTTTTTCCCCATTATGAGAATAATAGATGGGAACCAGTGCTAATGTTCGCCATTTACAGCACTCGACGCCCATAGCCTGTGCAGAATATCTTAAGTGTTTCATTTCAGCCATATGGTGAGACAGACAAAGCTAATGTGCATTAGGAAAAATCTGCATGTAGTTTTAACTAAATGGTCACTAAAAACCATTAAGGGGCATATAGTAGATGGCTGCTTTTCAGCAAGGTCTTTTGTGGTTTGTCATTGAAAAAGGAAAAGCATGTTTTACTAAACAAGTAAATTAATAAAAAGGTAATAAATTCATTTGACATTTTATTATATTGATGATATTTCATGCCCAGCATTTGGCTGTTATTTCTTACTGTTTCTGAAAAGACATAATTATTTTCTTCATTAATATTGAATGTCTTAGTTTCTGAGCTAAGAGACGCATAGAAAAAGAAAAGGTTGTTTATATACTTATAGAATGGAGGAGTAAGGTGGCTTTCAGGTGGCAGTAATATAGTCTGGTTATAAAGAATGCATTATGGTCACAATACTTGGACCCCTCGTAGTTCTGCTAAGCTAGACTAAGATCACAGTAGATTTCTAGGGTGATCTAAGTTCAGTTTAGTAGAACCATAGGAAGTCCAGTTATTGTGGCCATAATAGGGATGATGTTATACACCCGTATTAGGGCCATCTGAAAGTTGATTTAGCCTAATTAACTTTCTAATTAACTTTATTGTATACATGTGCTCTCCTAAATATAGATGCCCAACGGCATAGGTAGGTTTAGAGTAGAACCTGCCTGGCTGAGACCACCGTGGCGCTGGGTAGGTGGGCACAGATGTGTTTTGATCAAAATATATTGGCTAAGAGTCTCAGATTTTATCATATCAGAATAAGGGATTAGTCCATAAATAATGTTTGCATCTATTATGTTAATCTATTGTGTTAGTGCATTATTTTCCGTGATTTTTTTTCTTATAAATGTTGCCATGTACACCTGCATATTTAGTTATCATATTGTTCAGGATGTTTTGTGTCTTTTTCTGTGATTTTTGATAAATTTATGTGCTTGAAGGAGTGGCACCTTCAAGTGTGAATGTGCTCCAATTATCTAGCATTCTTGTGCACTTTTACCCCACCAATTTAAGAGGCAACCTTGATTAAATGTTACATATAGCTGTGCGTTCTCCTCCTCTCATTGGTTGCTGGATGCACATAGAGGTAACTAGGAGCAGCACACCATATGTGCAGAGTCTGCTCTCCTAAATATAGATGCACAACGGCATAAGTAGGTTTAGAGTAGGACCTGCCTGATTGAGACCACCTTAGCATGGGTAACAGCCACATATGTGTATTGATCAAAAGGAATTCGCTGAGAGTCTCAGATTTTATCAAATCAGAGTGAGGGCTTAGTCCATATATAATGTTTGCATCTATTGTGTTTGTGCATTATTTTCCATGCTTTTCTCCTTATAAAGTGGCCATGTACATCCGTATATTTAGTTATCATATCGTGCAGGATGCTTTGTATCTTTTTATGTGACTTTTATACATTTGCTTCCAAAAAGTTGACAGCAAGGAGCTGTCTGGGGCTATGTTTCCTAGAGGCAGTAGCTGTTGCGTCTGAGGAGAAGAGTGGGCTTATCAGAGGTAAAGAGGACCTGACTTCTCGCCTGACATATTGTTGTAATACCTACTTGCATCCCCCATGTAATAACAATTCAGGAGCTTCTATTTTTCTCATTCTATGTTATATTATTTCTTTATTATTCCTAATAGAAGTTATGAATTAAATACTAGCAGTAGTCAATGAAGGTCCAGATGGGAGTTACCAGTTGGGGGTTTGTCCCTACACACTCTGACATTCTCCACTTAGTGCTGTCAGTATTGGACTGTGCAAGGACAACCCCCCAAGTGGCAACAACCATCTGGACTTTCATTTAAGACTTTCATTTCTAACTTCTAGCAGGAATAATAAATGAATGGCACAACAGAAAATAAGAAGAATAGATGTTCTAAAATGTTTACTATAAGGGAAATGCAAGTGGATGCTAAAACAGACATATCAGGAAAAGTTGCAGGTTCTCTTTAAGCCTTACCCTTCTTCCTTAAGCACAATGTGAACATTCACAGCACTTCCCATGTTCATAGTAACATAGTAGGTTCCCGACCAAATAATTCCCTGGATCAACGACCCTTCTCCAGTAATCTTGTGACTATATAGTAACTTGCAGTATTATTTTACTCCAAGAAATACATTCAGGCCCATTTTAAACTCTCTTAGTTCATCACAACCTCCTCTCGAACAGATTTCCATAGTCTATTGACAGCTACAGATACTAGTGCACATAGGTACTAGTGATGTCATTGTGTTACTAAAAACCTGCCATCAGGGAAAAAACTACTGGCAATAATACAAGGCTTGAAGGCCCTTTACATAGGCCAACAATTGGGGCAGTTACCGGGAAGGAGGATTCCAGGCAGTATTCGTTGCTGATAACAGTCCTATGTAAAGGTGCCACATGTTCATTGGGTGTAAGCATCGCTGATGCAGTCACCTGTGTAGTAGATTGTGCTATATAATTAGCCACCTCCTACCTGGAGACAATGAATATGTATGGTGATGAGCCATTGCTGTAGCGATTACTCATTCACCATAAAAAGGAGATGATTGCTGCATGAGAATGCAGCTCTCATCTCCTTTTCAGATGAGCAAACACTATCATGCACAAGTGGATTGCTCTAGATAGTTGTCTGCTGTGTCGGCCCTTGTAAAGGGACCTTAAAGGGGTATTCCCATCTCAGACAATGGGGGCAAATCGCAAGGATATGCCCCTCTGGGACCCGCACCTACAACGAGAATGGAGTGGGGAGCACTGTGGCTGGAGGACCCCAGATTTCCCAGGGTCCGTCCACCATCAAGCGCTGCTCCCCATTGCTTCCATAGAAGTGAATGGGAGCGGTGCGCACATGCACAGTCACTGCTCCCATTCATCTCTATGGGGCCGATGGAAATAGCCAAGCCAGCACTCGGCTATTTTTGGCAGTCCCATAGAAATGAATGGAGGGCAGCTGTGCATGCGCAGTGCGTCCTCCATTCATTTCCCCACTCCGTTCTTGTTGTAAGTGCGGGTCCCAGAGGTGAGAATCGCACCTATTAGACAATGGAGGCATATCCTAGCAATATACCCATTGTCTGAGATGGGAAAACCCCTTTAACCCTTTCTACCCCGGAGGTTTTTTCGGTTCTGCATTTTCGTTTTGCGCTCCCTGCCTTCAAACAGCCATAACTGTTTTATTTTTCTGTTCACATAGCTGTATGAGGGCTTGTTTTTTGCAGGACAAGTTGTACTTTCCAACATCACCATTTAATATTGCATATGGTGTAGTGGGAAGCGGTAAAAAAATTCCAAATGGGGTGAAATTGCAAGAAAACAGCTATTCCGCTACAGTTCTACGGGTTTCTTATTTACAGCGTTCGATGTGCATTAAAACTGACCAGTTACTTTCATTCTACTGGTCAGTACGAATCCGGCAATACCTAATATGTATAGTTTTTCCTGCGTTTAGATGGTGATAAAATAATTAGAAAGTTGCCCTTTTTTTTTTTTCCCTTGTCATATCTTGAACCCTATAACTTTTTGGTATTTATGTGTACAGAGCTGTATGTGGGCTCATTTTTTGCGGGGCGGTCTGAAGTTTTTATTGATACCATTCTGGGGTGTGTATGACTTTTTGATCACTTTTTATTTAATTTTTTTTAGAAAAAAAAGCGACAAAAAACGGCGAATCGCCATTTGGACGCTTTTTTCCGCCACACAATTCGCCGTATTGAAATTTTTTTTTTATATTTTAAGTACGGGCATTTTCGGTCACGGTGATACCCATGATGTCTATATTTATTGTTATTTAGGTATTTATTTTTTACTTATACGGAAAGGGGGGTGATTTGAACTTTTATATCTTTTTTATTTTTTATATATTTTTTAACATTTTTTTTAAATTTTTCTGTGATTATTTTAAAGCTCAAATATCTGATCTATTGTGTTTTGTTTTTTTTCTTTATGAGCAATCATGGATTTACTAGATGCAATTAAATCCATGAATTGCTCATTTCTTATCCTGGCCTGCCATCTAGTGGCCAGAATTGCAGTTTGAAAACTGTAATACTCACCAGCGAGGATTACAGTTTTCATATGGTGTACAGACACCCAGATTGGTTCAGACGCATCCTGATGCCGTGATCACGTGTGATCACGGCATCAGTAACGCCCTGGAAGTCGCCGCCGACGAAGGTGAGAAGCGGCAAGTCTCTGCTGTTAGAAACAGCAGAGACTTGCCGGCCATGACGCCCACCGCACCCGCGAGCGGGCGTCATGTCCCCGCACCGCCCGAGCGCCGTACATGTACAGCGCCGGTCGGGAAGGGGTTAAAAGGAATCTGTCAGCATATTTGTACCTATGACACTGGCTGACCTGTTACATGTGCACTTGGCAGCTGAAGACATCTGTGTTGGTCCCATGTTCATATGTGCCCGCATTGCTGAAAAAACAATGTTTTAATATATGCAAATCAGGCACTAGGAGCAACGGGGTCATTGCAGTTAGAGGCTTCTCTTTCTCTGCAACTGCCGTGTCCTCTCCACTTTAATTGACAGGACCAGATGTGATGACGCTTACACTGCCTGTCCCTGTCAATTAAAGTGCAGAGGGCACTGAAAGCAGAGCCTCTAGGAGTAATGACAATACCCCTGTTGCTCCTAGAGCCTCATTTGCATATATTAAAACGTATTTTTTCTCAGCAATGTAGGCACATAAGAATGTGGGACCAACACAGATGTCTTCAGCTGCCAAGTGCACATGTAACAGGTTAGCCAGTGTCATAGGTACAAATTTGTTGACAGATGCCCTTTAAGAGGCATATCATTGGACTTTATTTTTGCTGATATTTTCAGTATAGCTGAACACCATCATGTTACATTCATTGTTTCACTATTTCACAATGGATCATGGCTGAATGATTTACTAGATGGTAGTAACTACTTTTATCACAGTTTTTTACCTTATTTTTATGTCTAAACAGTAAATAATACATCTACAGTAAGATAACCAGAATCTGAGCTGTGGTATATACAAGCATTAAACATTACTTATACTATCCCCTATTCATCCACTGGGCTAGATCCATAAATGTATTCTGTCATATTTCTATTACATGTGAACAGAGACTAAATAAATCATTATTAAAAATCCATAAAGAATTTTCCTGGCAGTCTCACATACATCATTTTACTCAGTGATTTAAATTATTAAAAAATTAAAACTGTAAAAATATCAAATGACCTTCAGTATTTTTGGCTAGCCCTAGTCTTCTCTTGTCATGCCGGTTTTGGCGTCTACCCTGCAGTGTAAATCTAGCAGAGGCGTATCATTTTACTTTGAGTAGGATAGGAATTAGCAAGAAGATAATAGCTGAATTTGAAGGACTTAATATCTTTAATGGCTATGTAATTATATAACAGAGAAAAAACAATTCTAAGGACAGAAATTTGACTTAAAAACTTACTCTACGGCTTATGGCCCATTTTAAACAGAATTAAAACATGGGAAATGTAAGCTGTAGAAATGAAAGGCATTTTATGTAGCAGAAAATGGAAAAACATTGGAAAAGATACGCACATTTTCTGCACCTTTTCCTTTTTTAATTTAACATAATTAGCTTAACCAGCCAGATATGTCACAAAATAATCCCCACACCCTGTATTCCTCTGTATGACGATCAGCCATTAGATCACCATTAGCAGTGATCTGTATAAAGAGTAACACTGGGAGAAAAATTATCATTTCCCCCCAACAACCATCTCTCACCCATCAGACCAGTGGAAGCCCATGACACCATTACAAGTCTTTCCACAGAAACTCGTTGCTGCTTTTTAAGCACCTGTTGTGAACATTATCTTCTTCTATGGAATCACGTTTTGTATTATTCCTGTGCTGTAATCACTATATGTCTGATCATTGTACTGTAACATCACCATATACCTGATCCTTGCATTGTAACATCACTATATATGATGCTTGTACTGTGAATTCACTACATGCATGGTCCTTGTACTATAACATCACTTTATGCCTGATCCATGTATTGTAACATCACTATGTGCTTGATCCCAGGGGTGCACCTAGTCTTTCTGCTGCCTAAGGCGAAAACTGAAACGTCCCTCCCACATGCCAATTTCTTAACCTAACTGCCACAATGAAAGTGCTCATTGCCCATGGCCCTTCCGCTACCCCCCCCTCTTGCCCTTACTTGGTGCTGCCTTACCTGGCCTCATTGGTGGTGCACCCCTGCATGATCCTTGTACTATAACATCACTTTATGCCTGATCCTTGTATTGTAATATCAGTATAAGAATGATCTGTGTACTGTAACATCACTATATGCCTGATCCTTGTACTATAATATCACTATATGCCTGATCCTTGTGCTGCGACATCACTATATGCATGATCCTTGTGCAATGAGTGCATTACCCCTCTACTGTAATATAATTCCTGTGATGTAATTTCATTGCATAAACTATCCACGTACTAGGACGTCACTGTTTTTATTATCTCTATACTGTGAGAATACCGTGTACATCATCCTTGCACTGTGACCACTTTGTGAATTAGGAAAAGACACAAGACATAGACTGAGCACCAGAATAATCATGAATCATGTTCTCAGTTTGCTGATTTGTTTTTTGAAGCCAGACTGGAAAGGATCAGAGATGCAATCACTTGATAGTCTGGTATCTAGTTCGATAGCAACAGTCTTTTCAACAACTTTTCCTAGGAAGGGCAGGTTAGGAAAGGTCTGAAGCTACTTCTAAAATCTGGTTCCATGGAGAGCTTCTTTACCTTTTCAATCTGTTTGATGCAATCTAAGTTGACTTAGTGCGGCAATATTATGGGTCACGGATGATGTTTGATATTGTGATTTCATATATATATATATATATATATATACACACACACACACACCATATTTTTCACCCTATTAGATGCACCTTTTTCCCCTCAAAAGTAGGGGCAAATCACAATGTGTCTCCTACTGAACTAATAAGTAGGGCTGGGAAATGGTGAATACAGCGCTCCCTGAGCTGGGTCTGTACTCACAGCAACCTGGTCTTCTGCCGACACCGCATGTTGTGCTGTGACGAGCAGACTGTGAGGATGTTGAAGTGCTCTGTGAAGTCATGCTGTGTTACGTCGGGTCCTAGCACAACTCGCCAGAAAGAGCGCTGGATCTCTGGAGTGGTGGCGCAGTCCAGAGCAAGAGAGATGAGTTGATATATTTTTTGTTTGATCTGAGGTCTAATTAGCATTGGGAGTCTGATCTGAGGTATAATTAGGAGTCTGAACTGCTGTCTAATTGGCATTGGTGGTCTGAACTGGGCAATGCACCCCAAAGCAAAATTGTCAAACTTGTGCTAAAACGACACCTACCGAAAAGCTATCAGCATGTTGCAGTTAGTGATGAACGAAATTTGATTTGGTCAATTTGCCTAGCTTTGACAAGAAATTTGATTAGCTATGAATTCAAATCCTATAAATCAGGTAAACCTGTAGGTCATGGTGGCTGAGGGAATGTGTGGAGTGTGCTGCTGCATTGAGGTGGCGGTTGCCGGCTGACTCATACAGCAGACACCCGGCTGCAATGACGGATAATGGCAATTAGAGTGAATTTAGAACAAGGGATCAAAAGATCCCAGGTTCCAGCCCCCTAAGGAGGTTAAAAGTTACAAAGTTAAAAAACATTAAAAGTTTAAATCACCCCCTTTCCCAATTTTACATATAGAAATATATAAACAAAAAAAAAACATATGAGGTATCATCCTTGTTTGAAAATGTCTGAACTATTAAGATAGTAATAAAAAAAATCATGTGCGCTGATCGCGTAATTGAAAAAAATTAAAAACACACAATTTAAATTTTTTTGTGAATCACCCCCCAAAAAATTGAATTACAGTGATTAAAAATTCATATGAACCACAGAAATGATACCAATAAAATCTAAATTTTGTCCCGCAAAAAACAAGCCCTCATACAGCTCTGTAGACCAAAATATAAAAAAGTTATGGCTGCCAAAAAATGATTATGGAAAGAAATCTTTTTTTAAAGTAGTAGATAAAAAAAAATCAAGTTTGGTATCGCTATAGTCATATTGAGTAGCTGTCACGCGAGGTCGGCGTCGTGCTCCCTCTGCACGACGTCGCCGGACCTCTCCGCCCCCTAGAGACGAGCAATAGGGAATTGAAGTGCTGGTCTTGTCAGCCAGCACTTCATGAGTTAATTCTCTGTTTGGGTTTAGCCATGTGGTACTGATCACACCACATGGCTACTTTACATATTGTTTGGACAGCTTGCTCCGCCTCAGGTCATGTGATGCTGGCCACATCACATGATCCTGGGCGGGCTATTTAAAGATGGCAACTGCCTCACTCAGATGCCTGTGATTAGTCTTCTGAGATCAGTGCTGTGTGTTGGACCTTGCTGTTGGATTATTGGTGTATTGGATTTTGGCTTTGGACTTAGACTACGCTTTTGTGATTCCCCTCGGTATTTGACGTGACCTCCTGTTCTTGACTTGGCTTGCTGACGATTCTGCTGTTGTGTTTGTTTCTGTCTGTGTTCGTCTTTCCCTGTGTTCCCTTCCCTTCCCTGTGCACGTACTCAGCATAGGGACTGTCTCCAAGTTACGGTTTTGTCGCCTAGGGCATCTACTGTAAGTAGGCAGGGAAAGAGGTGGGGTTCAGACAGGGCACACTATCCCTTGTTTCCCTGTCGTGACAGTAGCAGAATAAGGATGTTATGACATTTGTAGCGCACGTGAACGCTGTGATGTTAAAACACCAAAAACCTTGGCAGAATTGTAGTACCATAGTACCATTTTCAAATAACAGACATGGTAAATTGAATGGTGCTCTTAAATAGTACAACTTATTGCCCAAAGAATAAGCCCTTATATGGCTATATGAATGGAAAATTTAAAAGTTATGGCTATTGGAACGCTGGGAGGAAAAAACGAAAATGCAAAACCAAATATGGGCCCTGTACTAGGTGCTCCGAAAATAAAACAAAAAATAAAGAACTTGATGGATCAAACATGGCTGCGTGGAGTGACACAAGAAGAATCCCCCCTAGTTGTAAACCCACTTCTCCAATCCCAACCATTCTTCTGCCATCTGCTTTTCCTCCTTTTCCACATCATCTAATACCAATGATATGTCATCAGGAACATCTAGCTTTTCATCTCTCTGCATTTTGCGGACTTTTCTAGGATATGGAGACTTTGAAGGATTATTTGGAAGAAGTAAAGCCAGCAAAAGAGGAGTATGGTCATCATTAAGACCTGGTTCCCCTAAGGGGTGCATACAAAAAGAATGATTTCCATGTTCTACTAAATACTACAGCACTTTCATAGTTACCTACATGGAAAGGGAAGGACTGTAGTACCAGTCATTTGGCTTGGTGCACATTCAGCTTATGCAGCATTGGGCGACTGCACGCATACTATTTTGCAATCACTTCGGTGATCGATTGCTGTTGAAACAAGTAATAAGGAGGAGCATAAGGTGCAATAGACAACATTGAAGTCGATGGAAAGGAACAACAGTTTCCTTTTGCTGACGTTGACGAGCCCTGACTGCTGGAGAGGGGATGTGGGACAGTGGGAGATGCAACGGTTACTTTGGAGGGCCAAGACAAATGTCTGTTGGTCATAGTGTACAGCAACTGTACCAGTTATGTAACGGTTTAACTATGAATGTTGCAGCAGTTGAACAAGGTCCAGATGTCGATATATTAGACCGCCCTTTAGTTCTTTATATAATTCTATATAAACTAAAAGATTAACGGTGATTGTGTCATCAGTTCAACAAGATGCAAATGGCGATGTATTAGACCACCCTTTAATACTGAGGCACAGTAATTCTATATATAAACTAACAGATTAATGGGAATTGTGCCAGCAGTTCAACAAGATGCACAAAGCAATTACACTCAACCTGCACTGTCCTATGCTCTCCCTACAATGTCTAAAAACTCTCCCTACAATCTATCTGCATTGTCACTGTACTCTCCCTATACAACATTCTACAATTAAAAGCTTTTGGAAAACTGTCCCTAGCGCATGAGCGCTTGTCATGTCTCTCCCTATGCTCAGCTCACATTGAAATGGCAGAGACCACCCGGGATGAGGCTTTTTATAGGGCTGTGATATCACATGGGATGGCTATCTGCTGATTGTCTGGCTGCATGACATTATGGGTCATATCGTGTTCCTGGGCTTGTTTCTTCACTTTGTAAGACGTGCAGCAGCCATTTTACAAAAAATCAGATCAAATTCCATTTCGAATGCTTTGATTTGCTCAACACTAGTTGCAATATATGTTTGTATCCTTTTTTGTGTCCAAATAAATACATCTGAAGTTACACTGTGTAATACTTCCACAGTGCTGCAGAACAGCCCCCCAAAACAGATGGTTTATTTTATTTATTTTTTACCAAACACACAAATGAAAAAACATCCTGCATGATAAATAAATATGCCGATGTACAGGGCTATGTCCGTGTACTTCTTTTATAAATGTAGCCATGTATATCTGCATATATATCACATTGTGCAGGATTTTTAAAAATCGTTTTCAGTGATTTTTGTTCAGTACATATGCAGTATATACTCAAAGGAGTGGCACCTTCCAGTCTGAATGCGCTCCTATTCCACCTTGGAGTGTCAGGATTTTTTTTGTTCTCTTTTTGGAAGAAAAATGGATAGCTGCATATGGATAAGCAGGGCATTGCATTATATTTTCTCTATTATGTTTGTGCTTTTTCTGTTTTATATTCATTTTTTAAAATCGCCAGTATTTAGTATATTTTTGCTGTAAGGCCTCGTCCACATTTCCGTTTTTCACTGACGTGTACCCATTGATTTAAATGTATCTGTTCACATTTCAGCATTTTTCTACTGAGCGTGGGTCAGTAAAAAAATCACGGGGACATGCACTACTTTGATCCGTGATGCTGACCAAGCACGCCCATTGAAGTCTATGGGTCCGTGAAAATCACTGACATACATCCGTGTTGTGTCCGTGATGCGTCCGTTTTTCACTAATTAGGAGCTTCTTTGGAAATTATTTTTCAGCTGAGCAATGTCAGTGAATTACGGATGCCACACGGATGGTAAAAATGGAGACACGGACCAACCACGGATCCTTCACGGACAGCTTCACGGATGAAACACGTACGCTTTTTTCACGGATGTGTCACTGACACGGAAATGTGGACGAGGCCTTATTCATGTTGCAGTGTTTTTGCCCAAGGCACTATCCTGTCTGTGTTGACTTCTGTTCTTTATATTTGTATATTTGCCATTGTACACTAATTCTAGTTATTGAATCCTCACTCCAATATGCCCAATATGCTGATGTATATTCATTGGCTACTCTCAAAGCCCAGTGCCTTTCTATTGTGGTGTGTTCTGACAATATTTAATAATGTTAATATACAATTTTCTAATGGAAAGAGCACCATGGCCACCCTTTAGTGTGACTGTGGTTGACGGCTGCAGATTATATGGAATTTGGCTCACATATCAGGTCACCATCTTAACAATCACTAGTGCTTTGTGTGACCCAACATACTGTACTTGCCTAATGTGACTCTTGGCCATAAACATGAAAAAAAGTTTCAAAATATCACTTAAATACAAAACTCACTTCAATAATATTCCCCATTCATTATGATGATTATTACAAATGTTACATAGGAATTCTTAATGGTATCCTAGATGTCTCGAAACGCTTGTCAATATTACATGCACTTGGCAGAAGGGATTTGCCTTGTCCCAAAATGTTTTCCTATCTTTCAGACCAAGTCCTTTTGGTAAACGAGGTAATAAATCATTTTTGCACAAGGCGCACGCACGGGTGTTGTTAATATCACAATCCTTCTAATTGAACGGGTTTTTTTTTCCGACAGTTTCATTACAAATGTCACAATACTAAAGAAGATACACTGGATGGCTGTCACCCTTTATTCTGTAATTACACATCACAGTTAATATGACCATATACAAATAAAGCCTGAATCTAACAATTATAAACTGTAACCCAACAAAACAAATAAACAGACCCTTTCACTTTTTTCACATTTTGTTATGTTGCGGCTTTGTGCTAAAATAAAAAAAAGTTCAAATTTTTCCCCATCATTCTGCACTCGATACCCCATAATGACAAAAAGAAAAACAGAATGTTCGAAATCTTTGCTTATTTATTGAAAAGGAAAAACTAAAATTTTGCATTGACATACATATTCAGACCCTTTACTCAGGGTCTGGATCACAGCCTCCAGTCTTGTTAGGTATGATGCCACAAAGTTTGCACACCTGGATTTGGGGATTTTCTTCCGTTCTCCGCTGCAGATCCTCTCAAGCTCTGTCAGGTTGGATGAGGTGTGTTGGTGGACAGCCATTTTCAGGTCTTTCCACAGATATTTCATTGGGTTCAAGTCTCTGGCTGGACCACTCAAGGACATTTGCAGATTTGTCCCTAAAGGTAGATTTTCACTGCCCGATATTCGGGCAGATTATTGGGAATGAATGTTCCTGTGAACGCTCGTTCCTGACAATCTGCACGTCTAAATGTGCCCTTGTTCATGCAGGCACACCAACTATTGTTTCTGGGTAGATCTTGCTGTCTAAACAGCGATCTGCTGCCCAAAAACAATGATGCTGTATGGGGACGTGCAATTGCAATAACGATCTGTCATCCTCATACTGTGAAGGAGATCACTGCATGTAAATGCAGAGGTCTCCTTCACTGAACGAGCAGCCGACTGTTGGGAAGGAACACTTCCTTCCCAACAATCGGCTGTTACATTGGGACATGTACACCTGCCTTAAGCCACTCTTGGCAATGTGTTTAGGGTCATTATCTTGATGGAAGGTGAACCTTCAGCCCGGTCTGAGGTCTAGAACACACTGGATCAGGTTTTCATTAAGAATATTTCTGTACTTTGCTCCATTCAGCCCTCCCACAACCCTGACCTGTCTCCCTATCCCAGCAACTGAAAACCCCCCAGACATGACACTTGGAATTAAGACTAAAAACTTCAATCTTGTTTTTGTCCAGAGAAACTAGAGAATCCCCTACCTACTCATAATTGTGAGATGGCTTAGGTGTAATTACACCTGGTCACTGTTGTGGATAAACAATGAAGAGGAGGCCATTCTGGCGCGGCACGTGCCTTCTCTTAAATCAGCTGCTCAGCAGGCGTATCTGGTGTCGGACCCCCACCGAAATGATATTGATGACCTATCTTGAGGGTAGGTCATCAATAATAATACAGTTAAAACAATGAAGCCTGGACCTGGAGAAGTTGTTTATGCCATCCTTGTTTATTTGTTGTCATCAATTGTTGTCATCAATAATAAAAACTTGGACAGAAGAAAAGAGTGTGGTTATCACTCCGCTTTGCTATAAAACTTCATGTTGTTGTGTTTTGCTTTTTCAGTGCGATCAGAAATCAAGAGGCAAAATCACACAATTTATGGCAAATTGTAATAGCTTTTCTATGAAGTTTTTTTTTTCTTCATTTTCAGATATATATGCAACCCAGACAGTTGTGCAAGGGCCCCACAGGAAAAGGGACCCACATTAGAAAAGAAATAAATAATAGTGCCCTCTAGTGCCTATTACATTACATATAAAGGGCTACATTCATTCTCATGCCTGTCTCACAATTATGAGTGGACCAGCACTCCGGTAGGGAATTTTTTTGCCGAGCTGGTAATTAGATGGTCTAGGGCCATTTCACTGCTATTAAGAACAAGAGGCCCATGTACTGTTCACGCACAGGCGCCCTATTATTGTGTTTTGCTGGCAGCTCAAGGAGAGTGTCTTTTCAGCTGTTGCTCAGGGGGGGTGTCGATGTTCTCCCAATCACAACTCAGGAGGCAGTTGAAGGATGAACCTGTGTGGCCTTTACAGGGATCAGGACAAAGAAATAAGAGAAAAATCAAACAGCAGGTGGCGCTATACAGATACATTTTATTGAATAACTCAAAGTGGTTATGCTAAATTTTTAATTAATGAAATTACAAAAGTAATAACAAAAGAAAACTGTAGAATATTTTTCATGGGACAAGCCATTTAATAATTCTATAGGGATAGTAGGACATGCTGTTGTCAGACCCTGAACTTTAAAAAAAATAGTCAATAATTGTGCACTACAATTTGCACAAATGTGGAGGGAAATTTGTGTCTTACTGACAAAAATGGGTTCAGTCAACTTCAGCTCCCTTGCGTGGATAATTATAATTTGTGTAATCAAAAGGGTTAATCAGTTTGGATCAGCATTTTCTCCATTCTCAGCTGCTGCAGTTGGCTGATCTTGTGAGCTGCTATTGCCAAAAGATCTGTACCGTAACCTTACATTAGGGTGCATTATAGTAGAGTTGCCAGAGCTATATTTTACTGTGCAGGAAGGGGTTAAAGGCTATGGGAGGCAATTTGTTTTTTGATTATTGCATTGTACTCATTTTGAGCTAAAAATCATTTTTTCATTTGGTCTTTATTAAAACCTTTTAGCCCCTTTCTCTGTACAGCATTGAGATTCTCTAGCCTCTGAAAGTGTTATGCCTCATTCACACATCAGTGTTTTGGTCAGTGATTTCTATCAGTGATTTTGAGCCAGAAGCAGGTGCAAAAGAGAACAGGTGCAAATCTTTCCCTTATACCTTATGTCTGTGCAGGCCCCAATCCTGGTTTTGGCTCCAATCACTGATGGACATCACTGACCATAACACTGACGTGTGAATGAGGCATTAATCATTATTTATTTCCATTGTTCTGCCCTGTTATAGAATGGGAACGGACGTCAACTTATGGACCCTATAGCCTACGGATTTCTGCCAGGGAGCCAAGCATTTTACCAGATAAAACAGAGCAGCATGCTGCACTATTGTCTCCTGCTTTTTGAGGGACTCTGTGATCTAGCCTATTAACTTAGGCTACTTTCACACTAGCGTTTTTAAATTCCGGTATTGAGTTCCGTCATAGGGGCTCAATACCGGAAAAAAACGCTTCAGTTTTGTCCCCATTCATTGTCAATGGGGACAAAACTGAACTGAAGACAACGGAATGCTCCTGAAAGCATTCCGTTCCGTCTTCAGACCGGAGAACAAACCGCAGCATGCTGCGGTTTTTTCTCCAGTCCAGGCATCCACACCAAGCCGGATCCGGAATGACCCCCAATGCAAGTCAATGGGGACGGATCCGTTTGGTGTGACACACCAGTAATCCGAATCTGTCCTCCATTGACTTGCTCCATTGTCATTCCGGATCCGGCTACACAGAAATACAGAAATACATACATACAGACATACATAAATACATATACATACTCACATACTCCAGGCAGGGACGCCGGCAGCATGTCTTCACGCGCCTCCTGCGCGCAGCTATGACGTTTCCCCACTGCGCCCAGCAGAGGGCGCTGTGGGGAATCGTCATCACTGCGCGCAGGAGGCGCGTGAAGACGTGCTGCCAGCGTCCCGGGCTGGAGTATGTAAGTATGTATGTATGTGTTTGTGTGTGTATGTCTGTATTTCTGTCCCACTGTCTGTCAACATGTGTGGGGCCGGAGCGCTGTATCAGCGTTAGCACGGATCCGTTGGCACCCTTTAGGTGCCGGATCCGTGCTAACGCTAGTGTGAAAGAGGCCTTAGCCTTAGGTACGAAGTTAGATTAAAAATAAGGACATGATACAACCTATCAGCAGAAGTAGCTAGCTTATTTGCTAGGGTAGATAACATAACTTAAAGCTCCTGGGCCCCAATGCAAAACTTTAACAGGGACCCCAACTACCACATGCCATTTATAATACTGGTGTCTTTTTATGTGTCAGATTGGCCTTTGGTCCTTCTCAGGTATCTGAACTTGGGTGTGACTGCTACCTCTGCACTATAGTTGAGAACAAAGCTGAAAAATATGTTAAAAAAAAACAAAACAAAAAGGTGATGCAGAATTGCAGATATACGACACAGATGGGTTGTCTATTGACTGTAGAGCCAGTGGTGGAGCTTGATATTAAGAACATTGGCCCCAATTTATCAAACTAGTTTTGTCTCCATTTTGGAGTAACTTGCGACTTTACTTTTGTTTTACTTGTAAGACACATTTATCAATAGTCCACGACAGGCCAATGTTATCTTTTGCGCCTGCTAAGTCAGTTTAAGAAATCCAGATGTTTTGAGCAATTTCCTATGGAGCATGTTGGCTTTTGGCCTTATTTATCATTGGGACATTTGGAAAAGTCCCAAAATATTGTCTCAACTGCACTCCCGATCTGTCATGGCTGTAGCAGGTGAAAATAAGTCTGAAATTGTTAGTTTGCCTGTGTTAAATTTAACTTAAGTGCTGTGCTCTACATGAATTTGGTGCATAGACTGTTACTGCAGTACCCCAGACCTGGGGGTATCTGCAAATGTATATAGTTGCGTATTGCATGTTATGTATTATATGTTTTAGTTGTGTGTACCAGTAAGAATAGGTTTGGTTTGCAAGGGTTGGCAAGAAAGAGGCTAACCCCCCTGTGTCCCCTCTTGGTAGGAGTGGGCTGGTACTGCTTCCTGTAAGGAGGGGAAGTTCCTCAGGGGTGGACATACCGCCTGTGCAGCATGTTCAGCTGCACAGGGGCCCAGAGAGGGAGAGGGGCCCTTTCCAGTGCCAGCAAAGGGGGTTGGGCCCTGATTATGACTTACAGAGAATCTGCTGCCCGTTCTGCCTTTACTCCAAAGCTGAAGGACCTTCCATGACATCATAGTCATGTGACCTTTTCAACAGTGGAAGTGGTGATAGGACCTGCGATGAGGTCACCATCATGTGACCAGTGCAGAGAAAGACAGCCGGCCCTTAGCATTGGAAACCTGTGAATCCTTGGAATGCATGTAAGTGCCAGAGACATGCTGGGAGATGTGGTTCTCCCCATTATACCTCCTCCCTGCTTAGTGGGGGGAAATATGTCATTTAACTGGGACTGTATGTTAGAGGGGCTGAAGGAAGGGGAAGGGTGTTAGTTACATGGGACTGTATGTTATAGAAGACTGGGGGGAGATGACTGGTGTTATTTACATGGGACTGGGTATTATAGAGGACTGGAGGGTAAGGGGAGTGATGGTATTTACATGGGACTATGTGTTGGAATGGCTGAAGGAGGGGATTTAAATTATATACATGGGACTGTATCATATAGAAGACTGGTGGTAGAGGTCTGGTGTTATTTACATGGGGCTGCATGGTACAGAAGACTGGAGGGAGAGGAGTGATGCTATTTACATGGGACTGTATTGTATAGAAGACTGGTGGGAGAGGTCTGGTATTATTTACATGTGACTGCATGGTATAAAAGACTGGAGGGAGTGGCGTGATGTTATTTACATGGGACTGCATGGTATAGAAGACTGTAAGGAAGAGAGGTTATTTACATGGGATTGTATCATATAGAAAACTTGTGGGAGAGGACTGGTGTTATTTACATGGGACTGCATGGTATAGAAGACTGGAGGGAGAGGACAAGCATTATAATTTATAGGGTCACTACAGAGAATATTATAAATCTAGGGTGTACGGCAGGAGGCATTATAATTACAAGGGGCACTGCATTATAAATACTGTGGTGGTGGGCATTACTACTGAGGGCTCCATAGGAGTGCCTTATAGATTGGCATTATTTCTATTAGGGGTGCCCTATAGGGGGCCTTAGTAGTACTGAGGGCACTGTAAGGAGCCGTATTACCACTGGGGGTACTATGGGGGGACTTCTGCCTAGCAGTGAGCCCGGTGACGTCACCGACACTATTGGACAGGTTTTAGCGCCACCCTAGTCTGTAAAGCCGCCCATTAGTGCCAGTGACGTCTCCGCTTAGCAGTGTAAAAATATAAACAAAACAGCCCTCCCTTGCCCTTCGCTTTACATTGCAGGGCAAGGGAGAGCATCAGAGCATGAACTGTCAAAGGAGCTGAGTAGGGGGAGAAGGGGGGGCCCAGGTACATTCCTTGCACAGGGGCCCTCTGCTGTCTGTGTCCGCCCCTGAAGTTCCTGTATTGAGAAGAGAGGAAGAACTTGCCAGAGCTTCTGCACTAGGAACCTGATAGCATGCTCCTGCGAGACCAACACTCCAGAGAGGCCAGCAAAATACAGCTTCAAGAAAGCACCTGGGAGAAAAGATAGCAGAATGATACAGCTTTACAGAAACTGCTGCAGGGTGAGGGATTACGTATCAGACACCCATCACCTATACCACCACTAGGCCAGATAAAGTTTAAGTCTGAACCTTACAGTGGACGCCTACATCTACAAGTAGAGATGAGTGAATCTATTTGCCGCTTCGTATATTCGTATAGAATCTTGGAAATTTTCAGCTGCAAAGCTAATCCGAATTTCTTTGGATTCGCTTCGTATTATTCTTAAATCTTTGCAAAATTTTACACGCTAACGATACATACGATGCGTAAGAAACGTACGCATTCAGCGTGAGGCGGGACAATGACGATACGCCCACGCAAGAGCGGGAAAGTGAAGATACGCCCCCCTCAGAACTGGTAAAAACCAGCCCCTGGTCCACTGGGGTCTAAGTGTTTTGCACGTATAGGGAGTGAAGACTCCTACCTCAGTGCTCCACCCTCCTCTGAAGTTTGAACCAGTTTAGACCAGCGCTGACCTCAGAGCAAGAGGCAAGTATCATGGCTAAAAAACAGCTGTGTATTGACACTGATAGGTGAGAGGTATACATCCCTTTATTATAGAACCACTGACTAACCTGACTGGGATGTTAAAATGAAAATAATAAACCTTTATTCAAATATACAATTAAAAAGTGAGCTAAATAGGTCATTAGACAATACAGGTTTTTAATGAAAAAAGGGAGGAGGATTCAGGTGAAGGTGGAAGCCTTATGGATGTCAGCAAATACCACCAAAACACTTGTAGTGATATAAGATGTTCACTCATATATAATCCTCTTCCCAAGTGAAGGCAGCAAGTGTGGGCAGTGTATATGAAGAGTGAGTGAGTGCTAAACCATAGGCACCGCTCCTAGGTCCAGCCGGGACCCTGTGCATACTACCCACCGGTTGTTGAGTCCTCTATTAGACAAACAGAGAACGTTAGTCACTTCTATATAGTCATCATTAGTGACTGTATATGTGGCAATATAATGCTGTGTTGACCACACTGACACAGCATGTTTGGGAAGAGGATTATATATGAGTGAACATCTTATATCACTACAAGTGTTTTGGTGGTATTAGCTGACATCCATAAGGCTTCCACCTTCACCTGAATCCCCCCCCTTTTTTCATTACAAACCTGTATTGTCTAATGACCTATTTAGCTCACTTTTTAATTGATGAGCTTCAGCAGCAGCTCGAGCGAGGAGGACTTCAGGTCCCTCATATGAGGAACCCAACTACTGGCAGTGTCAAGGTCACTGCAGGAGGACCTATGGGAGCCACACCATGGACTGCACCTGACGGGTGAGATGCTAGTTGGCAGTTGTTTTTGTTTAGTTTGTTTTTGTGTTGCCCTCGTTTGACTCTCACCCAGGTGGGCATGGCTGTCAGGACTCCCCCCATTCTGCAGAAATTTCCCTGTTGCGCCTATTTTCCTTTTTACCCCCTTCTCAGGTTATTTGGGAGCCCCCTTTTCCAAAAGGGTTCTCTATTTGCTGCTATTCTCTATTATCCATGTGGATTACACATTACCTGTTTGGATTAAATTTTACCTCACGTGGATTACAATTGAATTTTGGAATGTGTTCCAGACAGACAGTGTTTTATCATGCCAACTAGGATCCATAAGGAGAGACTCAAACGTATATCTGAGCCTTTTATGCTTGCAAATGTGAAATTGATTGCACTAAAATGTTTGCATACTTATGTCTTTGCTGTATTTTAGCTACACTGTTTTTAATTGTTCAGCACTTTAGCCCATTGTGTGTATTCTTTTTCTGCTACTGCAATGTGTCCTATTATGCACTTATTGTACGGTGTTTTTAGTAAATTATTCACTTATTGATAGCTAGCAGCAGTGAGCAACTTACTTTTCTAGTTCATATGGACTGCCTCTAAAGATTGTACGCCGCGGCCTAGCCTCGTGCGTATGACGCAATCGTGCGTCAATAGTACGCTAAGGATTTGTACGCACTTTTGTACGCTAATGCTTAGGTATTGCGTACTTTTAATTACGCTGACTGTACGTATGTAACTTGGGCAGGAATGTTTGCAAAAAACGTGTATTTTTTTTTTACATAGATTCGACTAATAAGTTCGTAAAAATACGAATCTTGTCATAAATTCGGCGAATATTCGGTGAAGCAAATTTTGAATGATTCGCTCATCTCTATCTACAATTGGCATTACATAGTCATGCAACCTGCCACCGAACCTCCTCAATTTGTGCCAGAAACCACTCTTTGAATTTGCTGCTTCCACAACTTATATATTTGCACTCAGTAAAAAGAGACTGTTATACATTTACTTCTGGCCTGATTATTCTAACTCATTTTCCACTGCCCCAATCCCCAGGGAGCAACAGCTTGAGGGAGTAAGCCTTGTCACAACATCTTATCAGGGCCACTACCACTCCCATCCTCTGCACTGGCTCCTCAGGGACTTGCTGTATTACCTTCACACAAAAAGACAAACTTCAGATTGTCTCCTTGTGATAAATCAGGGCCATTGTGCATATAGATGCTTCCTTTGTTGGCTGCCAATCTTAATTCATAATGACCACTTTTCACTTATAGCTATTGTTTGACAGCTGCTGTAACTTCACCTTGGATTGTTTGGCAAGTGTTTGATCTACAGGTCCCAGACTTCGTTAGTGCTGAAAGGGTCTCCGGCACACTGCAGAAAGGTCCCTGCATCTCAGCGTCATGAGACTCAGTGAAAGTAAATGTGTTAAAAAGCAGTCACTTGATCTATTTTCATTTCCAACCTTTCCTTTGTGTAATATTTCTACATATTAAACACCCAGTCCCTCCGCAGCCCTGGAAATGATTAGCCTCCCTCTATTTACAGCTCACTTTAATTGCTTTAAAACACCATTTGTCAGCCTTATGTTCTATTGACAAGGCTATCGATTTATCCGATTTGGGCTTTGTCTTGCCTTTTGTACATAAAACTCACATACGCAGTTCAAATGGGAAATAGCCGTATTGATTTTCTTAACTTGAGCCCAAATGCTAAAGATTTTTGGATAAGCTTTCTCATTACTTAAGCCGAAATCAATAGCAAAGAGCATCTTTTAATGAAAGAGTCGTTTGAGCATCAAACTTCAGAAATGGGGTCCTGTTCATCCCTTGCTTTGCAGATTGATCTTTTAAGATTCTTAAGTGAGGTCCAATTGGTTGACATTGCGGTCTCTCCGGCAGCTTCAGATGAGAAAATGTGAGAAAAAGGAACGGGTAGATGGATTCCTGCTCTTTGGAGAACGAGCCGGAGACCTGAATCCTTTCTCTGCTGAATGTGTCAACGACAAAAGCAGATGAATCCGGGATATTTAAAAGGAAATCTATTCACTAATAAGTTCCAGAAAAGGATACGCACTCAGCAAGACTTTACCTCTGTGCTCTACTTTCCTTCTAAAATCCTTAAGCACTATTTTGTCACCTGGAAGCCAGCCTAATTAGTGATGGCGCCTATCGGCCCTTTTTACGGAGATTGCAGCGTAATTAATTGGTTTATAGCATGAGATTTGCCTTGTCTTTTAATTTAACTGGGCTTTCTTCCAGTTTCAGGCTCAAGAGTGAACCATTTACCAGCTACGGATTGTGGAGTGTGAGCTGAAATCCCAGCTTAGGAACAGAAAATCTGGGGTTGAACGTTTGCCGAATTAGCTTGATGTGTGTGACAAGTTACAGTATATGGGCAAGTCAGGCATCAGGTACTGTACAAAGATATCATTAACTGCCCTGAGCTACATAAATTAAGCTGATTATGTCTTCACTTAATTAACTGAGAATGACCTATTGATGTATAGGCAGGAAAGATAGAGACTGCGTGGTGCACTGTACTAAATTTATTGGCTTTCAATTAGTTCTGCTATTGACTATGACACTTAAGGCAAAAGAACATTTCTCCTGGAGGTTATAAGAACGCGTGCTTAACTCAGTATGTGCCGGGAGATTGCCTAAGCATCACTAATGACCATGTATTTCTAGGCTAAATTAGTATTATTTATTATTGGTAGTATTAATATTTATTAAATAAACTATTCTCTAACACCTACATGTAAAAGCCACCACTATTAACATAGACATTGATGAGCATCATATTTTATTTTAGGTTGTGGAAATACTTTATTCCATTATCATCCCAGTTTGGCCTCACACCCTAGGGTAGTTCTTCACGGCTCTTCTCTGGTACATAGGCAAATGGGTCCCTCTATTTTACGTTATGATCATGTGATATAATAATGCAATACCCAAGATGGGTCTGCAATTGTTTATTATATATTGTGATGTCATATTATTAGTGATGTTCAGGTGCTCAGGTGCTCTGGCCGAACACTAGGTGGTGCTCGAGTGCTTGGCCGAGCACCCAAGTATAATGAAAGTCAATGGGAGAAGACCAGGCACCCAGAGGGGAGGGTGTCTGGTTGATAGGGAAACGTGAGAAAATGGTGGAAACACCACAGAAATGGTTAGGGAACAGCATGGTGGGGGGGTGTCTGGTTCATACGAAAAGGTCAGAATCACGACTTCTCCTCTTTCACTCCTTTCACTCGTAAAAGTACGCTAATTAACTGAATTCGTACGCAATAGCGCACAATGCGTAGCATTAGCATACAAATTCGTACGCATTAGCGTACACTGCGTAGCATTAGCATACAAATTCGTATGCATTAGGTTTGTGCCAGATATAATAGCCCTTAAAAGAGCACTCTCTGTCCCTCCTTGCTGCAGCTGTCCCTGGCTCGGTATGAGCCGGTCACATGTCACCGGGTGCTTTATAGCACCTGATGACGCGTTCCCGGCTAGCCAATCAGTGTAATGCCAGTAGCTAAGATGGCTCCTGGCATTACAGTGAATGCCAGGACCTTCCCGCATTGGCTAATTAGCGTGCAGGGAGGGGACTTGAGCATGGTGGTCGTGAGCACCGCCATGTTTGGCCGAATAGTGTATTTGGCCAAACATGTTCGCTCAACACTACATATTATGCATTATGTATTTGTCATATGCTTCAGGATAAGGTATGGTTGGCATTAGGAATGGAACTTACCATTCCATTCCTCCCCTCTTGGTGGGAGTGGGCTGTTCCTACTTGCTGCCAGGAGGGAGAGCTCTAGAAAGTTCTAGGGAGAGTTGGCTTAACAAGCCTGGAGTGAGGGAACATGTTCATCTGCTCCTGCTCCATAGGCCTTGTTTCTGTGAGGACCACCTACTCTAGGGAGACTTAAAGGGGCTGTGTCTCTTCAGCAAATAACATTTATTATGTAGAGGCTCTTACTAATGTATTGTGTTTGTTCATATTGCTTCCTTTGTTGGCTGGATTCATTTTTTTCCACCACATTATACACTGCTCGTTTCCATGGTTATGACCACCTTGCAATCTAGCAGAGGTGGCCGTGCTTGCACACTACGGGAAAAAGCACAAGCTCCCACAGTTCCTGCCACCCGAGAGGCTGGCAATTTTTCATATAGTGTGCAAGCTCGGCCACTGCTGATGGTTTGCATGGTGGTCATAACCATGGAAACGAGACGGATTGAAAAATTAATCCAGCCAGCAAAGGAGGCACAATACAATCACAGTACATTAGTAAGTGCCTTGTATTAACTTTTTCTACATGATAGATGCAATTTGCTGAAGTGAGAAAACCCCTTTAAGGGTTCCAGGGTACCAGAAGAGCTTGTTGTACTAGCTATAGTATTTACAGACAGCAGCGTGATTAGCACTACAGCTATACAGTCTCTGCTGCAGCTGAGGGGATATCAAGAAAGGGAATCCGTCACCGCGGACATACCGCTGGTCTTGCACAGGGGCCCTCTCCTGTCTGTGTCCGCCCTTGACTATAATCCCTTATTTGTTGTTTTTCTGTGTCTTCCTGATTCCTTTATATCACCTTTTCACTGCACCAAACCCCATGGAGTGACGGCCTGAGGAAGTACACTTTGACGCAACATCTCATTAGGGCCACTACTACTCCCAACCACTGCTCCGACTCAGTGGTTTGCAACAATAACACAACAGTATCATCAATGGTATATACAAAAATCAATTATACATCATACATCAAATCTACAATTATTAATTGTTTTTTGTATAGACTATTGTGTTATGCTTTCAGAATCCTTGAGAAGGTCGAATCAGGTCTAAAGGAACACTTTAACATAAATACGTGTGCTATACTTACAGCGTATGAATCCATTAAGGCTGCCTTCAGACCTGAACTTTCCTTCTCCGCTATTTAGATCTGTCATAGGATCTCAATAGCGGAGGAAAACACTTCAGTTTTGTCCCCATTCATTGTCAATGGGGACAGAACTGAACTGAACGGAGTTCACCAGAATGCATTCCTTTTGGTTTCATTGTGTTCCCATGACGCACACAAAAACACTGCAAGCAGTGTTTTTGAGTGTGTCCTGGGATGCGAAGCAAGAAAACATATGTGTCCCCCATTGACTTACAGTGGTTTTAGAGATGGATCCGACTTGGCTAGTTTAGAGATAAAACTACCGGATCCGTTCATATCAGATGCAGACGTTGTATTATCATGACAGAAGCATTTTTGCTGATCCATGACGGATCCATCAAAAACGCAGATGTGAAAGTAGGATAGATCATCAGTTTTATAGAACTGCAGAACCCCTTTAAAGAAAATCTCATGTATAATGGCTGGAGCTGAGATTCCATATTTACACCTGAAAGCATTGGCTACTTTCATAAAAAGCCATAAAAAGGTAATGCGACTACTATACTGGGGGCATGTAAATATACAATCTCACCATACCCCTTATCTTATTCTTTTTAATTCTTATGGCCCCATAGAAATGAATAGGTCAGTGTGCTATCTGCAAAAAATGCAGATATGGATAGCACACGGATGAAAAATATGGTTGTGTGCATGAAACCATAACCATAGATCTTTATGAAATGATTAACTTAACATATTCTTTATGGAAAAAAAATTGTTTTTACTATGAATGCGCATCTATCATATACGACTATGTTACAAGTCATACAATTCTTTTTCATTGTAGGTTTCTGCTTCCAGGGATGCCTTGAGTTCATTTGTTTTCAGAAGATTCTGCACTTCTCACATTAAGAATACTGCAAAGCTCGTATGTTTTCGTTGGCCACGAACATGGTTCATCCAAGTGACCTTTTATTAAAAATATATAAGAATATCTAAGGAGCAGAGGTGAACAAAGAGTGGCTGTCTGTGTCAATCCAGCCTTCTCCTTTGAATCTATAGGTCTGAAGGACTGAACACAGTGATTTTAAGAGCGGCAGGGTTCCAAAATGCAAGTTATGTTTGTGCTCCTGTAAACCTAGTCCCCACTGAGTACAGCGATGCCTTCAGTCATCCCAGGCTCCCATTGACAAGCCTTCAATAATTCCTTTGAATCTATAATTCTCTTGGATGCTGTCCTTGATTGAATGAGTGCTCCAAGGAGACGTGATGGAGGTATACAGCCTACTTTGGTATATTCAGCACATTCCAGGTAAATCACAGTTGTAGCTTTATGACTAATCTTTCAGATCTAAAGCAGGTTCAAGATATAATCTCTAACTACATTAGAAAATTATTTACACAAACCAATGGGATCTTGTTTCCATGAATAAGGGACATGAAAGGGGTTTTCCTATTTTAGACATATATAGTATTTCCACGAAATATGCTGTAGGTGTCTGATAAATGTGGGTTCTACCTCTGCACCTATCACCAGAACAGCGATTCCCTGGAGACTGTGGAGCCGTGAGCCTACTGTACATGTGCTGTTCTCTCTTCATGCAGTTCCAAAAGCAGGTGCGCAAGCCAGAAATATTTAAAATGGGGAAAACTCACTTTTCCCTTCACACACCTTGACCTTTACATATGTCACAGGTGTGTGAGGAGTGCATGGAGTGGGTTCAGGAGCTGAGTCCACATCATATGTGGCAGGTGCCCCTCAGATACCAATAGCGAACGAGCAGTTAAAGGGAATCTATTAGCTCCAAAACACCCCCAAACTAAATTAAGTGGTGTATAGTGTAAGTGGAGCTGAGTCCGTTTATGTAATTTTTATTTTCATACTCACTTACATTCCCACGCTGTGCTCCTACAAGCCAGCAGTAAAATGCATTGAGAGGAGTCCTCTTTGAGTCCTCTCCATTATGTGCATGAGCTCAGGAGTCCTCTCAATGCAGTTTACTACTGCTTTTTCAAAGCACAGTGTCAGAATAGTGATAAGATCGGTATCAACGGTGGCATCTGAAGGGTTAAAATATGGGGATCCGGGTTATCTCTGGCCAGGTGCCACCCACCAGGTATAGAGAGGGCTCAGCACGTGGGCCTACTCGGTACTCTTACACTGCATCAATGACATACAGTTACATTGTGGTGCATGTAAAGGATTAAGAAACACTACACCATGTTCCAAATTATTATGCAAATTATATTTATCTCTGATTTTCCTAAATAGTCGGTGCAAATGACAGTCAGTATAATAAAAGTCATCACCCGTTAGAGTGTACATCGAATTTTATGGAACAAACCTCCCAATGATAACAGTATATTCTTCAAAAATTAAAAAAACTCAAAATGCTGTTCAAAATTATTATGCACAGTAGAGTTTCTAAACATTTTATATGTTTTTAAGAGCTGAAAATACTCATTTGTGGAATTTGCAGCATTAGGAGGTCACATTCACTGAAATAAAAAGCTATTTCAATCCAAAACATCCTAACAGGCTAAGTTACATGTTAACATAGGAACCTTCTTTGATATCACCTTTACAATTCTTGCATCCATTGAACTTGTGAGTTTTTGGAGAGTTTCTGCCTGATGTCAGAATAGCCTCCCAGAGCTGCTGTTTTGATGTGAACTGCCTCCCACCCTCATACAGTGGAGGAAATAAGTATTTGATCCCCCACTGACTTTAAAAGTTTTAATACTAAAAAATAAATGAAACATCTCATAATTTTATGCCAGCTTTATTTTAACAGTGCCACATAGAATATCAAAAGAAAAACTGAGAAAATTACATGAAATGAGAAATAAAAAATAATTTTCCATTCTTTGAGGGAAATACGTATTTGATCCCCTAGTAAAACCATGACTAATGTTGGCTCCCACAGACCACTGACACACCCTAATCACAGTGAAGTCGTTACCTGGATGAGAGACACCTGTCCCAAATTGTCACCTGTATAAAAGGCCACCTGCCAACAGTCTCAGTGACACTCCAACATCTCCACCATGGGCAAGACTAAAGAGCTGTCTAAAGATGTCAGGGACAAAATTGTTGACCTACGCAAGGCTGGAATGGGCTACAAAGCCATAAGTAAGAAGCTGGATGAGAAGGTGACAACTGTTGGTGCAATTATTCAGAAGTGGAAGAAGTACAACATTACCGTCAATCGACCCAGGCCTGGAGCTCCATGCAAGATATCACCTCGTGGAGTCTCATTGATCATGAGAAAGGCTAAAAATCAGTCAAGAACTACACGGGAGGAGCTGAGTAATGATCTCAAGGCAGCTGGGACCACAGTCTCCAAAAAGCCATTGGTAATACACTGAGACGTAATGGTTTAAAATCCTGCAGTGCACGCAAGGTTCCTCTGCTCAAGAAGGCTCACGTCCAGGCCCGCCTCAAGTTTGCCAATGAACATATTAATGACTCCGAGAGAGACTGGGAGAAGGTGCTGTGGTCGACGTGTTTGGAGGAAGAAAAATACAGAATATGACCCTAAGAATACCATCCCCACTGTCAAGCATGGTGGTGGAAGTATTATGTTTTGGGGGTGTTTTTCTTCTAAGGGCCAACTTCACCGCATTGACGGGAAGATGAACGGCACCATGTATCGCAAAATCCTGGGTGACAACCTCCTTGCCTCCGCCAGGGCACTGAAAATGGGTCGTGGATGGGTCTTTCAGCACGACAACGACCCAAAACATACAGTCAAGGAAACAAAAGAGTGGCTCCATAAGAAGCATATCAAGGTCATGGAATGGCCTAGCCAGTCTCCTGACCTCAATCCCATCGAAAATCTATGGAGAGAGCTGAAGCTTCGCGTTTCCAAATGCATGCCTAAAAACCTTAAGGATATGGAGATGATTTGCAGAGAGGAGTGGGCCAAAATTACTCCTGAAGTGTGTGCAAACCTTATAAAAAACTATAAGAAACGTCTGACTGCTGTGCTTGCCAACAAGGGTTTTGCCACCAAGTATTAAATGATGTTTTTCTAGGGGATCAAATACTTATTTCCCTCAAAGAAATGAAAATTATTTTTTATTTCTCATTTCATGTAATTTTCTCCGTTTTTCTTTTGATATTCTATGTGGCACTGTTAAAATAAAGCTGGCATAAAATTATGAGAAGTTTCATTTATTTTTTAGTATTAAAACTTTAAAAGTCAGTGGGGGATCAAATACTTATTTCCTCCACTGTAGATCTTTTGCTTGATGATACTCCAAAGGTTCTCTATAGTGTTGAGGTCAGGGGAAGATGGTGGCCACACCATGAGTTTATCTCCTTTTATGCCCATAGCAGCCAATGACACAGAGGAATTCTTTGCAGCATGAGATGGTGCATTTTCAGCATGAAGATGATTTTACTCCTGAAGACACGTTTCTGCTTTTTGTACCATGGAGGAAAGTTGTCTGTCAGAAACTCTATATACTTTGCAGAGGTCATTTTCACACCTTCAGGAACCCTAAAGGGGCCTACCAGCTCTCTCCCCATGATTCCGGCCCAAAACATGACTCCTCCACCTCCTTGCTAACGTTGCAGCCTTGTTGGGACATGGTGGCCATCCATCAACCATCCACTACTCCATCCATCTGGACCATCCAGGGTTGCACGACACTCATCAGCAAACAAGACTGTCTTCATGTATGTCTGGGCCCACTGCAACCGTTTATGCTTGTGAGCACTGGTTAGGGGTAGCCAAATAGTAGGTTTATGCACTACAGCAAGCCTTTGAAGGATCCTACACCTTGAGGTTAGAGGGACTCCAGAGGCACCAGCAGCTTCAAATATCTGTTTACTGGTTTGTAATGGCTTTTTAGCAGCTGCTCTCTTAATCCGATGAACTTGCCTGGCAGAAACCTTCCTCATTCTGCCTTTATCAGCACGAACATGTCTGTGCTCTTAATCAGCCACAAATCTCTTCACAGTACGATGATCACGCTTAAGTTTTTGTGAAATATCTAATGTTTTCATCCCTTGTCCAAGGCATTTCACTATTTGATGCTTTTCGGCAGCAGAGAGATCCTTTTTCTTTCCCATTTTACTTGAAAACAGTGGCCTGCTTAATATTGTGGAACATCCAGTTTTTCTTTAATTGGGCTCACCTGGCAAACTAATTATCACAGGTATCTGAGATTGATTTCAGTGATCCAAAGAGCCCTGAGACACAATACCATCAATGAGTTTCATTGAAAAACAAAAAATTTAATCTTTATGACACTTAAATCCAATTTGCATAATAATTTGGAACATGGTGTATGTGCAAGCTCTTGACTTGGCTCTACAGTAACTTATGTTAAAGGGGTTCTCCTGCAGGAAGAAATGAAGGTAAACCACTAGTTTATGCTGTAATTTTCTGATCAATTAGTGGGATGACTAGCTGATCCCCAAAGGATAAATGGGTTGCATTCTAGTTTACTACCTTTGACATCTTCGCAGGTTTTACCTGCATTGCCTTATCGTATGTTCAGATGGTAAACATCCATGGTGGAAAAATCCAACGTGTAGTAGAATTCATGGCAGGAATACAAGGCTGATCCTGGGATTTCTTCCATGGTTTTGTAGTTTGCCTGCCATGGATCCCTAGTCGGAGGACTCCCGCCATGGCTTCAATGTGAAAAACGCACCAAGATAGTACATATCAGGTTTTTCCATGTTATATAGTTGTAAACAACGGGAGGCAGAATCTACATGGATTTCAGAACAGAATATGTAGTGGCCGGATTTGATGTAGCCCCACCGCTATACTGAGTCCCCTGGACACCATTGAGGTGTCACCACGTGTTGCTACTCTCCAGAAGGGATGGTAAGGTGTGGTGCACCCCAATGGGAAATAATTCCAGAGAGTCAGGATCTGCAGTTAACCAGTGTGCTTCTTTACATAGGGCTGGCTTCTCCAGTCTCCTCACTGGCAGAAGAAGGGTTTGATGCTGAGGAAAGGCCTGAGCTAGCTGTCCCTCTCTCTCTCAGAAGGCTGGTACCCTGGCTAAAGGCTGGAGACCCACAGCCTGTAGCTCAGTAGTCTGGGTGGCTCCTTGTCACAGGGCTGGTGACCCATGGTCTGTGGCTCAGCATCCCCATCTCAGTGTCTTCTTCGGGTTACTCATGCAGACTGGCAGGGTCTCCTCTTCTAAGCACCGATTCCTAACTGCAGAACACTAGGGGCTCTGACTGCTATCCTTATATACCATTTCGAGCTAAACTAGAATCTTCTAGTGGGAGGGGTGGAGTGGAGAAACTCAGCACAAACAGTTACAAACTCCCGTCTGTCATAGACTTACATTAGAGCTTTAATGATACTCAATGGCAATGACACAACAGTTTTTCCAGACAAAAAACGGTTTTCAGACATAACAATATAGCTAAACCGGACATTCAAAAGGTCAGTCTGTCTGATTTTGGTGGTAAACAACATCTGGCTTTTTCCCTCCAAAACATACTCTACATACTTTAAATCCTATGGCAGCTGTGGAAATTTACCAGCTTCTCATTCAAAGTCCCCAAAGTCTCTCAGTATTCATTAACCTTTCCCACAGAGCATCGGAAATACAGTGCAAATGAACAGGAAATACTGTATATCACAACATACATATACAATGCAATTACTCAGTATTAAACAGTATAAGTCAATGCACGTTAACCCTTTAAAGTGAAATAAATTAAAGAGTTGATGACTTCAGGGGCAAATATCCACAAATGTCCAGACTTCAGAGTACCCATGCTTTAGGACACTACAAATATGCATCAAAATCCAAGTGGAAAAAAAGGCTGTGTGAACATTCCCTCACTCCCAACTATGCCTTTATATAGGGTAATGCTCCATTCACAAGACACACACTCTGTGCTGAGAACCCGTTGAAAAGGGTGTCTGCCTGTTTGTTCTTGGGGTTGGCAATGGTTTATAAGCAGACATCCCAGATCATGAAATGGAGGCATATCCTAAATTAACAAATGCAAATGAAGACGTATTAATGTATTATTATCCACATTGTATATTGTTTTTTTTTTGTGTTTCCTGGTAGAAGACCTATGGGTAGATAAAGATGTGCTAATGACCAGCGGTGGAGCACTGGACTAGCTTAATTTCCTAATCTAAAATAAAACGCATACAGTATATAGGAATTGGAAAGGCTACTTGGGAGGGCAGCGCTAATAAATGCATCAGCTTTGTGCTTGTGGGAGAACTAATAATTTAGAAGTGCAAATACTAATGTGTTTATCTAGCATTTTTATGAGTGAATTTTAAATGAATTTTTTTTCCTTTGGTGCTCATCTTTTGAGGCACCTCATTTATTTAATTAGACATTTAGTTCACCTCTCTTCACCGCGTGATTAACATTTAGTCAGTTATGCATATTTACACACTTTGAAAGACGATTCGTCAAACTAACAAATTAAACAGGACTATGCATATAAGTATGATGAATGGACGCTTGTAATGAGTGCTAGCTTCCTCCAGACATAAAATATTTCTGTGAGGCTTTTAATTGGGAGACGAGACTATAGATTACGTGTAAATGTCTCCTCAGACACCGGGGAATGAAGTGAGTGAAAACATTGATACAATGCGGGATACAATAATAGCGGTTTCTAATCTGGTTGTATAATAGTTCATGTGTTTAGTGGTATAGGTTAATTAGTGATGAGGATGTCACAGGTATCGGACTACACTAAGAGTACTCTGTTTTTGCACCAGTATTATTGGGGTTGTGCAAGAATGGGGCGGGGGGTTGGCAAAGGGAAGATGACTTACCTGCTTCCTGGCACTTCTATTCCAGGCCTGCTGGGCTCCCTCACTGTAGTTTGACATCACTGCTAGTGTTAAGCAGACCTCCAATCTGAATTTCAGGGAAAATTCAATTTGCTGCAAATCTCCTTGTGCTTTTTGGTAGTGGATCAATTTTCCCTGAATGGCGGCAAAGAAATTAAAAAAAAAAATCATACTTACCTCCTCCGTTTGAGCGAAGAACTGGCCACCGCCATTTTGATTGAAGATCTCACTCAAAATTCCCTGCGCGGTGATGTATGACATCACCACGCCAGCAGATATGATAACGTCACCACAGGACGTGCAAGTTTTTGTGCTAGATCTTCAATCAAGATGGCGGCGCCCGGCTTTTTGCGATCAAACGGAGGAGGTAAGTATGATTTTTTAAATTTAATTTACACTGTCAAATGCTGAGAACCGCTATGAACGTGGCATCTGAGGGGTACAGTGAAGGGGGTGGCACAATCATCGCTCCCTAACATTGCACCCACTGTTTACAAAGAAATGCGCTTCGTGACAAAGTAATTTTTTGGCAAAATTCTGCAAAGCAGCCGAATCAAATTTTTCAATACTTTGCTCATTTCTAATCGCTGCATCCAATCGCTGGCTACGGTGAAGACCGGATTCCCTTATGTCAGGTGACTATTTGTCATGAGCTGGTTACCTTCGTGGCCAGTGATTGGCTGCAGAGATGTCAAACTGGATGTTTACAGTGATGGAGCCCAGTGGGGCATCACAGTCCTGAAGGAGAAGGCACGAGGAGCTGGCACCGGGAAGCAGGTAAGTCATCTTCCCTTTACATGTCTGGCCAAGCGGCCAAGATTCGCTCCCATGAAACTGGCTGACCTGTCACATGTGCGCTTGGCAGTTGAAGACATCTGTTTTGGTCCCATGTTCATATATGTCCACATTGCTGAGAAAAATTATGCTTTAAAATATGCAAATGAACCTCTAGGAGCAATGGGGGCATTGCCATTACACCTAGAGACTCCACTCTCTCTGCCGTGTCCTCTCCAATTCGATTGACAGGACCAGGCATTGTAGATGTTTTACTGCCTGACATTATCAATCAAAGTGGAGAGGATGTGGCAGTTGCAGAGAGAGCAGAGCCTCTAGGTGTAATGGTAACACCCCTGTTGCTCCTAGAAGCTCATTTGCATATATTAAAACTTTATTTTTCTCAGCAGTGTGGGGGCATATGAACATGGGACCAAAACAGATGTCTTTAGCTGCCAAGTGCACATGTAACAGGTCAGCCATTTTCCTACATACAAAACTGCTGACAGATGCCCTTTAATAATATGTTTTTATGTTATATTACCTGTAAATTATTTGGCAGATTCACAGATCAGTCTGACACCTTTACCCTGTCATAAAAAAAAAGAAATCTATGGGCCACATCATGAAGATCTGGCACAGGAACCACATCTTCACTTTTACAGTACATTTTATTCACCCAGGAATATGTTGGATATTCAAACCGTCCTGCCCTATGAATTATGTCCTGTAGCTACACAAGAACACAATCTTTGAAACTGAATAAGTCTATTAACATGCAATATACAATGTACATATTCCGCATTATCTACTTTTATCAAGGTCTCAGATGCTGAAGAAACCACATTTCTCACATTGCTGCCCGGCAATATTCTGAAATTATTAGGAAAATCAATAACATTTTCATTGTCAGAAGCTAATCTGATGATATGCTGGTGTTGATAAAGATATAAAAGGCAATAAATAATTCAGATCTCGCAATGTCTACATTGGAGGGAAAAAAAGTTAACCCTCGCAGTGTCATTTTTTTTTATTAGACGTTCATTTACATAAAGCAAACACTTGGTGAATTATTAAGTATGATAATATCTACAAGCCGGTTCCTGTGTCATATTTCATGCCTTGTGGCGACATGCTCTGATTTATGCACTAAATTTCATGTATAATATGACAACCTCCAGATATGTGCGCCATATAATGTATAATTTACATGTGATTGCCGAATATTTCACCCGTTCCTCTCTAGAACGTTCAATTTTGTGGGCATCTAGAAAATTCAATCGAGACGCTGGTTGTTGTCGCTTGATAGGATAGCGTCTGCTGGAATTAATGAAGATTTTTATAAAACCACTCTGCCTGAGAGTGTATTAGGAAACCTTGTCATAACATTCAGCGAGCGTGCACACGACGGCCAGCATGTGTTACCGCACTTTTATCTTAAATATTTCATCATTGCCTCTCAAATTTAGATGCACAGCCCAAAGGGTTGGATTTTTTCTTACAGTGCATGTAATTCAGCAGCACGAAGGAGAAGCGCCCTCATCAGCAGCACCATTTTCTGGATGGACCAGATACCTTTAATTGATCTGATGAAGAGTAGAATCCTTCTGTCTATCTATCTATAATAATAATAATAATATTTATATATACATATTCTGTAGTGCTTTACAATTCAGAGGGTTCATGTACAAAACACAAGACATCACATCTAGAGTTGAGGAAATCGAATCCAACGAAGTGGAATTTGATCCGAATTTCAGGATAAATTTGATTCACCGCAAAGCCAAATTTCCTCGTCCTGTGGTAACGAATAGATTTAAAGGGGTTCTCCGGGAATTAAGAAAATGAAAATATGCAAATGTTACTTTATTATAAATATATTCCCAAATACCTTTCATTAGTTATAATGGCTCATTTGTCTAGGGAGCAATGATTAGGAGAAACAAAATGGCTGCTGTACTATTAGTCCACACAAAAACAGTCCTAATCACACAGGAGGGCAAGTTACTTCACAACACTGAGCTAAAGAGCTGCCTCATCCTCCTCTCTGCTCTGACTGTCAGGGATTATGATCCTGACTACAGTTTAATATGATATTTAGCTGAAATTTTGTGGGAAGGGAGTTCATGAGGAGACATAAAATACAGAGAGGAGGATGGACAGCACAGATTGTGGTAATGTGGGGCTGTGGTAATAGAGACTGCATATGTGTGCTGCTGCTCATTAGCCGCATCTGCTCATGAACTCCTCATGCTCATTATGGGAACGGACCCATCCAGGGTGGGGATGTAGGAGTCCATGGTATATCAGGCTCCTCTCAGTCCATGGCAGGCAGTAATATATTGTGCTGCAATGGCCGCTGTGTTCTCCTTTTCCCCCAGCAGTATGCAGAGACTCTCTTCCTCCTCCATGGAGGTGAAGTCTGGACAGAGATCAGACAGTCTCCTGAAAAGAGAGATTCCATCACTGCTGAGTATTTGGGCCACTGCAGCAGGAAGTGAGCCCCGTCCTCCATTAGCTACTGGTCGCACTGCTGGCACATCTATCTATCTATCTATCTATCTATCTATCTATCTATCTATCTATCTATCTATCTATCTCATATATATTATATATCTATCTGTCTATTACCTGTAAATCTCATGTAATTCAGCAGATGTTTATTAGCATCAGCAGCAGCATTTTGGGGGATGGATCAGAGGGATACCTTTAATTGATTGGATGAATAGAAGCATCCTTTCCTTGCTTGGCACAGTCTGGACATTACTGGCAGCCGTCATCCTCCCTGATTGTCCTCACACATGCAGTCTCAGATACTGGAGAAGCTCGGAATAAGAAAGGCTTAAATAAATAGAATCCATTAGAATGCCTTGTTTTATTTATATGACTGGAGGCCAGTTGGCTGCTCCGCGGATATCTAGGAATTTCACTAGAATATAGTCAATGACATGTATGGAGAAATATCCACTCTGCATCTTAGCAGTAGGGTTTCTTATTATTTTTAAAGATTGTCCCAGATTGATGCACTGGGCCTTATTATAAGCCATGTTAATGCTTTATTTGTTATGTGCATCACATATTGGCAGAGAATTATTCTGTCAAAATATGATATTTTGATGCTGCAACTAAAGGTTGGCCACTGATAGGTCACCCTCACTTGACCTTTTTTTTCCCATGAAAATGCAGTTCTCCATGGTAACCCTGGTCTCGCTGCTCTCCATACAGTAAATCATTTCAGTCCTCTTCATGTAATTCCTTTATTGGCTGCGCAATTGAAATGTCATGCCTTGCGAACAGAGAGGCTAGTAATTTCTTATGGGTGATTAAGCCACCTTGGTAATCTACAAGCATTCATAGGGTTCACACCGGAGGATTCTTCTGAGGAAAATAGAAGGCAATTGAAAAAATAGTGTTTACTTCATTTAGGGTTTAAATCAGATATTTTATATCTATATACATATCTATCTATCTATCTATCTATCTATCTATCTATCTTTCTAAAAAAAAAGAAAAAATAGGCAGCACACTCACTTAAAATAAAACAAAAAGTCCTTTTATTTACCCAAAATGTGGGACCTCGAAGTTTCGGCTCTAAACAGAAGCCTTTCTCAAGCCTGTTTACAGCTGAAACATCGCGATCCCACATTTTGGGTAAATCTAATAATCTATCTATCTATCTATCTATCTATCTATCTATCTATCTATCTATCTAAACTCTATGTAGAAATAAAATTCATGCCACATAAATATATACTGTTGTATCTCTATAAATTAGAATATCATGAAAAAGTTAATTTAGTTCAGTAATTCATTTGAAGTGAAACTCATGTATTCTGTAGATTCATTACACACAGAATGATCTATTTCAAGCCTTTATTTCTTTTAAAGGGGTTGTCCAAGTTATGAAAAAAAATATATAGTACTTTAAATCTGATGGGCAGTAATATATAACTAAGTTAAGCAAGTTTTAGGCAAAAAAATCTATATTTCCTCATTTCCCTGGTTCTCTTCTGGCCTTTGTTTACATGCAGTAATAACCATCTCTGCCCCTCCCCCCTCTCTGTAAAGGGAGTGAATACAAGTGCTGAGTGACATGTCTGCCTGCTGGGATACTCAGCAGCATGTTGTATGTGTAGGACTACAAGTCCCAGCTGTACAATGACACTGCTGATACACACAGGATCTCCCCCCTACCTGTACTTGTACTTTGCATCTCCTCCAGATCAGCTCCAGTCAGCTTTGTGTCTGTAGGGTGAGGAGAGCAGATCCTGTGTCTCTTTACATCTGCAGCTGCTGTTGTAAAGCCTTCAGTGTGTTCTGGCTGAAGGGGTTAATGTTTTATCTGAAGGAATCCAAGGAGAGAGCAGATAGCAGAACCCGGCAAAGCAGGGGGGCATGGCCAGTGACGTCTCGTGTACAGACTGTTATCTGATCTCTGAGGCTTGTGCAAGAAACATCACACAGCAGAGAGATAAGCTGACATCACAGGTCATGTGACCCTGAGTTAATTCTAAGAAACCAGCAGCTTTAGAAGCAGAAAGTGTATGGAAAAGCTGTTGTATTTGACTAGTTAGAAACATACAAAGGACAAAAAATAACTCGGACAACCCCTTTAATGTTGATGTTTAATAAAAAAGTAATAATAATAAATATTCAGTCATCATATTTCAGAATCACAACTTTCAATTTTGCAGACGCAAAATTCAGCTTCATCCTTTCTAGGTAATTTTCTGACCAGTAGTTACAGGTGAATAAAAAAACAGCATGTTGATGTGAGCATTAGCAAAACTTGTCATTTAACCCTTTGCTGCCAAGGACATATTTCATATGTCCTTGCATTGTGGTACTTCAGTAGTCACGCTGTAAACCAGTATGGCTAAGATTCTAAGCTTTAAATCACGTGGATAGCGATTATGATTTTTGTGCTAAGCTTTAAAACAAGATCTGTATCTTTATCGGTATCTCTAGCTGCTATACAGCCTGAGATAGACTAGGTGTAAGCAGTCCCCCTTCAGCTGACTGTGATCTCATCCAGCGTGAAGAAGAAGAAGGGTGAAGGGAGAGGTGGAGAATAGAGATGAGCGAACATGCTCATCCGAGCTTGATGCTCGTTCGAGCATTAGGGTATTCGCATATGCTCGCTACTCGGACAAGCATATCGCGATCCTCGAGGAAATGGCATCTTCCTCTTCCGGCATGTTAGGCGCCTTTTCTCAGCCAATCAACATGCAGGAGAGTCTTTGGTACCTCCTAACATCACGTGGGGCCCCTACAAGTCAATAGCAGGGATTGGCTGGCCAGATCAGATGACCTGGGAGTATAAGAATCTGGTCCCGCGCTGCTCGCGTCAGACGCCGCCTGCATGAGATTAGGGATAGAGCTGCTGTCTGTCAGGGAGAGTGTTAGGGCCTGAATTTAGATGTTGGTTAGGCAGGAATCACCCACAAAGAACCCAACAGCCCTTCTAAGGGCTACAAGCACCTTTTTTTTGGTCTCCTCCTGGCTGCTGGCTGGGACTTGTAGTCCATCTACCGCCATCTTGGCTGCACACTGTACACAGTGACTGGTGGCAGAAGGGACAGCACATGGTCCACACAGACCCAAAAGAAATTGCCCAAAGTCCTCTCAGTACTCATTTTTGCTGCTGCTGCTGTAACTTGGCTTGCTGGGATCTGTAGTGCAGTCTAGGGAATACGTTTTTTCTCTCATTTCTATACACTACAGTCCAGTGAACAATTATGTAATGTACTGTACAGTAGCATCAGTCTAGGGAATACGTTTTTCTCTCATTTCTATACACTACAGTCCAGTGAACAATTATGTAATGTACTGTACAGCAGCGTCAGTCTAGAGAATATGTTTTTCTCTAATTTCTATACACTACAGTCCAGTGAACAATTATGTAGTGTACTGTACAGTAGCGTCAGTCTAGGGAATACGTTTTTCTCTCATTTCTATACACTACAGTCCAGTGAACAATTATGCAGTGTACTGTACAGTAGCGTCATTCTAGGGAATACATTTTTTCTTTTTTTCTCTCATTTCTATACACTACAGTCCAGTGAACAATTATGTATTGTACTGTACATTAGCGTCAGTCTAGGGAATACATTTTTTAATATCATTTCTATACACTACAGTCCAGTGAACAATTATGTAGTGTGCTGTACAGTAGCGTCAGTCTAGGGAATACGTTTTTTTTATATATCCTACAGTGCAGTGAAAAATTGAGTGGTTTGCGGTGCAATAGCCGCCGTCTAAAGACTACATTTTTCCTCTCAGTCATATATACTACAGTGCAGTGCGAAATTGTGTCGTGTGCTGCACACTAGCTGGAGTGTAGAAAATATACGTTTTTCCTCTCAGTTATATATTATACAGTGCAGTGCAAACTTCTGTCGTGTGCTGCACACTAGCCGGAGTGTAGAAAATATACGTTTTTCCTCTCAGTTATATATCCTACAGTGCAGTGAAAAATTGAGTGATTTGCGGTGCAATAGCCGCCGTCTAAAGACTACATTTTTCCTCTCAGTCATATATACTACAGTGCAGTGTGAAATTGTGTTGTGTGCTGCACACTAGCCGGAGTGTAGAAAATATACATTTTTTGTCTCAGTTATATATTATACAGTGCAGTGAAAAATTCTGTTGTGTGCTGCACACTAGCCGGAGTGTAGAAAATATACATTTTGTCTCTCAGTTATATATTATACAGTGCAGTGAAAAATTCTGTCGTGTGCTGCACACTAGCCGGAGTGTAGAAAATATACGTTTTTCCTCTCAGTCATATATACTACAGTGCAGTGCAAAATTCTGTCGTGTGCTGCACACTAGCTGGAGTGTAGAAAATATACGTTTTGTCTCTCAGTTATATATTATACAGTGCAGTGAAAAATTCTGTCGTGTGCAGCACACTAGCCGGAGTGTAGAAAATATACATTTTTCCTCTCAGTTATATATTATACAGTGCAGTGCAAAATTTTGTCGTGTGCTGCACACTAGCTGGAGTGTAGAAAATATACGTTTTTCCTCTCAGTCATATATACTACAGTGCAGTGCAAAATTTTGATGTGTGCTGCACACTAGCCGGAGTGTAGAAAATATATGTTTTTCCTCTCAGTTAAACATTATACAGTGCAGTGCAAAATTCTGTCGTGTGCTGCACACTAGCCAGAGTGTAGAAAATATACGTTTTTTCTCTCAGTTATATATTATACAGTGCAGTGCAAAATTCTGTCGTGTGCTGCACACTAGCCGGAGTGTAGAAAATATACATTTTTCCTCTCAGTTATATATTATACAGTGCAGTGCAAAATTCTGTCGTGTGCTGCTCACTAGCTGGAGTGTAGAAAATATACGTTTTCCCTCTCAGTCATATATACTACAGTGCAGTGAACATACAAAATGTTGAACCCAAGGGCTAAGGGTCGAGGACGAGGGCTTGGGCGTTCAAGTAGTGTAGGGGGCAGAGGCCGAGGTCCTGGGCAGGGTGACACAGTACATGTTGAAGAGGAAGCAGTGGAACGCCGCAGAGTTCAGAGTTTCGCTCCCTAGCTTCATCTCGCAACTTACTGGTTCACGTGGTACACCACTATTGAAACCACAACAGTGCGAACAGGTGATGACGTGGATAGCGGACAATGCATCCCGTAATTTATCCACCACCCAGTCTTCTACGCAGTCCACCCACGCTAGCCAAGGGAGTAGACCTCTGGCTCCTCCAGCTCAACCTCCTTCCCCCCAGCCTGCCCCCCCACGGAAAGTATGGATTCAGATCAGGCATACTCACAGGAACTCTTTTCAGGACCCTACCCAGAGACACAAACCACTGCTCAACAGCAACCTGAGCAGTTGATCTGTCCCGATGCCCAAAATTTAGAACTTTCACAGTCTGTGGGTGATGAGAGTGTGGACTTAGTGCAAGTAGTGCGTGAAGATGTGTCGGATGATAATGATGATGATGATGAGACACGGTTGTCAGACAGTGATGTTGTCAGGGCAGTAAGTCCGAGGGGGGAGCAGAGTGAGGAATCGGAGGAAGAGCTGGTGGATGATGAGGTTACTGACCCGAGCTGGGTTGGTAATCCAACTCAAGACAGTGCTTCTGAGGAGGAGGCAAGTGCAGCACCAGAACAGGTTGGAAGAGGCAGTGGGGTTGCCAGAGGGAGAAGCAGGGCCAGAGCTGGTAGATCAGCAACTGTTTCACGGAGTCAAGCTCGCGTGCCGAGACCTAGATGTTCGCAAGTCTGGAGGTTTTTTAAAGAAAGTGAGGATGACCGACGGACTGTGGTGTGCAACCTGTGCCACACCAGGATCAGCAGGGGAGCCACCACTACCAGCCTAACCACTACCAGCATGCGCAGGCATATGAGTGCTAAACACCCGACTCAGTGGAACCAAGGCCGTTCACCTCCTGCGGGTCACACCACTGCCCCTTCCCCTATATCACACGAGTCAACCCCCGCCCAGGACCCCGACACGAGCGCCTCCCGCCCTACAACCACCCCTTCACCTCCACGATCCTCCACAACCTCCACCAATGTGTCCCAGCGCAGCAGACATTTGAGCGCAAGCGCAAATACAATTCCAGCCACCCACATGCACAAGCCCTAAACGTCCACATCTCCAAATTGTTGAGCCTGGAGGTGCTGCCTTATAGACTGGTAAAGACTGAGGCTTTCTGCAACCTGATGGCGGTGGCTGTCCCTCGGTACTTGGTCCCCAGCCGCCACTATTTTTCACGATGTGCCGTCCCAGCCCTACACCAGCACATGTCAGAGAACATCATCCGTGCCCTGACAAACGCGGTTAGTGATAAGGTCCACCTAACCACGGACACGTGGACAAGTGCTGGCGGGCAGGGACACTATATCTCACTGACGGCACATTGGGTTAACTTGGTGGAGGCTGGGACCGAGTCTGACCCTGGGGCCGCTCATGTGCTGCTTACACCGAGGATTGCGGGGCCTGCTTCGGTCACAGTTTCTCAGGCTTATTATGCCTCTTCCTCCAACCCCTCCTCCACCTCCTCCTCCTCCTCTCAATTACCATCCGTGAGCACGGCGCCTTCAGTCGGTAGCTCCAGGCGCAGCTGCACTGCCGTGGGTAAGCGCCAACAGGCGGTGCTGAAACTGCTGAGCTTAGGTGACAAGAGGCACACCGCACAAGAGCTGTTACAGGGCATCACGGCGCAGACCGATCTTTGGCTGGTGCCGCTGAACCTCAAACCAGGCATGGTTGTGTGTGACAACGGGCGTAACCTGGTGGCGGCTCTGCATCTCGGCAGGCTCACACATGTGCCATGGACAACCTACAAATCACGCCTACCCCTAACGTAGGAGGCAGGCAAGAAAAATGCTCTCTACACAATAAATGATCTAAAAATGTCTCTTTTATTAAGTCACGTAAATACAAAAATATAAATATATCATAACATAGTAAATCTAGGGCCACATGGTGCTAATAGGAGACATGGGTAATGATGATCCGTCTCCCTCAAATAGATGTTAAACATGCCAGATAGTAGTTGTGTCCATAACATTATCACTGGACATATAATAATGTCACTGGACATGTAATACCATCACTAAATACAAATTAAATAAAAAAAATGGTGCCACCTCATGCGGCAATGAGCAGAGGTCACCGTTTAGGGCCAAAACAGAAGTCACAGTTAGCCCGGATCACAGCAACTATCAGACCAAACAATAGTACAAAAACTCACCCAAAGGCATGATGGGGCAGGCGGATCACCAAATATACCCACTAGAAATCCTCAACGCGCGTTTCGCTAGGAAAGCTTGCCTCCTGCGTTAGGTGTAGGCGTGATTTGTAGGTTGTCTATGTTTATTTTGTGCTCTCTGTAATTGCTTTGAGGCATTTGTTGTGTTTAGATTCTAATTATATCTGTGTTCACACATGTGCCATGCCTGGCCCACGTGTTCAATCTTGTGGTTCAGCGGTTCCTCAAGACCTAACCCAATTTGTCTGATTTGCTTACCAAGGTGCGACGCATCTGTGCGCATTTCCGTAAGTCAACCACAGATGCTGCCACCCTCAGGGCAGTGCAACGGCGCTTACAACTGCCAGCTCACCGACTGTTGTGCGATGTGCCCACGCGATGGAATTCTACATTACACATGTTAGCCAGGATTTACCATCACCGCAGAGCCATTGTAGACTGCCAGATGACAACTTCCACGAGAACTGGTAGTCAGGTTAGTCAGCTTCCTCAAGTCTACAATGAGGAGTGGACGTGGATGTCTGATCTGTCAGGTGTTAAGCCACTTTGATGAGTCAACGCAGATGGTCAGCGGCGATGCCGCCATTATCAGCGTCACCATCCCGCTTCTTTGTCTGCTGAAAAAGTCACTGCTCAGCATGAAGTCAGAGGCTTTTCGCGTGTCACAGGAGATGGGGGAAGCAGATACGTTGCTTGATAGCCAGAGCACCCTCAGGTCTGTTTCTCAGCGCGTATTGGAGGAGGAAGATGAGGAGGAAGAGGAGGAAGAGAGGGAAGAGGAGGAGACTGTTGGCAAGACTGAAGAGGGTACCTATGCTCATTCCTTCTTATCTGTTGAGCGTGTATGGGCTGAAGAGGAGGAGGAGGAGGAAATGGAGAGTCAGCCTACTGAGGAAAGGGAATTCTTGCGTGTTGGGACTCTTGCGCACATGGCTGACTTCATGTTAGGCTGCCTTTCCCGTGACCCTCGCATTAGAAGCATTTTTGACAACATCGATTACTGGGTGTTCACCCTCCTGGACCCCCGATACAAGCAGAACTTTTCCACTCTCATTCCTGTAGAGGAGAGGAGTATGAGAGTGAATCAATATCAACAGGCCCTGGTGCACAAGCTGAAACTATACTTCCCATCTGACACCGCTAGCGGCAGAGGACGTAGTTCTGTGGGCCAACTACCGGGGGAGAGGAGGGGAGCAGGCAGCTTGTCCAGCACTGGCAGGGAAACACTCTCCAAGGCCTCTTGCCAGTTTTATGTCACCCCAGAAAGACTATGTCACCCGTCCCCAGTCTAGGCAGAGTAGGGGGGAGCTGTTCAGAAAGATGGTGAGGCAGTACATAGCTGACCATACCAGCGTCCTGCATGATCACTCTGCTCCATACAACTACTGGGTTTCAAAGCTGGACATGTGGCCTGAACTGGCGCTGTGCGCCTTGGAGGTGCTGGCCTGCCCTGCCGCTAGCATGTTGTCAGAGCGGGTCTTCAGTGCAGCTGGTGGCATCATCACTGATAAGCGTACACCCCTGTCAACAGACAGTGCTGACAGGCTGACGCTTATTAAAATGAATAAAGCCTGTATTTCACCGGAATTCAAATCTCCACCGGGGGAAAGCAGCTCAACATGAACATCGTTTATGTATCCGATTCCTCTCCTCCCCTCCTCCTCCTCCTTCTCTTCGTACACAAACGCTGAGCCAACAGGCAATTTTTCAGAGGGTCTACTGGCTCTGTTTTGAAACAATGTTTACAGAGGGCCACCTACAGGCCTTCTCTCCAATCAATTTTTTTTATGAGCGTCAACTACAGACACTCAAAAACAATTTTTTAGGAGAGTCAACTTCAAACACTTTAAAACAATTTTTTGGGAGGCTCACCTACAGCCATTTGACTGCAATCTCAGTCTGACCAAGGCATTGGTGGCTTCACCGCCATGCTGTGTCAGGGTTAATTTTTGGGTGGTTCACCTGCTACCTCAGTCTAACTTGGTCACTCTGGGTTCACCGCCATGCTGTGTCAGGGTTAATTTTTGGGTGGTTCACCTGCTACATCAGTGTAACTTGGTCACTCTGGGTTCACCGCCATGCTGTGTCAGGGTAAAATTTTATGTGCTTCACTTGCTACCTCAGTCTCACTTGGTCACTCTGTTGTCACCGCCATGCTGTGTCAGGGTAAAATTTTATGTGCTTCACCTGCTACCTCAGTCTAACTTGGTCACTCTATTGTCACTGCCATGTTGTGTCAGGGTAAAATTTTATGTGCGTCACCTGCTACATCAGTCTAACTTGGTCACTCTGGGCTCACCGCCATGCTGTGTCAGGGTAAAATTTGATGTGCTTCACCTGCTACATCAGTCTAACTTGGTCACTCTGGGTTCACCGCCATGCTGTGTCAGTGTAAAATTTTATGTGCTTCACCTGCTACTTGAGTGTAACTTGGTCACTCTGGGTTCACCGCCATGCTGTGTCAGTGTAAAATTTTATGTGCTTCACCTGCTACCTGAGTGTAACTTGGTCACTCTGGGTTCACCGCCATGCTGTGCCAGGGTAAAATTTTATGTGCTTCACCTGCTACCTGAGTGTAACTTGGTCACTTGTTGGTGTCAACACTAGAGTGTGGCTACTATACCGCACACGACAGAATTGTTCACTGCACTGTAGTATATATAACTGAGAGAAAAAAAGGAATTTTTAGACTGCGGCTAATTTACCGCAAAGCACTCAATTTTTCACTGGACTGTAGTACATATAACTGAGAAAAAACGTAGTCTTTAAATGGCGACTATTTTACCGTAAACCACTACATTTTTCACTGGACTGTAGTACATATAACTGAGAAAAAACGTAGTCTTTAAATGGCGGCTATTGTACCGCAAAGCACTCCATTTTTCACTAAACTGTAATACATATAACTGAGAGAAAATACGTATTTTATAGACTGACGCTGCTGTACAGCACACTACAGAATTGTTCACTGGACTGTAGTACATATAACTGAAAAAAAACATAGTCTTTAAATGGAAAAAACGTATTCACTAGACTGACACTACTGTACAACACACTAAATAATTGTTCACTGCACTGTAGGATATATAACTGAGAGAAAAACGTATTCCCTAGACTGATGCTACTGTTCAGCACACTAAATAATTGTTCACTGGACTGTAGTATATATAACTGAGAGAAAAAACGTATTCCCTAGACTGATGCTACTGTACAGTACACTACATAATTGTTCACTGTAGTGTATAGAAATGATAGAAAAAACGTATTCCCTAGACTGCACTACAGATCCCAGCAAGCCAAGGTACAGCAGCAGCACCAGCAGCAGCAAAAATGAGTACTGAGAGGACTTTGGGCAATTTTTTTTGGCCAGCAGCCGAGAGGAGGCCAAAAAAAAAGGTCGTTGTAGCCCTTAGAAGGACCGTTGGGTTCTTTGTGGGTGATTCTTGCCTAACCAAAATCTAAATTGAGGCCCTAACAGTGTGCAGCCAAGATGGCGGTCGCTGCACTACAAGTCCCAGCCAGCAGCCAGGAGGAGACCAAAAAAAAAAAGGTGCTTGTAGCCCTTAGAAGGGCTGTTGGGTTCTTTGTGGGTGATTCCTGCCTAACCAACATCTAAATTGAGGCCCTAACACTCTCCCTGACAGACAGCAGCTCTATCTCTAATCTCATGCAGCAGCCAGGAGGAGACAAAAAAAAGGTGCTTCTAGCCCTTAGAAGGGCTGTTGGGTTCTTTGTGGGTGATTCCTGCCTAACCAACATCTAAATTGAGGCCCTAACACTCTCTCTGACAGACAGCAGTTCTATCCCTAATCTCATGCAGGCGGCGTCTGATGTTCACCGCCATTCGGTGTCAGGGTAAAATATTAAGTGCTTCACCTGCTACCTCAGTCTCACTTGGTCACTCTGGGTTCACCGCCATGCTGTGTCAGGGGAAATTTTTGGGTGGTTCACCTGCTACCTCAATCTAACTTGGTCACTTGTTGGTGTCACCACACTGTCACCATGCTGTGTCAGGCTTATGCCTGCGTCATGGGGCGGGGGATAGGACAGCAGTGCCAGCATGGGCAGTGGTGTCACCCGCAGGCGGTGATGGACCTTCGTTGCACCTAGTTGGGTGCTTTACTAACATGTGATGAGCATGTGCCTTGCCCATCTTGGTCTGAGTCAGCACAATTGTCTTGAGGGTCACCACCAGGCTGTTGCTCAGAATTTGGCATAATGGTACGGTTAGGCAGCCTCAGAGGCATCCATGCATGCTGCCCCTGCTGTTTCCTGTCCATTTCCATGGTGTTTCCATCATTTTCTGGGGTTTCCAGGTTTTCACGCAACCTTCCCTATGCAGAGTTCTGGTCCCCTGCAAAAAATGCTCGAGTCTCCCATTGACTTCAATGGGGTTTGTTATTCGAAACGAGCACCCGTGCATCAGGAAAAATTCGACTTGAATAACGAGCACCCGAGCATTTTAGTGCTCGCTCATGTCTAGTGGAGAAGCATAGATCCTCCTCTCAATGTAAAACTGTACATGACTCCCAGGGGGAGGAGTAACATGGACTTCTGTGTATGTTATTAACTTCCTTCCATCAATGAGAAAACATGTTTGTTCTCTTGTGTTGTCTTTTTTCCAGAAAAAGTTTGAAAAGATGCATAGAATCACTCCTCTGCACCTAACTATGGTGTTGACACCACGACCCAAACATTTATTAGTATCTAGTTTTCATTGTCAAATGTCACACTGAAGACTTGCAACACGCACAAACATGAATAAAGGTTACATTTTACACTGTCTTAATCCTGTACACAATAAAGTGTGCAAACTTAAAAGAGTTTTCCGACATTTTTATACTGATGAACTATCTTCAAGATAGGTCATCAGTATCTGATCAGTGGGGTACAATACCTGGGACTTCTGCTGATCAGCTGTTTGAGAAGGCAGTGGAGCTTCTGTGAGCGCTGTGGCTTTCTTGTAGCTTATCAACCACAGCGCTGGACATTGTATAGCGGCTCTGATTGGTATTGTGCTCAGTCCCATTGAAGTGAATGGGGCTGAGCACGATGCCAAGCAATGCCGTTTTTATTAGACAGCTTTTTTTTGTCCTTCTGGATTTTTTAAAAAATGTAACATACTGACATACTGTAGCTCTGGCCATATTTTCAGGCGCTTTGACATCACCTTCTCTATAGGGGAAAAAACATGAAGAAAACACGAGTGCAAAAAAAAGCCAGAAAAACTGTGGCAAAAGTCATAGTTGACGTGGTTTCTGCTATCAAGATTTTGCGTGGTTTCTGTCTTCAAGATGGCTGCGACAGCCTCTTCACACGCAAATGGAGATGAGTATGTATTTTTTCAGGAAAAATAGATTTGTTAACACGAAGTGTGAGGAAATTTAGCTCTGTGGCAAACTGAATTTTTCCTAAAAATCGAAGTAAATTTGTTTGGCTTCGATTCGCTCAACACTAGTAGGGACCCTAATGCAAATCTCTGGAACAGCAGCCCGACCATGGCTGCCCCTATGATCATTTAAAGACATTAGAAACAGGTAAGAAAATTAGAGCATCAGTAGTTGAGGAAAAACTTACTTTATTTTGCTCTTCCATTGTTTTTTCCAGTGCAATGCAGCATTCTGTGAATTCAAATTTTTATCTCCTTTTACTAAAACTTATTTGAATATGATAAAAATGCACAAGTAGCTACATTTAAATTACCATTTTATTCATTGAAGTTAATGGTAGAAAATCAAAACAGGGTCTCAAAACCACACAGCGTATCAATGCAAATCGGGATTTACAAATCTCTTGCTTTAGCGTACATGTAGCATTTTGTAGTTTACATGTAACAACCAGATAAACAACACACAAATACCTTGAGAGAACCCGGCCTAACTTGCCATTTACAAAAGGAGTCATAGAGGAGGAAGCGTGCAGCGTTGTTACTAAGCTGGGGTAATCCTTGCAAAGTCATTTTTCCGCATTATGGTCCCCGGGAAAAAAAAAGATCAACTATAGAAACTAATGAAACATCTAATTTGTTATTTGTTTGTTTTTAGCGTGGATGATAACACAGTTTGGGTTAATTCTGCCTGTGATTAATGCAATGAGCAAAAATCTAATTTAGGTACCGAGAGGATAATTTTCTCAATTATTTGGCTCTGGCTGACAAGCTTCATTCTAATTACTTGATCACTTAGCAATCAAAATATGAAAAGGCAATTTAAAGATTGAGCTGCGTAGCGGCACTCTCATGTAAAATAGGGCAACCCATTAGATGTGGGACTGTTGCCACGATCCTTAGAGTGGAGTAGGCATAAGCAATTTCAGCACGATTCTTAGGTTGCCTGTACACAGTGCGGATTAGTGCTGATTGTCATGGTTTTGTTTGTCCAGGTGAAGTACATAAAGACCACGGGGCAAATGTACTAAGATTGGAGCTGCGAATGCCAGTCTTAGTATAGTGTCTGTCGGTGCCAAATGCACAGGCCTCTTAATACATTTGTCCCATTTTTAGGCAGTCCGTGTGCCAGAAATTCAAATCCACCCCTGCCGTGATTTGACATAGATTTGAACTCTGATGTACAGATAATAAATCTGTTGTACACTGGAGGCCACAACCCCACAAACTAATCCCTGTCAACATTTATCACCAGATATACAGATAGTAAATCTGTTGTACGCTGGAAGCCACACCCCCCACAAACTAATCCCCGTCCACATTTATCAGTTTTAAAAAGTGGCAAGAGAAGTGAAACCTCTCAGATATGTAGTGGCAGAGCTCCATAGGAACATATTCCTGTGATAGCCTCAAGCTTTCCAAAGCCTAAGGCTGGAGACTAGCACTATAAAAAATGACTCCTGTGATCACTGAGCGGGGTAGCAGTTCAGATGCCATGGTTATATTTAACCATAGTATCTGAGGGGTCAAATGTCTGTGAGAAGGCAATGTTGGGTATATACACTAGAGTATTAATAGAAAATACCTGATAAAATAAATGGCATACAATCAAATAAACAGGAGGCTCAAGAAAATGTCCATAAACAATACACACTCTCTAACAATTTTTCTACAGATACAAGGAGCTTCAATGGTTAATCATTGGTTAATATACAGTCATGGCCAAAAGTTTTGAGAATGATACAAATATTAATTTTTACAAAGTCTACTGCTTCAGTTTTTATAATGGCAATTTGCATATACTCCAGAATGTTATAAAGAGTGATCAGCTTAACAGCAATTACTTGCAAAGTCAATATTTGCCTAGAAAATGAACTTTATCCCCCAAAACACATTTCAACATCATTGCAGCCCTGCCTTAAAAGGACCAGCTAACATTGTTTCAGTGATTGCTCCATTAACACAGGTGTGGGTGTTGATGAGGACAGGGCTGGAGATCAATCTGTCATGATTAAGTAAGAATGACACCACTGGACACTTTAAAAGGAGGCTGGTGCTTGGCATCATTGTTTCTCTTCTGTTAACCATGGTTATCTCTAAAGAAACACGTGCAGTCATCATTGCACTGCACAAAAATGGCCTAACAGGGAAGAGTATCGCAGCTAGAAAGATTGCATCTCAGTCAACAATCTATCGCATCATCAAGAACTTCAAGGAGAGAGGTTCCATTGTTGCCAAAAAGGCTCCAGGGCGCCCAAGAAAGACCAGCAAGCGCCAGGACCGTCTCTTAAAAGTGTTTCAGCTGCAGGATCGGGCTACCAGCAGTGCAGAGCTTGCTCAAGAATGGCAGCAGGCAGGTGTGTGTGCATCTGCACGCACTGTGAGGCGGAGACTCTTGGAGCAAGGCCTGGTCTCAAGGAGGGCAGCAAAGAAGCTACTTCTGTCCAGAAAAAACATCAGGGACAGACTGATATTCGGCAAAAGGTACAGGGAGTGGACTGCTGAGGACTGGGGTAAAGTCATTTTCTCTGATGAATCCCCTTTTCGATTGTTTGGGACATCTGGAAAACAGCTTATTCGGAGAAGACGAGGTGAGCGCTACCACCAGTCTTGTCTCATGCCAACTGTAAAGCATCCTGAAACCATTCATGTGTGGGGTTGCTTCTCAGCCAAGGGAATCGGCTCTCTCACAGTCTTGCCTAAAAACACAGCCATGAATAAAGAATGGTACCAGAATGTCCTCCGAGAGCAACTTCTCCCAACCGTCCAAGAGCAGTTTGGCGATCAGCAATGCCTTTTCCAGCATGATGGAGCACCTTGCCATAAAGCAAAGGTGATAACTAAATGGCTCAGGGAACAAAACATAGAGATTTTGGGTCCATGGCCTGGAAACTCCCCAGATCTTAATCCCATTGAGAACTTGTGGTCAATCATCAAGAGACGGGTGGACAAACAAAAACCTACAAATTCTGACAAAATGCAAGCATTGATTGTGCAAGAATGGACTGCTATCAGTCAGGATTTGGTCCAGAAGTTGATTGAGAGCATGCCAGGGAGAATTGCAGAGGTCCTGAAGAAGAAGGGTCAACACTGCAAATATTGACTTGCTGCATTAACTCATTCTAACTGTCAATATAAGCTTTTGTTACTCATAATATGATTGCAATTATATTTCTGTATGTGATAAAAACATCTGACAAACACACATAAAAACCAGAGGGCAGCAGATCATGTGAAAATAGAAGATTTGTGTCATTCTCAAAACTTTTGGCCATGACTGTATACATGGTCATATGGGGAGAGAATATTGTATCCTCAGACAGTAATCCTTACTCCCCACATATCAGGTGGTATGGTTGCTATATTGATGACCTGCTCCTGATATGGGGGAAGGGGGGGTTGCGGGGGTGAAACAAGAGGCCCTTAATTTTGTTTCTTACATCAATGCAAATCCATATGCTTTATGTTTTACCTTCTCATTTAAAACAGTTCAGATTCATTTTTAGACATTACCCTTAGGACTCATGCACACAAACGTATTTTCTTTCTGTGTCGGTTCCGTTTTTTTTGCGGACCATATGTGGAACCATTCATATCAATGGGTCCACAGAAAAAACGGAAGTGACTCTGTGTGTATTCCGTTTCCGTATATCTGTTCCGTATAGAACATGTCCTATTATTGTCCGCCTTATGGAACAAGGATAGTACTTTTTATTGGGGCCAGTTGTTCCGTTCCGCAAAATACGGAATGCACACGGACGTCATCCATATTTTTTGAGGATTGCAATATACATACGGTCGTGTGCATGAGCCCTTATAGTGGATAGCTCTAAGAACCATTTCCCTTACAGTAAACCTATGACCACTAATTCCACAAGAAAAACTTATTAGGCTTCGTTCACGTCACCATTCAGCCTTTCCGCTCAGAAGAAGATTTCTGAAGCAGAGACAAAAGTCCTACATGCACTACTTTTGTCTCCGCTCCAAAATCATCTTCTGAATGGAAACCTAACGGACCCCATTATAGTCTATGGGGTCCTTAGGCTCCGTTCGGCTCAGTTATGTGCAGAATCCATCCTTTCCGTTCTCCTGCTCCTAAATGGAGAAGGAGAACAGAAAGTCTGAATGGTGATGTCAACTAGTCCTAGTAAGAAGAGAAATCCACGCACTCTGCACTTTGATTGACAGGGCCAGGCAGTGCAAATGTGATTACACCTAGCCCTGTCAATTAAAGTGCAGAAGGTCTGCAGGTGCTAAGAAATCAGAGTCTCCAGGTGTAATGGCTAGTGTTGAGTGAACTGAAGTTCTCAAAGTGGACTTCAATTCGAATTTCTGGAAATATTGGATTAGCCGTGAAGCTGAATTTCCTCATGCCTTGTGGTAATGAATCAATTTTCGCCAAAATGGCATTAAAAAAAATAATCACGCCCCTCTCATGCACGGTGACGTATGATGTCATCATGCCGGCGAGCGTGACAACATCATCATGTACCACATGAGATTTCGCACTGGATCTTTAATCAAGATGGCCATGGTGGACTCGCAATCAAATGGATAGGGTGATCAGCGATGAAAACGGTATCTCACGGGTTCAATGATGGGGGGGCGGCGCAATCGCCATTCCCCATCATTGCATCCGCTACTCACAAAGAAATGCTCTTTGTGACAAAGTAAATCATCATGAAGCAAATTTCTTTGTGAAATTCAATCAAATTTTTGAGAACTTCACTCATCACCATTAATGGCAACTCCTCCGGTGCTCCTAGAGCAGGGATGGCCAACCTGCAGCTCTCCAGCTGTTGTAAAACTACAACTCCTATCATGCCCTGCTGTAGGCTGATAGCTGTAGGCAGTCTGGGCATGCTGGAATTTGTAGTTTTGCAACAGCTGGAGAGCCACAGGTTGGCCATCCCTGTCCTAGACGCTCATTTTCTTACTTATTACTTCACTTTTCTCAGCAATGTGGCACATATGAACATGGGACCAACACAGACGTCTTCAAGTGCCAAGTGCACATGTAACAGGTCAGCCAGTGTCATATACATACAAATCTGCTGACAGATGCCCTTTAAGTGTCATACTATTATTGACCACTTTTAGACATGTTTTAACCTTTATATACTGCAAGTGTTTTCTATGATTAAGTACTCTGTCCGAAATATGATAGTGTTACCTGTCTGACCTATATGGTGCATCACTACCTTTTAACTAGATTGGAAATAAATGTTGGCTTTATTTATCCTATTGCTCCTGGTGCTGGATGGTGTCTGCTATATGGTGTCCTCTCCATGTAGGTTCTGGTTCAGCTTACTCCTCCATCAGGATTTCTTATTTTTCTCTTCATTTTGGATTGAGACCAGGAGTGGTCTGAAGGTCTCTGCCTTTCTATAGCTCGGATGAAGATAAACTTCAGTCTGAGGCAATATTTATTTGAAATTCAAAATTGTCTGAATTGGTTTGCTCATATTTGGCTACTACAGGTTTGTTCTTCTTTATAACGTCCATAAACCTTGAGCAATGCATTTCTATTATAATAGATTTTCTCTCAACATATATGGCACCGTATTGATCATTCTGTAAGCCCTACCATTGAGGAGATGAGATTGTAAAGCTTCCTGCTTATGTGGAATTTTAATGGAAGTGATATATTTTTATGTTCTCTACTGTATGGCTGTGATGGAGATGTTCACTTTTTCCACAAGTTCATGTTGACTTTAGCTCTTAGGCATGAAGTCAAACCTTCATCATTGCTGAACGTGTGTTTCTGACCACAGAGAAGTACCAGAATAACTGGGTTGCTCATAAGCAGAATACAGGACGGATACAGCAGCCAGTACTCTGCCAAACAACAGTAGGAACCAGGTGAATGTTTCAGATGCACTAATGATTCTGCGCCTTGACTTTGTCTAGAACTTTGTCACACTTTGGCACAAAAGGTTACATTTAATGTTTTAAAGACAGTCTCTCAGCTGGAAATTCACTGTTAAAGGGGTTTTCTCATCTCAGACAATGGGGACATATAGCTAGGATCGAGAATGGCTCGGTTATTTCCATCAGGCCCATAAAAGTAAATGGGAGCAGTGGCTGGTCATGTGCGGTGCACTCCCATTTTCTTTTTGTGGGGAGAGTGTTTGCTGGAGGACTCCGGTCCAGCCACCACTTTGCAGGGCTCAGTTCCTGATATAGGTGGGGGTCCCAGTGGTGGGACTCGCACCTGTAAGACAATGGGGGCATAACCTAGCGATATGCCCCCATTGTCTGAGATGACACTATCCCTTTAAGCCAGCCTAGCTCTAATGAACACAAGGAACACTATCACTTAGTGATGCAGTATGTTGCTTCATCGCTGGAGAAAAAGTACTCTCTATATGCAAATGAACAGTTAGGTGTGCTGAGAGCGTGCCTAGGCCGATCCTTGCTCCTTTTGCTCCTTCTGCTCCCTCTGCCAGCCTCTCCCTCCTCTCCCTCCTCTTCTTGATTAATAGGGCCAGGGGCTTGCACAGTCATCTTCTACGGTCCTGTTATTCAAGGAGAGGAAGCGGCTGGCAGAGGAAAGAGTAAGGGTGTACAGAATGGCTTGGGTCCACCCTCGGTGCACTTAACTGCTCATCTGCATATGGATTATGAGTATTTTTTCTCCAGAGTGAAGCAACGGAAGTGTAACTGTCATGTTTTCATTTAAAATAAAAACAATTTCAGCATATGTTACTGCTGCTGCAGCATTATTCGTAAAGCAATCTTTAGTTTCTTAACATACAACTGTTTTCCTTCAGTTTTTCCCTTAGTTACGGCTGTTTTAACCTCTACAATATGAGGATCTTCTCAAGATGGCTCCTCTGCCAGTTCTCTGAGGCCAAAACTGCCTTCACTCTCTTCACACACTGTAAATACATGCTGTAGCCAGCAGCTTCCTGCCAGCCAATCATATTGGATTACTGAGAGACACGCCTCCTCACTCTCAAGCCTAATGCAGGCATGCAGGGTGAAGGAACGCCTGTCACGCGCAGGTGTGTGGGGGGAAACAATCGCCAGAAAAATAAAAAAAAATATGGCTCTCAGAAAATGGCAACACAAAAAAATATTTTATTTTGTTCAAAAATGCATCTAATGTGTAAAACTTTCCAAAAATTAAAATGTTAGACATATTGGGTATCACCGTGTCCATAACAAACTTCTCTATAAAAATATTACATGCCCCAGGTGAATGTTGTAAAAATTTGTTTTAAAAAACTATGCCAAAACAACCATTTTTTCCCTCTTACCTCAGAAAAAGTGTAATAGCAAGCGATCAAAAAAGCATATTTAACCCAAAATGGTACCAATCAAACCGTCATCTCGTCCCGCAAAAAATGAGATCCTACCTGAGACAATCGCCAGAAAAATAAAAAAATATGGCTCTCAGAAAATGGCAACACAAAAAAAGATTTTATTCTGTTCAAAAATAAATCTAATGTGTAAAATTTAACAAAAATAAAAATGGTAGACATATTGAGAATCCCCGTATCCGTAACAACCTGCTCTATACAAATATCACATGATTTTCCCCCTCAGGTGAATGCTGTAAAAAAAAAATTAAAAATACTATGCCAAAACTTTTTTTAATTTTTTTTCCACCTTGATTCACAAAAAGTGTAATACCAAGCGCTCAAAAAGTCTTATGTACCCCGAAAATGGTACCAATGAAAACGTCATCTCATCCCGCAAAAAATGAGCCATCACATAAGACAATAACTCAAAAAAATAAAAATCAATGGCTCCCGCAAACCAATCCATCAAAATCTGTGCTGTAAAATCCATATGGCGCTCCTTCTGTTCTGAGTCCTGCCATGTGCCCCCACAGCAGTTTACCACCACATGTGGGGTGTTGCCGTATTCAGGAGAAAATGGAGAACAAATTATGGGGAGCTTTTCTCTTGTTACCCCTTGTGAAAATGAAAAATTTGGGGCTAAAGCAACATTTTATTGGAAGAAATGAAACTTTTCATTTTCACAGCCAAGTGTTTCCAAATTCCGTAAAACACTTAGGGGGTCAAAGTGGCCAGTACCCCCCTTAATATATTCTTTGAAGGGTGTAGTTTCCAAAATGGAGTCACTTTTTGAGGGTTTTCACTGTAGGGGTACGTCAGGGCCTCTCAATTACAAAATGGTGCCTAAAAACCATTCTAGCAAAATCTGCCTCCAAAATCCGTATGGCGCTCCTTTCCTTCTGACCACTGCCACAAACCCATAGAGACGTTTACCACCACATATGGGGTATTTCTGTAAACTGCAGAATCAGAGTAATGCATATTGAGGTTTAGTTTGCTGTTAACCCTTGCTGTGTTGCAAGAAAAAAATTATTAACATGAATAATCTACCAAAAAAGTGAAATTTTGAAATTTCACCTCCATTTTCCTTTAATTCTTGTGAAACACTTCAAGGGTTAACAAAATTTGTAACAGCAGTTTTTTTATAATTTGAGGGGTGTAGTTTCTAAAATGGTCATTTATGGGTGGGTTTCATTATGTAAGCCCCTCAAAATCACTTTATATCTGAATTGGTACTTAAAAAAATGGTTTTGGAAATTTTGTTGATAATTTGAAAAATGGCTTCTAAACTTCTAAGCCTTCTAATGTCCTAAAAAAGTAAAATGACATTTATAAAATGATGCCAACATAAAGTAGACATATTGGGAATGTAAAATAATAACTATTTTTGGAGGTATTACTATGTATTTTGAAAGAGAAATTGAAATTTGGAAATTTGCTAATTTTTCCAAATTTATGGTAAATTTGGTATTTTTTTATAAATAAAAATTAAATATTTTGCCACAAATTTACTACTGTCATGAAGCACAATATGTGACGAGAAAACAATCTCAGAATGGCCTGGATAAGTAAAAGCGTTCCAAAGTTATTACCACATAAAATGACACATGTCAGATTTGCAAAAAATGGCCTGGTCAGGAAGGTGAAAACAGGCCCGGGGTTGAAGGGGTTAAGGAACCAGTGGAAAGGGACAGGGGACATTAATGAAAGCTGTTATTATGAGGTAATTACAGATCTTTTGACAATCATTGGCAACTCAGGTATACATCCCTAGCTCTAATAAACTAGCAAATAAAAAAAAATTTGACAGTTGTAAGCTGTAAGTGTAAGATGTCATTACATTCAGCTGAGCTAGCCCTGCAAGGCATTGTGCCTGGTTTATCAGTGACTAGGTGACAAACTCCCTTTAAATAGGCCTAAAATGTGCATGGATAGCTTGGCCAGTCCTGAAGGATAGACCTTACAGAAGGATCTTCGATCCGAATTTCAGGATAAATTTGATTTCCTGCAAAGCTGAATTTCCTCATGCTTCGTGGTAGCAAATCAATTTAACCTGAAATAGTGCAAAAAAACAAAAAAATCATACTTACTTGCTCCATTTGCTTAAGATGGGCCGGTCGCCACCATCTTGCTTGAAGATCTTGGCTGGCGTGATGAAGTCTGAAGTCATCTCGGGCCGTGCAAGATTTCGTGCCAGCTCTTCAAGCAAGATGGCGGCGGCCAGACCATTGCAAGCAAATGGAGCAGGTAAGTATGATTTTTTTGTTTTTTATTTTACACCATGTTGTGTATATCAGATGCAGTGATCAGGTATGATCGTGGCAACTGAGGGGTACAATGACTGAGAGCGTCGCAATCGCGGCTCCCTATCATTTCACCCACTACTTACAAAGAAATGTGCTTCATGACAAAATACTCAATCACGAAGCAAATTTCTTTGCAAAATTCGGAGTAGCGGCCGAATCGGATTCTCAAATACTTTGCTCATCTCAAATAATCATACAGATAGATTTTCCATACAATACAGTTGAATATATTACTGTAGTTTTACATGGGTAATACAAGGTGATTCATGAATAAATACATATAATATTAATAATATTCAATGTCAATTATGTAAATATCTAAATAATAATAATTATTATATTAATATTAATACAATGGATGATATAGGAAAAGAGAATAATTTGAAAAAATATGGGGCAAAAAGAAAAAATTAAAGGGGTTTTCTCACTTTAGCAAATGGCATTTATCATGTACAGTAAGTGAATACAAGGCACTTACTAATGTATTGTGATTGTCCACATTGCCTCCTTTGTTGGCTGGATTCATTTTTCCATCACATTATACACTGCTCGTATTCAGGGGTTACGAACACCCTGCAATCCATCACTGGTGGCCGTGCTTGCACACTATAGGAAAAAGCACCGGCCTCTCTGACGGCCAGAATCATGGGAGCATGCATAACCACACATGGGGAGCAGCTCTCATCCACCTCATATCTACATGGTGGTCGTAATGATGGATGGATACAGGCAGTGTATAATGTGATTTAAAGATAAATCCAGCCAGCAAAGGAGACAATATGGACAATCACGAATACATTAGTAAGTGCCTTTTATTCACGTTATCTACATGATAAGTGCCATTTGCTGAAGTGAGACAACCCCTTTAACAACTGAAGAAAAAAAATTCAGCATTAGTTCAGTGATAGTGAAGCTGTTAGCAGCTGGAAACATAGACCCTACAAAAAGCTCCCTACATATTTCCACGCTAAAGGCATCACAAGTTCGATTCTCATAAAAAATGAAGAGACAGATGGAAACTTAATTTCTCACAGGCCAATAACACTCATATGAAGATCTAACCACTTCATAGCCTACTCCAGAAATCAACAACCAGGGACTTTGATCTTAACGTACGTGAAGATTAAATGCAGCAGGAAAAGCTTTTAAGGAGCTTATCTGCATACTAAGGTTAATGATACCATTTAATTAGTTGCATATTTAATTATGCTCCTTATTAAAAATGAGCAGTTTATTCAATTGGCTCCTCTTTGTGCTTGGCACGTTTTCAAGGAAAACCACTGGAGCAGGAATTATGTGTAAAGAATAAAGCGCGCAGTTGTCAAACATGACAAAGCAGAAGCAAAATTAAAGCTAGTTAGTATTCTACTTTCATTAACATTTCGCTTAATACTAAGATATCTAGAGTGCATCCAGAGCTTGTCAGCCGCACATAACCACAAGGATTTATTATGTCTAAGCACCAGAGCATGTAATGGTTAGGGGATCACAGGCACTTCATGCACCTAAATGACAAATTCCACTTGTTTGTATCTAACTGTAGAGCTCATATTTTTTAAAATTAAGATTCTGTCCAAGTATTAGATGTTGAAGTAATTATGCTTGAAGCATCCTGAGATAAAATATGTTTTAATGTAATGTTCACATACAATAGGTGCATCTCAATAAATTAGAATTTTCATCAAAAATGTAATTTATTTCAGTAATTCATTTCAAAAAGTGAAACTCATATATAGATTCATTACACATAGAGTGATCTAGTTTAAGTGTTTATTTATTTAATGTTGATGATTCTGGCTTACAGCTAATAAAAACCCAGTATCAGTCAGTATCAGTATCTCAGAAAATTAGATTATTGTGAAAAATTTCTATATTGTAGACTCATGGTGTCACACTGTAATCATCACAAAACACCTGCAAAGGTTTCCTAAGCCTTTAAATGGTCCATCGGTTTGGTTCAGTAGGCTACACAATCATGGGGAAGACTGCTCACTTGACAGTTGTCCAGAAGACAGTCATTGACACCCCACACAAGGAATGTGAGCCACAAAAGGTCATTGCTAAAGAAGCTGGCTGTTCACAGGGTTCTGTATCCAAGTATATTATTGGAAGCTTGAGCAGAAGGAAAAATGTGCACAAGTAGCAGGGAGAGCCGCAGCCTTGAAATGATTGTCAAGAAAAGGCTATTCAAGAATTTGAGGGAGATTCCCAAGGAGTGGACTGCGCCTAGAGTCAGTGCTTCAAGAGTGACCACATACAGACGTATCCAGGACATGGGCTACAACTGTCACATCAGAAGCGTCTTACCTGGGCTAAGGATAAAAAGGACTGGACTGTTGCTCAGTGGTCTAAAGTCCTGTTTTCAGATTAAAGTATTTTTTTTTTATTTCATTAGGAAATCAAGGTCCCAAAGTCTGGAAGAAGAGTCACTCAATCCAAGTTGCTCTCAGTGATGGTTTGGGGAGCCATCTCATACTTTTCAGTAGGCCAACATTTCTATATTAGATATCAATTTTTTAATTGGTCTTATAATATTCTAATTTTCTGACTTTAGCTGTAAAAAATAATCAACATTAAAAGAAAAAAAACTTGAAAAAGATCACTCTGTGTGTAAGCTATAGAATATTTGAATTACTGAAATAAATTAACTTTTATATGATATTCTAATTTATTGAGATGAACCTGTAGATATAAGAGACAGAGATAGATAGTTCAATTCCCTTACATACTACATATATTGGCCTTTTTTTTTCAAGGGGACCAGAAGACTTCTAATGGTAGAGGAGCTTCAGGGCAAAAACTTAAAGTGGTACTCTGTAATTCTGTGCTAGAAACAAACATAGAATTTGGTTTAGGGGTCATGCACACAACCGTATGTATTTTGTGGTCCACAAATTGCGCATCCACAAAACAGATATGGGTGTACAGTCCGTGTTGCATCTGCATTTTTTGCAGACCCTTTGACTTCAATGAGTCTGTGGTCCGCATTTTCAGGCCAAATTTAGGACATCTTATGTTTCCTTGCTGAACAGAATTACCTATGCGGAAAGTACATGGATCATCTGTGTGCTTTCCACATCTATATGTCCTTTCTGCAAAATATGGACCACGGACCCATTAAAGTCAAGGGGTCCGCAAAACAGATATGATGCAAAACAGATATGATGATGTGAGTGAAGCCCTAAAGTGAACTTTTTAGGAGCTTCATGCTGCCTGAACAATCACAGCATGTAATACCTATAGGAGTCCTTCACACTAAAAGCTATGTTTTACTCTGAAATGTGTTCCAGGGAAAATAGTTTAAAAACAAGCTGTGAACGGTTGGGGACGGTCACGGGACGGCTCCACTTCAGCTTCTCTCTGCCTGGCTTGATTGATTGACAGCTCTCTCCCTATACTCAAATAAGAAAGGACCTGTCACTCAGGCTGAGCCAGATGAGAAGGAGCCTGATTGAAAATGCCCTATGACTCTTCTCCCTGCATCTGGCACACTTTAAACTATGTTTAAACTATGTATAAAGTAGCAAAACTTGGATGTTTCTAACCACAGAACCTGTTGGGATTTTATGCTGCCTTTGGTTATGGCAGCATGAGGCACATGACAGGTTCCTTTTAAATTTATCATATTTAGAATGTTCTTACAAATTCTTCATGCAGGTTAGGTCTGGCATTAAATACCTGTTGTGACTGTGATGAGGGGACGAGGGGAGGAAAGAAGGTTTGTACACAAACATAGAAGAGGATTCTTTACGGTAAGAGCAGTGAGACTATGGAACTCTCTGCCTGAGGAGGTGGTGATGGTAAGTTCACTAAAAGAGTTCATGAGGGGCCTGGATGTATTTCTGGAGGGAAATAATATTGCAGGTTATAGTTACTAGAGATGGGTCGTTGATCCAGGGAGTAATTCTGATTGCCTGATTGGAGTCGGGAAGGAATTTTTTTCCCTAAAGTGGGGAAAATTGGCTTCTATCTCACAGGGTTTTTTTTTGCCTTCCTCTGGATCAACTTGCAGGATAACAGGCTGAACTGGATGGACAGATGTCTTTTTTCAGCCTTATAAACTATGTTACTATGTTGTCCAATAGGGTTGCTTATCTAATTTCAACATCTGAGAATGATTTATAAGAACATATGCGCGGTGTCCTGATTTTCAGTATAAAAGTAAAAGTTCCACATTGGGTCCACAAGTACAAATGAATTGGTGGGGCCAACAAAGAAAAGATTATATAGACACATCTTATACATAATGGATATGTTTATATTGCCTCAAAAATCATTACTGCACACCATTAATATGGGCGAATTAGGTAGACTTTCCTTTTCTCAATCTGCTTTACCCCTATATTTAAATATCCTGGCCAAGGTAGGTTTGCTTGTTGGCTCTACCCCAATACATGTCCATGTACCAAGCAGAAAGTGACCCTCTCTTTTGGTGGCTTTGGAAGGGTGCTGAATCTCCTTAAAATGACCATTCCTGTATGAAGACTTATTGATAATGTTCCATGGGAAACAAATATGCAAAGCAGTATCCTCGTTTCCCATGGAGCATTGCCAATAAGTTTCCATACCATGCAGTATTTCCAGTATGTCTCCATACAGGAATGGTCTCTTTAAGAAGATTCATCACCCTGCCTAAGCTGCTTCCAAGGTATCGCAGTGAGCCAACCAGAACCCTAATTCGTACTGATGAAGGGCAAGAACCCTGGAACAGCTGTGTATGGATGGATATCTGGCTTGACTATATTCCCTGGTCAAATCTCAAGGCTTGTTGAAAAGTCAGATCTTGAATAGGGAGCCATTTCCAATAGGTGGTTCTGGCGAGATGGTTCTCTTTCTTGGGAGATACCTCTTTGCATATTCTGGCAGCTTAAAAAATAATTTCATGAGCTCTATCACCTGGATCCCTGGTGGGCCAGTCCAGTGATATCTACCCTGGAATTTTATCTTAAAAATCTGTTTTACACAATGAAATGTTAACATAATCTTTTAACAATAACCTGTAATATGTATCTATGGTAGGACACACAGTACAGAGCGGTATCGTGCATTCTCCTCGTGTCCTCTGTATTTGAATATATCACATCATTCTCAGGAGTAATGAATAAGCAGATAGTTGACAGTGTCTCCATTTGTACAGACATAGTTTCTTGTTTTAACAATGTTTATTGATTAACCTGACTGTACTAAAATATATTAAAATGTGCATTACAGGCTGACGTAAGTGGTGGAGTGAAACCCTTGCTAGTTGTATTCCTTTTAGATCACACAGATATCATGTATCAGTATTCAATATCCGCACATCACAATGTCACGTCCCATTATTCACGTCCACAAAAAAATGACACAAGGTATAAGATAATACATGCTATAAGTTACTGCACATTGCTGCATCTTCCCACTATCCTGGAAGTTACCCACTCCAGACTAGGTATTAATTACTGTGGGGGGGTGTTACTGTGGTTCAAGAGTTCAGCTTGGGCCCCCCTTCCCTCAGTGCTTTGTGGTCAGGGGCAGGGAAGGACATAGCCTTCATGCTGCTTGAGGCAAAAATTTAAATGGCACCCCCCATGCCCAGTTTTTGACCTAACCATTCCCTCCAGCCAGAGGTGTAACTTGACCAGCATGCACTTTCTATAATACCAGTGTCTTCTTATGCAGCACAAAGGTCTTTGGGCCCCCTCAGGCTCCTGGGACCGGTAACAACTGCTACCTCTGCACCCCCCTATAGCTACGCCTCACCCAATAACCTACAGTTACTCACCTTCCCTAGAACCAGGGTCATGCACTGACCAATAACCTACTTACTCAGCTGTCCTTGACATAGTGTCATATGTTGCCTTGTTTCTCTCCTCCCACCTGTTTTGTATCTCTCCCCTGCACATCGGGTTCTTATAGCAATCCAGCGCTCTCTTATGACATAATCCAGCTGGCTCAGGCAGCAGGAACATACCTGATTATTCAGGATTGTTTCCTGCGCCCCTGTTATATCAGCTGCCTTGCTTAGTTACTCTGGCCCTCCAACTGCTACATCAGGCCTCCATCTCTGTTACATTGTGCCTTCATCTACCCTTCAGCTCTGTTACATCTGCACTCCAGTCTGTTACATCAGTCCTTTAGTTCTGCTACCACTGGCCCTCCAGCACTATTACAGTGATCCTGCAGCCTGCTACAGTACATTGGCTCTCCTCTTCTTCTTCTGCAATGCCATTTCAGCTCTGCTACATTGTCGATCAAGCTCTGCTACATCAACCACCAAGTTCTACAAAACATGAAGTGTGAAATAGGCTTTATGTGGCAAATGTGCCTTTGGGCCCCTCAAGCACCAGGGTCTGGTTGCAGCAGCCTTTTGTGTTCTCTTATAACTAAGTTTCTACATACAAGAGGAACCAGCATACTGAAGGCGTGCTACAAAGAGACATAGGAGCAGAATCTCCTGTTTCTCCATGTCCTGTGTATGGGCAGACATAATCTCAGCTAATCTTCTCCTAGCTTGGAAAATTTTGAAAATTACAGATTGCAGAGGAAAAACTGCTAAAAAAATGTCAGGTACAAGTTATATAATGGCCAGAAATAGTATTATCCGTCACATGGAATACACCCACATGGAAAAAATTACCTAAAATCACAGCTATACTTTCGACCCTACAGTAAACACAACTCATCTACAGTATCCTCATTATCTACATATGACAAGCCTGTATTATAGAAATAATCATATGTTTTTAAATAAGAATTTGGTTTTATAGTTAAAATGTTCTCCAAAGCATCATTTTACACCAGACTAAAAAATACAAATTGCGAGACACTAAATCAAACGGACGCTACGTAGGCATGATAAAAGGATCACGGTGCTTCTTTTAGTACCATGCCGGCCTGTACACTCTTTACAAGATAATTTCTTTGAAGTTGTTCAGAAGCTTCAGCTGCTTCCACCTACCTCTGAAAAGTTACAAAGTAACAAATTTTGTTTTCAAAGAACATTTCAAGTTGGACCTGTTTCATTGATTTTTTTCTTACACAGCTGGAGAGGGATATACAGTACACAGAAGAAGGAAATTGCTTAGCTGTAATGCTCATATGTTACCCATACACCATGTCTTATTCACTAAATATTTTTCCAGTAGGCATAACAGGAGGAAATTGAACTACAATCCCTCAAATCATTAGCAACCAAGTCACTCATAAGGAAAATATGTAGAGTACGTTATGCAAATCTCTGGATTTAAAAGGAATAATATAACCAGCATGAGAAGCTCCATGTTTTACAGATCTGTCCCTGCTCCTTTGATATAGAACTTTAAGTTAAGTCAGGTCTTATAGGACAGGATACCAAAATATTACCGAAGAGGAGTGGACTTAAGTGGAAGCACGTTTCTCATAAGTCATTATACGGGAAACCTCAGAACCGCTCACATGTCTTAATCTGAAGGATACAGTGTGTCATAGTGACCAATAAAGTTGAACATGGCATTTCTGAAATGCTCGAGAGGCTCCTTGATCTAAGTGACCAGTAACAATGTGGATATTAGGTTATGTTCACATCTGCGATGGAGGCTCTGTTCAGGGTCTCCATCACAGATTTCATTAAAAGGGGCAGACCAAATGCAGGACTTTTTTGGGTAAAAAAGCAGCACGTTGATGATAAACCGAAGAGATCCCATTATAGTCAATATATTGGTGAATTGTTGTATTGCCACCACTATATGATGGTGTTGGATTTATCATGTGCATGTATATCGGAGTTTCACTTTGGTCCCCTGAAGATCCAATTATTGACTAGGGAAATGGGTTGGGACTCTTTGACAAAGTGATTAAGACCTATTCTTCGTGTGCAAAGTGCAGGGTTTAGCCACTGTGAGGTGGGTTTGCCCTTGTTGGACAGGTTACTCTGTTCGTAGGCAGGGGTAGCTATGGGTGTAATACAGGGAGAGAATATTATGGGTCCATATGTATGAGCATTGATGTGGCTTCCCCCACAAAACTGTAAGTAAAGAAAGGTTTGATGCTCAATATGGCACTCTGGCCAATCCACTAAATCCCTGACCCTGTACCGAGATATAATGTTTGTGACACATAAGGTTTTTTATGAATATGTGTATAGTCACTATAATTTGGGGTTTTCTATATGCATATTTTAAACAGTATTAATAAAGTTAAAGTTTTATCATAGGATATTTTGTTCTGTAATATGATTTTTTGACCTTTGACCCTAGAACAAAGGGAGAGAATGTGCACTCTCTCTCTTCACTGCACAAGACGTGCTACATAGAAGACTCTGTCTCTGTAATAGGGAGAAAGCACTGTGCAAGCTTCTCTGCTCTCGTTCTAGAGATTAGTGGGGGTCTCGATTCTGATATGTCTGTATTAGAGATGAGTGAAAAGATTCTAGCGAATCAATTTGTCCAGTCAGCAGTCCAGTCAGCTTATACAAATGAAGAAGCCCGGCTGATTGGACAAATCGATTCTGTAGAATCTTTTCGCTCATTCCTAGTCTCTATGACGTAAAAAAAGTTTTCCGAAAAGTTAGTTACCCTTTAAATGTTAGATACACTTCAGAGGTGTACGTGCCTGATCCTAACTACACAGTACAAGGTAGCTTTTTGCGGTGTGAGTTGATGTTTTCATTTGTACTATTTTGCTATACAATATGACATTTTTATTACTTTTAATTCAGTTTTTTAGAAGGTAGGGCTAACAAAAATGCAAACTGTAACATTGTGTTCTTTAATTTTTTTTTTACAATGTTCACCATGCATCTTAGGCTACTTTCACATTAGCGGCAGCCTTCTCCGGTAGGCTATTCCGATGGGTTAACAGCCTGCCGGATCCGTGCTGCCGTTAGTGCACGCGTGCTGCCGGAAGTCCGCTCCGGCCCCACTCACTATAATGTGCTGGGCCGAAGTTCCAGCTGCAGCACGGCAAATATGACGAGAGGTGGCCGGAATAAAACTACGACAACTACGATTGGATTAACACTGTGAATGATTTTGTAATGTAAAGTATGTGTTGTTTCAATTTCAGGCAGTGGCATACTCGGGCCCTCTAAAGAGGTGACTATGTCATCCCCCTGATATTTATCTTAGAGCAAGTGCTCACACTGATGCAACAAGGGACAATGGAAGAAGAACAGCTCCTGCAGCTTGCTGGCCGCGCTATAGCTGTTAGGGACCCACATGGACAGAGACCATGGAGGAGGAAGTGGAGGATGAGGAGCTGCCACTGGAGGAGGAAATGGAAAAACAGGAGGAGGAGTCGGTAGGGAAGGAGGACGAGGTGGCTGCTGATGATGACGACAACACTGGCCATGATGACCAATCATTTCAGTGTAGAGTGGAGTCAGAAAGAACCTTTAGTTATTGCCTCCTCCTGCCCAAGGAGCTGGAGGAGATTCACTGAATGTGTGCTTGGGACATTGCAGGTTATATAATTGAGGTGGGCATTGGGTATAGCAGCAGGATGACAATGTTGGGGCACCAGGAAGGGAAGGATGATCAAAAAGTGAGATCTAAGATGTCTGTGTGTCAAACACTGCAGAGACAAGACAAGGCTGAAAAGAAGTAGTAAGGCGGTCTGGTCCAAATGGAGAAGATGAGGAAAGAGAACATCTACATCAGAGGAGACATCACTGTATGTAATAAGTAAGTGGTGCTGTATTATCCTGTATGTTCCATAGTGCCATATGTAGTATCCATAAACATATGTAGGGCGGGGGAAGGGCTTGGATTGAAAATTTGGCCAGACAGGAGCAGGTCACGCCATTTCAATTTTCGTCTCAGGCAGTAGAAAGGCTAGAATCGGCCCTGCCTCCCAGCAATCGCTTGCTAGCTAGCAGAGTATACAGCTGCTATTACATGCAGCGATTTCCTCCGCAGCATGAGGAGGAGCGATCTTTATGCCATCGCTCGTCCCAATACTGTCTAGTGGTTTACTGGTAGCAGATCGCCATTAGACAGCATGATCTGTCGCTGGCAATTGCTGATTTTTAAATATGTTTAAAAATCAGAATTGCCCGATGAATGAGTGTTTGCTCTTTCATTCGGCAATTGGCGGCAGTATTACATTCGTTAGCGATAATTGGCCAAGATATTGGCCAGTGTAATACAGCCTTTAGTGAAGTATCGAGCCACAAACCAATCATACGGCAAGAGAACTAGAAATAAGCCAAGGCTCAGGGAACCAGAAGCCAGAGAGCAATAGGCACACAATGGCAGACTTTGCTATTGCTTCTAATCGTCAGATTTCAGTGAGCAAACTATAATAGTATTTATTAGGGATGAGTGAACTTTTGAAAAGTTCGGTTCGGCGAACTTTTGTGAAATTCGGATTCGTACGAACCGAACCTAAAACGAACCTTGCTATAACGGCTGAATAATTGCAGCTACAATAGTGGGAATCTGATAGGGTATAGTTTCGTTTAGTTGCAGTTGCTATTACAATGAAAAAAGTGGAAAAAATCAAAGTGCAAAAATAGTCGTCGACAGCCAGGTCGACAACATTTGACAGCATTGAAGATGTCCGCTGGAGCAGTCCATGTCATGCCAGAGCACCAGAAACAGGAGGAGGAGGCAGCAGCACTTGATTGCAGCCAGGCCAGTATGGTTGAGAACAGACAATTGACGGAGGAGTAGGCGGCAGCACTTGATAGCACCCAGGCCAGTATAGTTGAGAAGAGACAATTGACGGAGAAGGAGGAGGCGGCAGCACTTGATAGCACCCAGGCCAGTATAGTTGAGAAGAGACAATTGACGGAGGAGGAGGCGGCAGCACTTGTATAGCACCCAGGCCAGTATAGTTGGGAAGAGACAATTGACGGAGGAGGAGGCGGCAGCACTTGATAGCACCCAGGCCAGTATAGTTGAGAAGAGACAATTGACGGAGGAGGAGGAGGTGGCAGCACTTGATTGCACCCAGGCCAGTATAGTTAAGAAGAGACAATTGCCGGAGGAGGAGGCGGCAGCACTTGATAGCACCCAGTCCAGTATAGTTGAGAAGAGACAATTGACGGAGGAGGAGGCGGCAGCACTTGTATAGCACCCAGGCCAGTATAGTTGAGAAGAGACAATTGACGGAGAAGGAGGAGGCGGCAGCACTTGTATAGCACCCAGGCCAGTATAGTTGAGAAGAGACAATTGACGGAGGAGGAGGCGGCAGCACTTGTATAGCACCCAGTCCAGTATAGTTGAGAAGAGACAATTGACGGAGGAAGAGGCGGCAGCACTTGTATAGCACCCAGGCCAGTATAGGTGAGAAGAGACAATTGACGGAGGAGGAGGCGGCAGCACTTGATAGCACCCAGGCCAGTATAATTGAGAAGAGACAATTGACGGAGGAGGAGGCGGCAGCACTTGTATAGCACCCAGGCCAGTATAGTTGAGAAGAGACAACTAACGGAGGAGGAGGCGGCAGCACTTGATAGCACCCAGGCCAGTATAGTTGAGAAGAGACAATTGACGGAGGAGGAGGAGGAGGAGGCGGCAGCACTTGATTGCACCCAGGCCAGTATAGTTGAGAAGAGACAATTGACGGAGGAGTAGGCGGCAGCACTTGATAGCACCCAGGCCAGTATAGTTGAGAAGAGACAAGTTGAGGAGGCAGCTTCAGCAGCTCTTGATTGCACCCAGTATGTTTCCAAATAGACAATTGACGGTGGGGGCATTAGTAGGAGCAGTATTCTTTTGGACCCAGAAGGGCCTAGTACAGAGAACTGAAGTTGGAAGCTAAGAATATGCACGCTTGTAAAAATCAGTTTTTATACATGACAAAATGTTGATGTAGAGTTCAGCACAGGACAGTCAACCTTAAAAAAAAACCCCTGTAACATTACAGCTAGTCTAGTAGGATACAGATACGGTTAAATAGACAGCTAACCTCACCCACAGAATCCATGAGGTGAATAAAGGACATTTAAAAAGGCACAGATTCAAGAAGGCTTTACGCCAGTTCCATTATCCAAAAATACGTGTCCAATTTTCATGAAATGGACACCTCACTGGCACTCGCTTTACAAATTGACGCAATTACTCTGGTGTCAAACCTGTTGAATCTGGGCCTATGGCTGTTGGCGAGACATATATATATATATCTTTGTTACACCAGTTTGATGTCCTAACCGAGTGCAGCGCCAAACCCAATGGATGTATGCTTTTGTGTTTTTTTAGTGCTGTCACCAGCTGGCTTAAAGGGAACCTGTCATCTCGGAACCCCCCCTGAACTAGAGTAAGCGTTGTATAGTGTAAGTGATGCTGAATCCGAATATGTAAGCTTTATCTTCATACTCACTTCCATTCTGACGCTGTGCTCCCACAAGCCTGCAGTAAAATGCACTCAGTGGACTCTTCTTTGAGTCCTCTCCATTATGTGAGTGAGCACCAGAGTCCACTGAGTGCATTTTACTGCAGGTTTGTGGGAGCAGAGCGTCGTAATGGAAGTGAGTATGAAGATAAAACTTACATATTCGGATTCAGCATCACTTACACTATACAACACTTACTCTAGTTCAGGGGGTGTTTCGGAGATGACAGGTTCCCTTTAAACGATAAGTCTGGGCAATTTATAAGTTTCTGGTTCAAGTAAGGGCACAGAAAGTTATTAATTGCCTGGACTTATCTTTTAAAGTGGGTAGGGGAAAAACCGCTGATGGGGTATGGGAGTGACCTTCCCGCCCTCTCTTTGGTCACTCCCAAAAAAAACCTCACCCTATGGGTACCTTCACATGGAGCTGCGGGTCTGCTGAGTAAAATCCACAGGGCATTTTTATACCGTTCACCAAACGGCGTTCAGTACTATGGTGCTGTCCGGACATACGCAGTTCTGCGCTGAACTGGGTATTTGCGTCCAGCCCCATAGTCCTGAAGGTGGCATAAAATCAGCCAACGATGCGCTGTGGATTTTAGGCAGCAGAGAACCCCAAAAAAGCATCCCATTGTAAAGACACCCGTAAATAAGGCAAGTAAACCTGCCTTTCAGCAACTGTTTGTTGCTGTAACTAACTGTGGAGGTTTTTTATATTACAGTTGAAGGACAGCAGCCTCCGTGATATATACCCCATAGACAGCCTTATTCCATGCGTGACTGCATGAGAGGCGTGAAATCATTCGCACAGAGAAGAACCCCATCGGGATTTGCGGTGCGAGATTTTACTACTCTCATGATATCAACAAAATACCTCAAGAACAGTTAGTACCCGCTCACAAAATGGTGAGTAGTGTTCCTTGGCACGGGTGCCAGGGATAGAACCCCATGTCTATAGTTCACAAAAGGTGAAATCCCCACTTTGTGAAGCATAGTCGTGGGGATTATTTTAGGAATGGTACTGTTCTTGGGGTATGGGTTGGACGGTGCACCAGTGTGAGGCATTAAGCTGGTGTGGAGATGTTAAATGACCAACACACCATGGGCATTAAATTTGGAGATGGGGTTCTGTTTATTTAAATGTATCCGAATTAAGTAGGGAATTTTTAAGGTGATTTTGTTTAATTTGGGGTCTAAGGGGGGAACATTACTTAATAATTTAAATTACGGATTTTTACGTTGGGCACATATTTGGGATATTAAGGTCAATTTCTTGGACACACGAATTGCCATGCAAGACGGGTGACTGATGACTTAGTCATTCACATCAGGCAGGGGGGTGGTATAATCCAATGTAATCCAGGCACGATTCATCTTTAGAAAAGTCAGCATCTCAACACTGTGGCAAGAGAGCCTCGTTCTTTGTGGTGTTATGATGTTACCCGCCACACTGAACACCCTCTCTGACGCAACACTACTGGCTGGGCAGGACAGCAGAGCCAAAGAAAACTCTGCCAGTTGAGGCCAAATGTCAAGTTTCTCTGCCTAGTACTGCACGGGGTCGGTGACACTTTGGAGCAGGGTACAATCCAGGTAGGCAGTGACCTGGTGGGTGAGCTCATGCTGGTCCACGCCATGAGTCCGGTGTTGTGTCCCCTCTTCAGCAGCTGGCTGCATGAAATCGCTCATCAGCGATTGGAGGCTGTAGCAACTTCTCACGCCTCCACTAGTGGTGGTGGTAGTGGAGCGCGCTGGTTCCCCCCGAGCGGATGTTGTCTGGGAACCTGGCTGGTCTCGCTGGTAAGTTGAGACCAACTGACTGGTGAGTAGGTCCCGGTAGTACCCCAGTTTTGCCTCCCTCTTTGATGATGGAAAAAATTCAGTCATTTTGCGGCGGAAGCGAGGGTCCACCAGGGTGGCCAGCCAGTATTGGTCCCTCTGGCGGATGTCCACAATCCGGCTGTCACTCCTGAGAACCTCCCGCAGGCACCTTGCCATCTGCACCAAGGACAATGAGCGCCTCTCCTCTCCACTGTCCTCGGTATAGTTCCAGGGTCTGCTGGGGTCTTTCTCCTCTTCCTCTACCACCTCATCCTCCATCCCCTCCTGTGATTAAGAGGCAGAGAAGCCAGGTGGCGGTGTGTGGAATGGCTGGGCGTAGACATCTTCCTCCTCCTCACCCTCCATCTGCACTTCATCCATCTCTGGGCTCAAGGCGATGTTGAGCCTTGGAGTGGTGGCCTGGGAATCCTCGCTGATGATGGTTTTCAGCGCACTTTTTTCAGAACATGGATGAGTGGGATGATGTCGTTGATCCCATAGTCATGCCTGCTCACAAACAAAGTCGCTTCCTCAAAAGGGATCAACAATTGGCAGACTTCACGCATCATCTGCCAGTGTGTGACTTGGAAGTCGCAGTGTGGCGTGAAGCTGCCTGATTGGCGCATGAGGTAGTCTGTAATGGCTGACCTTTGCTCGTACAGGCGGTCCAGCATATGGAGGGCGGAATTCCAGCGTGTTGGCACGTCGCAGATTAGCCGATGTTGGGGCACACTGTGCTGTCTCTGGATCCTGAGCAGGGTGTTCCTTGCAGTGTAGGAGTGGCTGAAGTGTTTGCACACTCTGCGTGACATCCTCATAAGGTCTTGTAGTGCAGGAAATGATCTAAGAAACCTGTGCACTATGAGGTTTATCACATGTGCCATACAAGGTGTATGACTCAGCCCTCCCTGCTGCACTGCAGAGACAATGTTCCTCCCATTGTCTGCTACCACACTTCCCACCGTTAGTTGACCTGGGGTCAGCCATTGATCAATCTCCTCCCTGATGGTCCGGAGGAGCTCCAGCCCACTGTGGCTCCGTTCACCCAGGCTCACCAAATGGAGGACAGCCTGAGAGCGCCAGGCCTGACATCGGTGGTAAGACAGGTTGGCAGGTTGGACTGCTGTCAAAGCGGCGGATGGTTGCAAGGTGGTGGAGACAGAACTTCTGCTTCCCGCTGCTGGCCCCCTAAAGCACCGTGGAGGTGACAGTGGCAAGAATGGGCCAACTTCCTGATGGTCTTCTGGGAGGATGTTGACCCAATGGGCAGTAACAGACATGTACTGCCCTTGGCCATAATTTGAGGACCAGACATCAGCACTCAGGTGCACGGTATTGGACACAGGGAGTCCCAATGAGTTGCCCACCTTTTTCTGCACATAACTGTGCAGTGATGGGACAGCTTTACCAGAGATGTAGTGGCGGCTGGGGACTCGCCATCTAGGGTGCGCACACGCCATGAAATCCCTGAAAGGCTGGGAGTCCACGAGGTTGAAGGGCAGGGACTGAAGCACCAGCAGCTTAACCAGGTGTCCGGTCAGTTTCTGGGCCATGGGATGGCTGCTGGAATAGACCTGACGTCTGCCCATGGACTCAGTCACGGATTGCTGCCTCATTAGCGGTGTAGATGGCAGTGACACTGTGCTGCTGCTGGCAACTGAGGCTGACGAGCCCTGAGTTGCACTGAGAGGATGCTGCATGATGGGATCTGCAGTGTATGGTGCATCCTGACAGGAGGTGGTATTGGGGTCACGGTTCTTCCAGGCCTGTTGGTGTTGCCTTTCCATGTGCTTTCGCATGGATGTTGTCCCGAGATTATCACCCCTGCCACGACTGACCCTCTCATTGCACAGCAGGCACAAAGCGATGTGCTTATCTTTCATCAGGCGGAAGAACTGCCAGACGACAGAGGACCATGGTTTGCTGACAGCCACGGAGGGTCTTGCTGCCTGTTGACTGCCACTGCTGCCTGAGGGTGCCCTCTCAGGACCAAGGCTTTGAGAGGGTGATCTCTGCCTGGTAGCTTGGCTTCTACCCCTCCCTCTTGTGCCTCGGTTCCTTGAAACAGTGGGATGTTGCTGCGTCGGTGGCACCTCTATTTCCTCCCCTGATGATGAGGATGATGCTGCTTGAGGGCACCACGTCCAATCAGCGACATCATCATCAAAGTCAGGACCACTGCTACTTTCCTCCGGTGGCTGGGACAGAATATCAGGTGTGGCACTGGATGCCCCTCCCTGGCTCATTTGACTGCTTACAGCCAACACCTGCTCTGGAGTCTCACTACGTTCCACCCGCTGACTTTGGTGGACTTCCTCCTCCTCCTCATCACTAAAAAGTGGTAGAGACTCCAAGGGCAGATCAAGGTTTGCCAAGAGTTCCCTGGCAGAAGGTGCCCCAAAAGTGAGTGGCATTCTAATAACAGGCGACAGGGCAGAGGACTCTCGCTGACCGTCCCATGTAAGGGTGGTGTCGGATGATCCAGCGGATGCTTGACTCCTCGTTTGGGAGCTTTGGGCGGTGGAACTGGAGGATTGGGTAAGCCAATCTAGAACCGCTGGCTGTGTGGTTCTTACTTGACCAGTGGCCATCAGGGGTAGCTGCACCCTGCTGCCACTCCTGTTACCCCAGCTGCCACCGGGCCTGGTGCTGCCACTTCTCCTACCCTCACCGCCTGGTGTTGCACTCCTTGCCTGGAAAGTGCTGGAAGTAGGACGCTTGGACATATTTTTATTTGGGTGGGGGAAAATTAAATGATGTATTTTTTTTATACTTTTTTAAACTTTATTTTTTTTATAACTTTTTTAAACTTTTTTTTAACTTTTTTTATAACTTTTTTTTACTTTTTTTTTTAAACGTTGTTTATAACTTTTTTTTTGAGTTTTTTTTAAACTTTTTTTGTTGCGGCTAAACGGGGTTGACGGCACCCAGCTGAGCAGCAACGTGTAGCGTGTACGGTCACGGAACAGGAATGCTACCTGTCCTGACTCTTTTCTCTCACTATTTCTTTTATATCACCCTATCTCTCCCTAGATCTCACAATTTTTTTATTTATATGACTTTCTCTCCCTATCTCTACCTATCTCTTGCTTTCTCAGCCTCTTTCCCTATCTATCACCTTATCTTCTATATCTAGCTTTCTCTTCCTCTCTCCTGCTTCTCTCACTAAGGCTACTTTCACACTAGCGTTTTAAAATTCCGGTATTGAGTTCCGTCATAGGGGCTCAATACCGGAATAAAACGCTTCAGTTTTGTCCCCATTCATTGTCAATGGGGACAAAACTGAACTGAAGACAACGGAATGCTCCTGAAAGCATTCCGTTCCGTCTTCAGACCGGAGAACAAACCGCAGCATGCTGCGGTTTGCTCTCCGGTCCAGGCATCCGCACCAAGACGGATCCGGAATGACCCCCAATGCAGGTCAATGGGGGTGGATCCGTCTGGTGTGACCATAATGGTAACCGGATCCGCCCTCCATTGACTTTCAATGGAGTCCATTACGGATCCGGGTACACATAGACACATACAGACATAAACATACACACACATAAAGACATACAAACACACATACATACTTACATGCTCCCCGGCAGGTCTTCGGAGCGTCAGGACGGCTCACACAGGTCACGATTCCCCACAGCGCCCTCTGCTGGGCGCCTGGTGGAATCGTCAGATGACGATTCCACCAGGCGCCCAGCAGAGGGCGCTGTGGGGAATCGTGACCTGTGTGAGCCGTCCTGTCCCTCTGACGCTCCGAAGACCTGCCGGGGAGCATGTAAGTATGTATGTGTGTTTGTATGTCTATATGTGTGTGTATGTTTATGTGTATGTATATGTATGTACTGTGTGACATGTGTGGGGCCGGAGCGCGGTTCCGGCTCCACACATGTCACTGCGGCAGGCCTGATCCGGCAGCACCCTTCACCTGCCGGATCAGGCCTGCCGCCAGTGTGAAAGTAGCCTAACCCTTTCTATTTCTTCTCTATCTCTCCCTGTATCTATCTACTTGTTTGATTATCTATCTATCTATATCTTTTCTCGAACTAATGTGGAGCTCTGGTTCGTTACGGTTCGGTTCGCTCATCCCTAGTATTTATATTATATAATAGCTGAACAGATTAGATGCTTGGTCTATTAAAGGTGCAATTTCCCTTTAAACATGTGGTTTGGATGCTGACAAAAGCAATAATGTTTTTGTGATTTTCACTCTAGATTCTACATAGGAGTCTCTTTCACTTAAAAAAAAAGATTTTACAGAGCATCTGTCCCATGATCAACCCTATTAAACCAGGTATACGGCCTGGTGGGGTTGAACATGATGATAAAACTATACCTTTATGAGAAATATCTATGGCACATTACTGAATGTCTATTTATATACAAATGACCTAACTGGAGCACTGAGGGGCTGGCCTGAGCCATTGGAACACCAGTGTGTTACATGCCCTTTAGCTTCTGTCCCTCTCTTCTTCACCTGGATTGACAGGGCTAGTCTTCTAGTGCCTGCTGCTCTCCTGTATTCTCCTGCCTGCGTTGTATCTTCTGGTCTTGGCGCTTGCTCAGTGTTTCTCCTGCTGAGCTCCAAGCAGCGCAGATTCAAACTCAGTAAGTGCCATCATCTTGTGTCTGCTTGTGCTGTATCTTCCTCTCTCTCTCTCTCTCTAATCTTTAATAAAAATCACCTTTCTATGCCTTCTACAGCACAGACATTGTCATCCTCTTCATTTATTTTCACTTCAAATGATGTGAATTATGTTTTTAGCATTAAATAAAAAATAAATAAATAACAAATAAATAATATTCCTGGAACTTTCAATGCTAAGGAGGAACCTCTGGCTAAGGCTAAGTTTATATTCTGTGTTCCCTGCGTTATCCTACCTACTCAGCAGGATAGCTGTAAGGAATAAGAGATACCTTGAGTAATCTCACTTCTCAACCCAAGTAGCAGCATAAGATGAAGAATAACCTGTGCTTACTCCCAGTTCTGCAAGGCCTGCAGAGCTTGCTGGCTCTCTATACTCGAGAAAGTCAGCACGGAAAGAAAAATAAAGAAATTTAAAAAAAATCTATGGAGAAAGTTCACAGGGCAATCTAAGTTCTCTTTAAAGGGAGTCTGAATTACCACAGTGGCTCAGGCTGTATGATAAATCTGATGCATCTATAGACTGACTGTCTAAATGTTTAAGCCAACTTTTCGTTGTCTTACTTTCTTTCAGATTTTTAGCAGAAACATTGGCACCTTTTTGTGTAAAAATCACATTTTAGACCTATTTAAAGCTAGTCTGTCACCTGAAAATTCACTGGTAAACCAGGCGCAACATCTTGTAGGACTAGCTCAGCTAAATGTAACGCTACTAGAGTTGAGCGAACGTGCTCATAACGAGCACTGTACTGCTCGGATCCCCTGCGCTCGTATGGGTGCAGCCATCCGGATCCGTCCTCCTCACCCGACGGATCCGGATGCCTGCGCCCATGCGAGCGCAGGGGATCCGAGCAGTACAGTGCTCGTTACGAGCACGTTCGCTCAACTCTAAACGCGACCATTCACTTACCAATCATTGTTTCATTCTGGAGAAAAAGTACTTTTAATCCATATGCACATGAGTAGGTAGGTGCACTGAGAGCAGACCCAGCCATGTGTCTAGTAGAGATGAGCAAATCACTCAAAATTTGATTCAGGTTATGTTCGGCCAAATGTGCTGCCTAAAATAATTTGGATCCAAATTGATCCTACCCAAATTGAAAGTGCTCCAAGTGGCCTGAACATTTGTTCATGATACTCTCTCCAAAATTCAGCTAAGGGGTTGTTCACATATCAGTTATTTGATCAGTTATTTCCATCAGTTATTGTGAGCCAAAACCAGGTGCGGGTCAAAAACAGGTGCAGATCTTTTCATTATACCTGATCTCTGTTTAGTGTCCACTTCTGGTTTTGGCTGACAATAACTGATCAAATAACTGATATGTGAACAAGGACTAAATCAAATCAAATCATCAAAAATTAGGATCCACCTTGAATTTTTACAAAATTGAGATCAAATCCAATTAGTTTCTTCTCAGACCAGGTGGTTTAGGATGCCCCCTGGCTGTAAGATCAGATTGTGTTACCTTACAGTTGTACACTAATTTGCTTTTTAACAGTTTTTTGGAGCCATAAATAGTACATGTTGTCAATCAGATACATGGCCATACTTTATTCTTTCGAAGCAAGGGCTGAATAGCCTTATTTTATTGTACGGAAGTCTTTATTGGCAATTTCCACTACTTCCTGCATTCCAGATTCCTGGGAGTTCTGCAGCTGCTTTCTTAATGAGGAGATTAGTGAAGACATTTATGCATTCTAAACGTTAAAATAACACAATTAATATCATTTTACTAATAGCACTAGTTAATGCATTCATAGCCTGAAACGCTAATGGCGTGCGAGGATTTTATTGTTTTTATTATTGTTTTATACCGGCCTCTTTTTCTTCTTTGGTTGCTTGGTGCTGATGGAGGGAAGCTTTTCCAGGGAATGGATTTTACACAGGGGAATATGTACTAGAAAAAATAATAAGCGTTAACGTTAAAAAAAATATATAAAAAGGAAGTGACTTTGTTGGTCGGTATTACATTATGGTGAAGTCTGATAACAAATATATCAACAGCATTGTTGCTGGTTCTACACATTAGCGGATTATCGATGTTAGGGCCTATGCTGGATTAATTGGATCACCCACTAAGATTTTCTGTTATTCCCTTCTACAAGTTGTTTCCAAAGATGTGTATATAGCTTTAAGTGTCCCATTACAACATCTGAAGTGTATGTTTAATGTGTGGCAAGGGAATGTTCACAGTACATACGTTAAATGGACCCATAGGCCCCATTATACCAATGGATGCCAAAAGAGTGTTCTTTTGGCCTCAGTCAGGCCAGTATCTGCTATTTTACTGCATGGAATAGCACAACGACCTGCACTATTTTGTATAAAGCCACCCAGGAAGAAATGTCATGTATGGCCTGTGCTTTATAAAAAAAAAGTCTAAGAAATCAGCTGCTAGACCTATAGTGAAAAACAGCAGCAATAATGGATTCGTGGAGGAAATAAAATCAGCAAAGAAGTCTAGCAAAGACATTTCTCAAGCAACACAAGACTGGATTATGTAGATAAGACTTAACTTTTATTAGAAATGTATAAATAACAAATATTGCACTCAAAAATATTAAAACTGTCAGCCGGCAGCTGTGCCCTATTAGTACTAACACCCACGTGTTGTGGGTATAATTAGGTAGCCAGGAGTCACCTTTTTATGAGGATATATTTTTATAGATACTATGTGACAACATATAGTTGGGGAATGGTAATAGCCCTTAATTCTGGAACATAGTATCATTAATAATAGAGGTTTAGAACTGTTGAGCCTATAATAGTTACTTTTGTTATAATTGCACTACAAACAGGCTTTCTGTTCATTGTATCGCTGTGTGCTGCCACTATGCACACAGCGATCAATGCCTGGGCTGTATGAGAGAGTCTGCCTTATTTCAGGTCAGAGCCCTCTATGTAGGCTATTTTCACAGTTCACTACTAACCTCTATTAGAAAAGGTTGGTCGTGCAGCAGCAATGGTTGTGTTGATAATGCTGCCTATGTTTTAATAAGACCGGGGAGCTGCTTCCCCAACAAAGCAGGCTTGTATAGCGGTTCGCATGCCACTGAGGGACACTGGAGCGTTACAGTCACGTGGTGCGTGACCGCTCCGGACTGTCCGTCAGCCTGTCCTGCGTGTGAACCTGCAAGTGCGCGATATGTGATCGACGCTAGGTACCGTCTGTGTAACTGATCGGGGACACCTTTCCCCCGATCAGTGAAAGATCGGTACTACAAACTGGCTCTGTATCCGGGAGATCGCGGGTCTGTGCGGTCACGTGATACGTGATCACCGCGATTTGTTTGTCTCCCTGTACAGCGCCAGCCAGGACAATGCCTCGCTCTGTATGCTGTTTCCCTAAGCTGCGCTAGCACAAACCTTTGCCTCACTCCATAAATAGCTACAATAGGACTTTGCTGCCAACTGTCTAAAACCTGATGTCTATCACCCTATCCCAACATGTTTCACCACTGTGCGTGGCTTCGTCAGGGGGGTGGGTATAGCACTGGAATGAGTCACAACACTCAAACTCTCCTTGGATTTCGATGTGGTCCAAAATAGGCCCAAAAATGAAGCAAGATCGCTTCCATTATCAACCACTTTAGCCATCTTGCTAAAGGGCAAGTTTAAGAGCCAAATAGCAGCTATCAGTGGTCAAGTGCAGGACAAATTCTTCAAAGTGAAACAGCAGCTAGAAGTGGTCAATTATGAGAAAAACGACCACACCTGACACCAGGTGCTTGTCTTCATGTGTCTTGATGTCATGATTCTTGCCTAATTATAAAATTCTTAAAGGAGTTTTCAGTATAAAGACTTTTATACTGATGACCTATCCTCTAGGTAAGTCATCTGTATCTGACTGATCGAACACCAGAAACCCCCACCAATCAGCTTAGTCTAGACTTCCTTCTCTTAGCAGATCATCTTTGGGAGTCCTGGGTTTCGTTCACGCACTGATCAGATACTGATGACCTATCCAAAGAATAGGTCATCAATATAAAAATCTCAGAAAACCCCCTTAAGTGTGCATTGATACTAATTACACTCTGAGATATTGCTACAGTCTCTCATCCTGTTGGCAATGATACCTCCAACATACCACCAGGTATTCTTCATTATGGGGCAGTGAAGGTTACATTTCTCAGGGTGGAGCTGGTTTTGGAGGACAGGGTTGATTGAGCTTTCTGTCATACTGCAGGACTATGCAGTGCATCAAGTAAGTATCTCAAGGTGATTACTGTCATATCATGCTTCACATAATAATTTGGACCATCCCATTCATCCACTTGGGTCCATTGTCATCCTTTATTCCATCTTCAGCTCTTCTGCAGCTGCTGTGCTGAGCTCCACAATGGTGACACCTTCACAATTTCTCAGATAGATGAAATTAATGTAGCAGTAATTAGAAATAATCCTGTAACATTCCCAGCAGAAGGACAGATGAGCCTGGCTCCTAGTCCCAGGAAGGAGATATGTCACCCTGGCTATGTTGTTTCTGAGCTATTTATCTGCTCCTGAAATTAGCGCTGATGTAATTAACTTTGACTCATTTAATTAATTGATATACAAGAAGCTTTTTTCATCAACTAATTAAATTAGCAAGGTTGAACTCAGCCAGGTTGGAAGTGCTAAGTAGGGAACAGATAAATGTGTTCAGTCCACGTCGGTGGAAAAAAATCAATACCTATCAGTTTGGCAATGTGAATTTTTGTAAAAACAGAACAGAATGGCCAAGTGTCCTCTAAAAGTCAAGTCACAAAGAGCATTATCCTTCAATGACCAGGATTAAATTCTTATCCAAGCAGTATCCTTGTCCATGGTGACACCTTTCGTACAGAACTATGGGATTTTTACATTTCTGGGTAGTGTGGAAATGCATGATGACAAAAATGACAACTGTGGTTGTTAGCAGCTGGAACAGGTGAGAAACTGCTAAAGAGTCCATTGGGATCACATTAAGAGTCAAGTTTCTCTTAGATCCTAGTTGGATGAGAAGGCTGCAGACCAGTTATGTATATATGGGACATACTGACTGATACATTATACTCACTAAATAAATGCATTGATGGTAACAATTTGTATATATACATTTTATAATCTGGATTCTGAATGCTGAAATATCATGGTCTTTGGATAAATTCTGTATGAGCCTTGCATCCTCTGGATCCTTTCTCTTTCAATTCTACTGTTATATGTTCTAGCTGACATAGCTTACTTGTTCTGTTATCTTTTTCCTAATAATTACTTTCATTTAGCACTTAGGAGCATATGAGCAATAATATCGCCCTTCATACATACACATACTACGGATGAATTAGTTTAGGGTCTACAATGGTCTCTTTGACCTATCTCTTTTCTTCTACAGTTCTAAGCTATGAAAATAAAGACTTCGGTCCTCATATTATTTATAATAAAGATTATTGATTAATGCCTTCTCATAACACCGATGTGTACAATTCTATTTTTCTTTTTATTTGACATGTTTGTATATGCTTTTGTACATTATTCTTTTTTTCATATTACCTTTGCTCACTGCATTGTAATGCATATATGCTATCCTAAAAAAATTCAATTTACAAAAATAAAAAATGTTCATATAGAGGCAGACTGGGAACTAAAGTGGCCCTGGAAAAAAAAAAAGTAAAAGTGGCAGGTCCAAATTGAAAGAAGGTGGGGCAACACAAGTAGGCAGGGAAAACAGAAGTCGGCGAGGCTGGCAATACTGTAGTGCTGCACAATACACTGCCCCAGCAAAACCAAATACCACAGTGCAGCACAAAATATTGCCCTATCACCATACTGAGGACAATTATACAGATGCTGACCAGGTGGATAAGTACCTGATGCTCCTAGTCCTAGCATTAATTAATGCTGAGTGCATCATATTGTTATGTACCCGGCCAGCGACCCTGAAAAGGGCTTTGGCTGCCCCCTGGACATTGGTCTACTGGGAAATTTCCCTGTATGGTGTATGGCCATCCTACCTCTGGATCAGTGGGCAACACAGTGTACTCAGTTTGTATATAATACAGACCCACTGGGAACAGGGGCTGATATGAGTGCTTTGGTTTTTTGTATGTCCAGTAAAACTCCATCCAGGCTCCCAGATTTAAGGGGTTGTCTGAAATAATTACAAATCTTAGACAAGGCCTGGAACAGGGATCATGTACACGACCATATGTATTTTGTGGTTCGCAAAACAGGGATCCACAAAAAAAATGGATGACATCTGTGTTACATCCATTATTTTGGGGATCCCTTGTAACAATGCCTGACCTTGTCCGCAAAATGCTAAACAGCAAAAGCTGTTTATTTGCAGAACAGACTTGCGGACATCAGGTTTTTTTTGCGGTCCCACTGAAATGAATCGTTACGCATATGGGCCTAAAATAAATAAGGAACAGACAAAAAATATGTTTGTGTGCATGAGCCCTAAGGGGGTTGTCTGGGCTACAGAGATCAGATCAGCAGGAGGTCCGCTGATCAGCTGTTTGAAGGGGTCAAGGTACTCATGTAAGCATCCTCTTCAATGTTTACCTGTACATCATCTACGGCGGTGCAGTGCAGTTACAGCTTCCTCTTCCATTCACTTCAATGGAATTACATTTTACCGCCACCACAAGGGTGTACAGGTAAACACTGATGAGGATGCAGCGCTTGCATGAGTGCCGCAACCCTTTCAAGCAGGTCATAGGTAATCAATATCTGTAACCAGGACAACCCCTTTAAAATAAAAAATCCTCTTATACTCAATCCATTCTCCAGCACTGGTCTGATCCTCCTGCCACTGCATGTCTACAAACAGCCAATCAATTTCCTCAGCAGTCTAACACTGAGGACAATGATTGGCTGCAGCGGTGATGTTCAATGTCAGTTGTAAACAAACAGTGGCAGGAGGACCGGACCACTGCTGCAGGGAACATCGCAGGAAACAGGGAACTATATGTTTTTTTTTGGCTATTAAAGGGTTTGTCTGGGATTTCGAATTTGGAAAATCCCTTTAAAGGGGTTGTCCGAGTTATGAAAAAAAATATATAGCACTGTAAATCTGATGGGCAACAATATATAACTAAGTTAAGCAAGTTTAAGGCAAAAAAATATATATATTTCCTCATTTCCCTGGTTCTCTTCTGGCCTTTGATTACATACAATAACAACAATCTCTGCCCCTAACCCCCTCCCTGCTCTGCAAAGGGAGTGAATACAAGTTAGTGACATGTTTGCCTGCTGGGAGACTCAGCAGCATGTTGTATGTGTAGGACTACTCCAGCTGTACAATGACACTGCTGATACACACAGGATGTTCCCCCTACTTGTTCTTGTGCAATGCTCTACAGAACTCCTGTAGACTATAAGCTTCTGTGCACATCATTTGTCTCTTCACTGCCTGCAGCTACCCAGTAAAGCCTGTTTGCTAATGAATCCAGGGAGAAGGAGACACAGAGCAGATGACAGGTGGGCGTGGCCAGTACAGTGACATCTGGTGTACAGGCACATTTCTGCTCTCTCAGGCTTGTGCACAAAACATCAGCAGAGCAGGGAGAGAAGCTAACATCACAGGTTATGTGACCCTCAGTAAAATCTGAGAAAGCAGAAACTGTAGAAGCAGAAAGTGCATGACAAGGCTGTTACATTTTATTAGTTAGAAACATAAATAAAACAAAAAAAATAACTTGGACAACCCCTTTAAGAACTTTCATACATAGCCTTGTTATGACTCTGCCCAAGTTAAAAGGGTTGTCTGGGCTTTTTCATATTGATGAACTATCCTCAGGATAAGTCATCAATATGAGATCGGCAGGGGTCCAACAGCCAGCACCCCCGCCGATCAGCTATATGAGGAGACGGCACGCGCTGTGCGTACATGCCATCTCCCTTCTCTCTTCATGTCTGCTGCTGCTGCTGTACCATAGATATACAACAGCGAGCAGAAAGAGAGAAGGAAACGGCATGTGTGCACAGTGCGTGCCATCTCCTTATACAGGTGAACGGCAGGGTTGCTTGGTGTCTGACCCCCAACGATCTGATATTGATGACCTATCCTGAGAATAGGTCATCAACATGAAAAAGCCTGGAAAACCCCTTTAAAATTTTGAAAAGACATGTAACACATGATACACAGAAGTCTATCAGCTTATAGTGCGGATGTAGCAAATGTTAACTTGATTCTTAACACATTATGCGACAGCGAGAGGTGGTCAGAACTACGGAAACAGCTGTGTTCAGAGATATCATTTATTTAAAATGGACAACAACGACCAGTCCTACAATATGAGCAGGACTGTTCAGGGTAGTGAGGGGGTCGGGACCTCACTATACACTATGCTCCAGTACTTGCATATTCTACACATTGGTGAGTGTTCCTGTCAGGCTGCTCAGCCATAATGGCATATCATAGGCAGGATCACGTCATTACCATCTATTGTAGAGCAGTGCAGTGTGTAGTGAGATCCTGCCTCTCAGCCTCCTAAGCACCTCTGGGAGTGTAGGAAGTCACTTGTACTCATATTCTAGGAAAAGTTGCTTGCCCCCAGTTTAAGTAATTCCTAGAGAACCCCTTTAATTTAATCCTCGCTTCTCCTGACATGTCTGTTTCAATAACTAGTTTCATTTAGCATAAAACAGGAATTCTGGATCATCTTTTTCAGAGCTCTGCATTGTACAATTTCTCTGCAATGTCCATATACAGTCTGACACTGGCAGCACTCATTTCCAGGAGGGATAACAGAGGAATGACATAAAAAAGATACTCCTGAATTATTTTATGGAGAATACAAGTATTCACCAAAAGGGACACTTTTCCCACTTTACACTTAGATCCCTTTATTGCCAACCTCGATGTGGACTTTCAAATGTCTTATTGCCAACCCCCCGACTCTGTAACTACATTCAGCAGCCTGAATTTCAGTAATTTGCAAAGGGGATGCTTGATTGCCGGGGCTCCTTCTCCCCAGACCCTGTCTCTGTGGTTAGTAGTGTACCGGTGGAGGGGGTGGCGGGGTGGTTTGAGCGTAGAGATAATAGTAAAGGATGATGAAAGCCCTGGTCTCTAACAAATCTATCATCATACAGCTAAAGGTAACATAAAATATAAACCATTCCTATGAATGTATGAAAATAAAGTCCAAGGTAAAAATCATACTCAGCCTGCAAGCGAATTCCTATTTTTCCTATGTAATCGATGAAAGGATCTTTGTGAAGCTGTCGGCCAACGGGAGTGGAGTAATTAAAAGGTATAGTACTACATTTCATCCAAACTTAATAAACATGAATTTTTATAACACGGATAACGGAGTTTACATACACACTTAACCCATATCTGTGAAAAATAATTGCCAAAATCAACTTTATTTGCTGCCTGTTTCTTCCAAACTAAATTATTAATATTTTCTCAACAAATCTAACTCAAATATTGAAACAGATCCGCATAATAATTAAAGATGAAAAATGCTAACAGTTCACATCTGTGAAAACTCTATTAACCTCCCACCAAACTTTCCAGCGCCTATTTATTAAAAACAATGATTTCGCAAAATTGTTTTACAGTAAAAATCTTTACCTTCTCGCTTTTCATCTGCACATGTATATTTTTTAGACGGCTTTTTCGTTCTTTCCTGTTGTGAGCTATATTAATATTATGGGCCACCATTTAATTATGCCGCTTGGTATATGATACGTTATGAGAAAGAAATGTCAGGAGGGCGGTATTTTATCCACACCTTTTCCAACTGTGATTTCTCCATCATTTGTAACCTTCGTAAGGTCATTCTGAAGGGCAGAAAACGTGTGATCTTTGGCTTCCAGCTGATTCTTCAAATCATCTACAAAAGGCTTCATTGTATCATTTTGATTTTTATCCTCCACATAAAAGGAGACATTTTTTCATAACTTCACAACAAAGTAGAATGAAATCTGAAAACAACAGTATGGCGGATATAATGTGCAGTTTGTGTCCAAGTATAAATAATCCCACCTAGATAATTTCTTGGACCTTTTGATGTCTTCTGGTTATGGCCACCTACCGTTTTCAGAGATACAGTATCAACATGTAGAAAGAAATAAATTGCAGTGACATCTACGTCCGGCATATGTTATTTGCTTTTTCCTGTGCTTGATAATGTAGTGGTTTTAGGCTTTTATGGGACCATGACGGATGCCGGTCCTGACAAACATCATTGATTTCTAATGGGTATCCTTTTTTTTCACGGCAAATATAGTCCTGTAAACTACACTCCTCTTGTTGTCAAAATGCGAGGAGACCTTTCAGCTGGATTTTGAGACTTTTAGATTGTATTTTGTATAAATTGTATGATTTATTTTATTCATTTACACAACCAGTGTCGGACTGGGGTTCCTGGTGCCCACCAGTAAAATGTATTTTGGGGGCCACCGTACGGATGCATTCAAATATTACCTGCTCACACAGCAGCAGAATGCTACCAGATGATTGAATATGGGGGTCCCTGCAGCAACTTTGAGAAGGTAGGTCCTGGGGAGAAGAGGACACTGGTAGCTTTTCTGTATACCTAGAAGTAATCTCAGCTCTGATCCTGTCTATAATAATAAACTGGGGAGTTTCTGTAATCTATCAGGTGTTTTAAATGAATATAGGCTGGTTGAGGTGCTGTAAATTGAATACATGTATGTAGTGCAGTAAGTCTAATGTGTTATGTGCCACTTGTGCAGGGGGTGGGAGAGTAGAGGCCCACCTTGCTCAGGGGCCCACCGAGGGATTCACCTGTCCTGAGCCTGTACACAACACAGGGATTGTCATCACTCCCCCTGGGTTACAGTGTAAGGGTACATTCACACAACCGCGCCGTGTTTTGCGGTCTGCAAATTGTGGATCTACAAAACACAGATGCTGCCCGTGTGCTGAACGGAACAGGCGACCCATTATCGAAATGCCTATTCTTGTCCGAGATTGCGGACAAGAATAGGACATACTCTATATTATTTGAGGGGCCGCGGAATGAAACCACGAATGTGGAGAGTGCACGGTGTGCTGTCCGCATCTTTTGTGGCCCGTGGAAATGAATAGCAGAACGGACGCGGATCCATTTATACGGTCGTGTGAATGAGCCCTAAGTTTGGAATTAACCTGTTTCTTGTGTAGTGTGGGAGGAAACTAGAGTACCTGGTGCAAGCCCACCCAAAAACACGTAGAACATACACACTATGAACCAAAAACAACTTACACCAGCTATTTAGGCATGAAGAAACTCCGGTGCTCGGACTCCACTGCAGTGATCGTGAAAAATCCACAATTGATTTTCCAGCACACAGAAGATAAAGAGGTTTTCCAGGTTTGGAAATCATGGCAGCTTTCATTCCAGAAACAGCACCACACCTATCCACAGGTTGTGTGTGATATTGCAGCTCAGCCTCATTTACTTCAAAGGCGTTGATCTGCAATACCAGATACAACCCATGGGCAGTTCTGGTGCCATTTGTGGAAAAAAAATCAGCCATGTTTTTCTAATTACAGACAACCCCTTTAAAGGGCTTATTATATAAATAATGTAAAAATGAAAATCATACATCATTTAGTACATTAAAAATTATTTCTAACAAAGCTAGAACCAGCCCTGTACCTCACATGGATCCAGAGATCTCCGCATTAATTGCTCCAATTGTTCTTCTAGATTTCTTTCAAACAGTCAGCTGAACGATGGAACTGAGCATTGCTTCCGTCTCAGAAATTAGAAAAAGAGAAAGATTTTATAACTCAGTGGCTATACTAAATGTTTAATTACATGCAATTACAAAAGTATTCAGATCCAGGTGCTGGTTTGAAAAATGTAGAATATTTTTCGTGGGACAACCCTGTTAAAACGAAAGCCGGATCAACTGTAGCGGTCTGTGGGTGTACAGCATGTCGGCACTTCAGGAAAATCAATAGACTGGCTAAAACCACCAGAGCAGTAGAGTGAGGTGATGGTGGATTTCTTACAATTTCCTCCTTCCTAATATTTACTAAAATGCTTTTGATATATTCACCCTTTAAGTTAGGCGTTGCGCCCGTTCTGCAGGTCAACGGACCATTTCCTGTTGTATTAAATCCCTTTGCATCAGATACAAACCTTTGGTATAAGATATGTACAACTACTTGATTTGTGTGAAAAGAAGCACAGGGTGTCACTCTCCACTGAACATGCACCCAAGATCAAGAACCATGAGTGACGGGGAGCTACACACCCGAAAAGCGTAGGTGTGTACTGTATTCTTTGCTATGTGGGTTGATTTTACTGGATGCAATGAAGATTGCATTTATCTGAACATTGGATGCGGGAATATACCCCCTTATTTCATTATCAAGAACATGGACCCAGATCGATGGGATAGTGCTACCTGGTACCCATGGAAAAAATTTCCACTTGAGTTGGCGGTACAATGATGTGTCATACATTGCTATAAACTGTTGTCTACAGAAGTGACAGTACTATAGATAGGGATGAGCAAACCCATAGAAGTTCGGGTTCACCAGGTTCGGCCGAACTTCAGGTCAAAGTTCGGGTTCGGGACCCGAACTTTACCCCGAACCCCATTAAAGTCAATGGGGACCCAAACTTTACTTTATTATTTTCCATTATAACATGGTTATATTGGAACATAATGGCATTCTTAAGACAGAATGCTAAATAAAATGGCCATTCAGGGGTCAAAAAATAAAAAAAAAACTCACCTCATCCACCTAATCGTGCAGCCGGTATCCTCTTCTTTCTTCTTAAAAAAGAAAGAAGAGGATACCGGCTGCAAAATCAAGTGGATGAGGTGATTTATTTTTTTAATTATTATTTTTAACCCCCTGAATGACCATTTTATTTAGCATTCTGTTTTAAGAATGCTATTATTTTCTGTTATAACCATGTTACAACGGAAAATAATAAAATCACCCGAACACAGAACCCGAACATTAGTGAAAAAGTCCGGGTTCTGGTCCGGGTACCCGAACTCGCAAAGTTCGGTACGAACCCGAACTTTACAGTTCGAGTTCGCTCATCTCTAACTATAGATGAGACATCACTGATGAAGCTGGTGTATGACTGCCATAGTCACAATGGTCAGGCTGTGATGTCAGCAGAAGGTGTAACCAGAACACTGTCAAATTTAAAAGGTAAGTAAATTTCAATTGTCCCTGTAAGGGGTCATTCAGACGCTGTCCGCAAAAATGCGGATCCATTTTTTTGCGGATTAGATGCGAAACCCATTCACTTCTATGGGTTGGTTACTGCCTCAGATTTATTTCAATGGGAGGCAGCACTGAGGATTGCGGAGTGGCGGCTTAAAGCTGCAGCTGCGCAGAGAAGGGACATGTCCGTTCTTAGTTAGGCAGAAAGACTGCAGCTGCTTGCGGGATTCTAGCGAAATTTGGGCGAGGCTGTCAACTCCAAAATTCTGCTGAAAAAAATGCAGTGTGAATGGCCCCTAAAACCTTTCCTCGTGTTATAGCTCCGTCTTAAATACCCAGTCAGTGTCCTAGATCCTCTATATCAGGGATCAGCAACCTGCAGCCCTCCAGCTGTTGCAAAACTACAACTCCTAGCATGCCGGACAGCCTACAGCTATCAGCCTACAGCAGGGCAGGATGGGAGTTGTAGTTTTACAATAGCTAGAGGGTCGCAGTTAAGCATCCCTTGCTCTATATAATAATGATAAGAAGATTTTTTTTCATTATTTTTAGTCCAATGATAAAACATACACTATCAGATATCCTAATACATGTAATATTTACCATGTAATACCCACTGATATGTATAAGCCTGTGTACTAGTCTCGCATCAAGCCATCTCTATAAACATGTGCCAAGCTTACGGTTTTTCATACAGTAAACAGCAGATACTCCACGTAATATTCGTCCCAGCATTGAGTTTTACTGTAGAGCAGGAGCAGAAAATTGTGGGATTTCACATTTATAACTGTAGAGATTTGGGAGCTCCCATAGGGATGCTGCACAAATGTAGAAGCTGAGTGGCTTAAACCTGCCGAAAGTCATTGTAAACCGAAGTCAAAAATATTATACCATGTATGCCTTCTGCTAAGAAACAAATAAATTCCACATTATAAGGACTTGGTCAACTGGAAAGTTAGGTCAGTTTTTTTTTTTTTTTTTACTATGTGGAATTTTTCACGGATTTCATCAGAAAAATAGTATTCTCTCTTTGTAGCTTACACATAAGAGAATAACACATAACAGAAGATGTACTTTATTGTTATTTTTCAGTAATTTTACACTTTTATTATGCCTCCTCCGGCAGTCCGTGCGCCAAACTGAAATGTATTGAGCTGCCCCAGATTTCGGTCATTATTTATGCCAGAAACTGATGAATGTATTAGGACCAATGTGTCCACCCACACGCTGCCCTTGCCATGCCCCCTTTTTGAAAACTGGCAGTAAAAATTCCAGGTTTCACTGAAAAGTCGCAAAACCAGCTTAGGGGAATGATAGATTTCCCCCTATGTCTGTCTCCAGTGTTGGACTGGCCCACCAGAGGCCCGGAGGATCCTCCGGTAGGCCCCAAGCCAGGACCCTATAGTGCCGTTGCCGTTGCCCCGGCGCTAGCTGCCGACAATCTAAAGCCCCCATAATGGCCCGGCTCCTGTACAGATCAGCCCACCCAGCCACTTAAAAAAAGCATACTTACCTGTCTTGCCGCGCTGCCGCTGTCCTCGGCTCCCACGCTCCACTGTCTTCCCTTCCGGCGCGCACTATGACCTGACCAGCGTAGGTCATAGTGCGGGCCGGCAGGGAAGACAGTGGAGCACGGAACCTGATGGCAGCGGCAGCGCGGCAGGACAGGTAAGTATGCTTTTTTTAAGTGGCTGGGTGGGCTGATCTGAGGTCTGAGGGGGGGGGGAGAGAGACCCTGATCTGAGGTCTGATGGGGCACAAGACGCTGACCTGAGGTCTGATGGGGGCACAAGATGCTGACCTGAGGTCTGATGGGGGCACGAGACGCCGACCTGAGGTCTGATGGGGCACGAGACGCTGACCTGAGGTCTGATGGGGGCACGAGACGCCGACCTGAGGTCTGATGGGGCACGAGACGCCGACCTGAGGTCTGATGGGGGCACGAGACGCCGACCTGAGGTCTGATGGGCACGAGACGCCGACCTGAGGTCTGATGGGGGCACGAGACGCTGACCTGAGGTCTGATGGGGGCACGAGACGCCGACCTGAGGTCTGATGGGGGCACGAGACGCCGACCTGAGGTCTGATGGGGGCACGAGACGCCGACCTGAGGTCTGATGGGGGCACGAGACGCCGATCCCTGTACTGTGACATCACTGTGTTTATTATCCCTGTATGGTGACATCACTGTGTTTATTATCTCTGTACTGTGACATCACTGTGTTTATTATCCCTGTACTGTGACATCACTGTTTTTATTATCTCTGTACTGTGACATCGCTGTATTTATTATCCATGTACAGTGACATCACTGTTTTTATTTTCCCTGTACAGTGACATCGCTGTGTGTATTATCCCAGTGCAGGAAGAAGTAAGTGGTCTGTGTTTGTGTGTTTGTTTTCTATTTTTCAGGGTCGTGAATGCAGAGGACTACGTCGGATTCGGTGCTTTTTTTTTTTTTTTAATAAAATGGTCAAACAGGGGTCTGGGGAGTGTTTATTTCAATAAAATGTTTTATACTTGTGTGTGTGTGTATTTTTTTTTTACAATACTACAGTTTTAGTAATTAGGGCTATTTACAGACGGCACTGATTACTAATACTGGGCTTAGTGCTTGCCGGTATGGCAGGCCAGCACTAACCCCAACATCTATTACCTCGGCACCCACCACCACCAGGGGTGCCGGGAAGAGCCGGGTACCTGCAGGACCGGACCTTCTAAATTGAGGGTCTGGCTCTGGGGCGGCTGCAGGCTGGTACCATTAGGCTGGGAAGGGCCGATAACCGTGTCCCTTCCCACCCTGGTAGTGCCAGGCTGCCGCTGCTGGTTGTATCTTGCTGGCGAAGGAAAAAAGGGGGGGACCCCACGCCATTTTTTACAAAATTATTTAATTATTTTTGTAAAAAAATGGCGTGGGGTCCCCCCCTTTTTCCTTCGCCAGCCAGATACAACCAGCAGCAGCCTGGCACTACCAGGGTGGGAAGGGACATGGTTATTGGCCCTTCCCAGCCTAATGGTACCAGCCTGCAGCCGCCCCAGAGCCAGACCCTCAATTTAGAAGGTCCGGTCCTGCGGGTACCCGGCTCTTCTCGGCACCCCTGGTGGCGGTGGGTGCTGAGGTAAGCCCAGTATTAGTAATCAGTGCCGTCTCTAGATAGCCCTAATTACTAAAACTGTAGTATTGTAAAAAAAAAAATACACACACACAAGTATAAAACATTTTATTGAAATAAACACTCCCACAGACCCCTGTTTGACCATTTTATAAAAAAAAAAAAAAAAAAGCTGGTCCGACGTAGTCCACCGAATCCGACGTAGTCCTCTGCATTCACGACCCTGAAAAATAGAAAACAAACACACAAACACAGACCACTTACCTCTTCCTGCACTGGGATAATACACACAGCGATGTCACTGTACAGGGATAATAAACACAGTGATTTCACTGTACAGAGATAATAAACACAGCGATGTCACTGTACAGGGATAACAAACACAGCGATGTCACTGTACAGGGATAACAAACACAGCGATGTCACTGTACAGGGATAATAAACACAGTGATGTCACCGTACAGGGATAATAAACACAGTGATGTCACAGTACAGGGATAATAAACACAGTGATGTCACCGTACAGGGATAATAAACACAGTGATGTCACAGTACTGGGATAATACACACAGTGATGTCACTGTACAGGGATAATAAACACAGTGATTTTACTGTACAGGGATAATAAACACAGTGATGTCACTGTACAGGGATAATAAACACAGTGATGTCACCGTACAGGGATAATAAACACAGTGATGTCACAGTACAGAGATAATAAACACAGTGATGTCACAGTACAGGGATAATAAACACAATGATGTCACAGTACTGTGATAATACACACAGTGATGTCACTGTACAGGGATAATAAACACAGTGATGTCACAGTACAGAGATAATAAACACAGTGATGTCACCGTACAGGGATAATAAACACAGTGATGTCACAGTACAGGGATAATAAACACAGTGATGTCACAGTACAGGGATAATAAACACAGTGATGTCACAGTACTGGGATAATACACACAGTGATGTCACTGTACAGGGATAATAAACACAGTGATGTCACAGTACAGAGATAATAAACACAGTGATGTCACTGTACAGGGATAATAAACACAGTGATGTCACTGTACAGGGATAATAAACACAGTGATGTCACCGTACAGGGATAATAAACACAGTGATGTCACAGTACAGAGATAATAAACACAGTGATGTCACAGTACAGGGATAATACACACAGTGATGTCACAGTACTGTGATTATACACACAGTGATGTCACTGTACAGGGATAATAAACACAGTGATGTCACAGTACAGAGATAATAAACACAGTGATGTCACTGTACAGGGATAATAAACACAGTGATGTCACTGTACAGGGATAACAAACACATATATTTCTTTATGGTGGGCCCCAAGAATTATTTCCTCTGGTGGGCCCTAGGTACTCCAGTCCAACCCTGTCTGTCTCCCTCATCTGAAAGGCGTTTCTCCTGTGAAGTGTGAGTGCCTGCTGGATATAGGCAGGTTCACATGAAGTATTTTCTGAGCCAAAAATCCTTGCCCAAAAAACTGTGTGTGAACCTAGCCTAAGGGCTCATGCACACAACAGTGAAAAATGACCGCATGACGGCCGACTAGGTAGTGGCCGTCACACGGCCATTTTTAGCACCAAAGAAAGCCTATGGGGCTATTCACATGGCCGTTCTTTTAACGGCCAGTGAATAGCGTCCGTCCAAAAATAGGACATGTCCTATTTCTGGGCCGTTTCCACGGGCCGACTGACCCATTGAAATCAATGGGGCCATTTTTAACGGCCGATTGACAGGAGTGCTCCCAATTATTTAAAATGGGGGCCTACATGGGGGACATTATTAAAGTTGGGAACATTAAAAAGAAATCCTACACTATGGGGGGGACATGTTTTTACCAGGGGGTCTACATGGGGGACATTATTTTATCTAGGGCACTATAAAAAATTATTTACACCGTGTGGGGCATTATTTTAGTTAGGGGCACTATGGAGGATATTATGGGCATCATTTGAGTCATGATTATAGTTGGGGGCAAGAAATAACTGCCAATCCAATTCATCAATTTTTCATGTCCGTTTTTAACGGACATGAAAAACTGATGCAAAACGGATGCAAAACGGACATTTAAAATGGACACACGGCCAGAAAATGGATGCACACACTGATGCAAAATGGCCATGAAAAACTGACAGTGTGTCCGTTTTTAACGGACTTTTTTTTTCACTGTCGTGTGCATGTAGCCTGACTCACTGTTTGCAAATGTAGTGTTTGCTTTTGCACGTCAGCCACGGTGGTATGCAGTAATGTCAGGCTTTTGCCTAGGAGAAGCAATTCTGGTAGAGCTACCTCATCCTCCTCTCTGCTCTGCTTGTCAGGATTATGATCCTAAATACAAATTATATGATCTTCAGCTGTATCTCTGTAGGAATGGAGTTCATGAGGAGACATGAAGTACAAAGAAGAGGGAAGGATGTGGGTAATGAGCAGCAGCTCTTGTATGTAGTCTCCATTACCACAGCCCCACATTACTGCAGTCTGTCCTGTCCGTCCTCTCTGTACTTCATGTCTTCTCATGAACTACATTCCTACAGAGATTCAGCTGAAGATCTTATCATTTGTATTCAGTATCATAATACCTGACAAGCAGAGAGAAGGATGAGGCAGCTTTTTACCTCAATGTTGTGAAGTAACTTGTCCACACTGTGATTGTGTGTACTAATAGGACGGCAGCCATTTTATTTCTCCTTATGATTGCTCCCCAGACAAACAAGCCATTATAACTAATGAATGGTATTTATAATGAAGTAATATTTAAGTATTTTTATTTCCTTAACTCCTGGAGAACCCTTTTAAGGTAGGTCGCTCATCGCATTGCTATCAGATCACCACTCAGATACTGTTTCTGAGAGGCAAAGAGGGTCGTTATTTGAACTTTATCAGTGGGTGGTATAAGAATCCCATATGATATTTTACATGCTGAATATACTCTACAAGGGGAATTTATTATTTGCAGTAATTTTTCTGTCAGTTTTAAGTCTGTCTTTGGTTTGTGTCGGTGTCCTATTTTATAAAATGGTGCACTGTGATAATGAATTTGGTGCAAGCGTGGTTTTCACCTATATCTGTTAAAGTATACCTAGGGCTTGGCTGGCATGGATTTGCATTTTTGCGACTTTTGTGAATTTTGAAGAAGATAAATGACAATTAAAAGTGATCTAATCTGCAAACTTGACCTTTAAAGCCCAGACTACTTTTGAAAGTGGTACAAGATGGTGCAGGAGGCAAAAAGTCACAAAATTTTGAGCAAAAAGTCGCATATGCCAAGACTTGTGACATTCTACTGCCAGAAAACTGAATTACCGGATTACATAAATGTACCCCTATATGCTTATCTTCTTTGAGGTGGTCAGAGCTTCAAATCACTTACAGAATAATTTTAACTGTAAAAATTGATGTTCACACGATTAATTTTGCGTTTTTTTCAGCTTCCCATTCATTTAAATGGGAGAATCAGTACGGATTATTTTGCAAGATAGACCATGCGGCTTCTTTTTTTCCACGCTGAAAAAAAGGTAAGTTCTGCCTCCATTTGAAAATGAATGGGAGGCTTTTTAGAGCGCTTTTTGCATGAAAAAAAATAGTGAAAAACAGCGCTAAAATGTGTGAACGGGCCTAAGGACTCCAGCCTATAGCCACTGATACAAAAATCATACCTGTATATGCTGGAAAAGCTGTCCTGGAGCACAAACCGCTATCAATCTATGTATCCCCTCAGGGGTTGAGGGGTGAATGAAGAGGTCCACCACCCTTTCACTTTACTTTGGAGTACTGCCTCACTCTTTTACTTAATTGGCATCTATCTATCTATCTATCTATCTATCTATCTATCTATCTATCTATCTATGTCCTATCTGCTTCTCATGTCTATCTATCTGTATCTATCTATCTATCTATCTATCTATCTATCTATCTATCATGTCCTATCTGCTTCTCATATCTATCTATCTATCTATCTATCTATCTATCTATCTATCTATCTATCTATCATCTATCTATCTAATATCTATCTATCTATCTATCTATCTATCTATCTCGCTATCTGTCTATCTAAATATTTTAAACAACACCCCTCCTCCATTTTATTAATAAAAAATGAAATTATTACGACATGTAGGACATTCTACAAGGCGTCTATACGATCCCACAGAACACAAACAAGCTCGGGGTAAACCGTCCGTTCAGCCTACAAAGCGCGATTTTTCATGTTGTCAATCTGCTCCATTAGCGAAGGCTAACACAATTAGGTATGAATATGCAGTAATAACATGCAAATTGTTCCCTCACAATTGCCCCAAGGCAGTAGTTTCAGCCTCTCTTAGCTTGATTCTTTCGACATCATTAAAGGCTTGGCATAATTTATCAGGAGCGGAGGGAAAAAAAAAAACTTTTTTTTTATTGCACGCACCCATCTAGTAAAACATCAGCGGCTGTTAAGCGGTTTCCTGCGATAGGTTTGTTAAGAATGCCATCCTCATCTCCCTGCATCTCCTCTGCTTGTACATCTTTCCCTTGGGTAATGTTAGACACTACATTTGAGCCTGCCAGAACAATTAACCCCACTGTTAATTAGAAGGAAATGTCAGGCACACAGATGGTATAAGCTGGCACCCTGCCATCCCACCAACTGCTGCTGCAAGCAGCTACCCTACTGCTGACAGCTGCTCAGCAATGTCCCAGCCCAGCAGATGTCAAAACTTTCCAGCTGAGGGAAGCAGAAAAAGCAAAGAGAAGGGATTTCCAGTCCCAGCAGCGATGATGACTGTTTTATTGCCGCTCTATCCAGTACCTGTTGTATCCCGTGTGCCAATCTCATATAAACATGTAATTAACATGAGACCCGGCTGGAAAAAAAAACATAAAATATCAATGCTTGGAAGGGAAACATAAACAGATACGATAAATGAGGGAACCCTGCGGTTCTAACGACACAGCTCAAGGCTTAGGTTTAATAACAGGAAAATTAATATTTACATCATTTAACTAATTATTTACAAACAGAAGACAATGAACAATCATCCTGGAGATGATGATCTGTTGTGTGCACCGGGGAGAGGGACAAGGCAAAATTAAGGAGGCACTGTTATACTGCACCCCTTCCCCCTATATATGAATGAGGACGGTTTCACATGAGATGTGAAACATGGATGAGTGTCCCAGTTCGAACAAGGGTTAATTGGCCCAGACATACAGTATCATACATGTCTGCAGGTTGTACACCATTAAGGCCGCCCTGCTCGTGCTGGTGAGTCCTGCTGCAGCGTGGCGTCCATTCTATCTAGGCGAACAGAGCAATGGAGTAAAGAATGAAAGCAGGAACCTCCTCACAGAGAAGCTATGGAGAAATAAGGTTTGGTGCACACATTGTCTGAGCCTCTAGTTGGCGGTATACTTTGGGAAGATTCATAACACACACATCCAATGTAATGTAAGGCATCCTATAAATGGTATTCCTATACATACTGGTATCCTATAAGTATTACTCCTATACATAGCAGAACATATTAGTATCCCAAAATTTTTACTCCTATGCACATCAGAACATACTAGTATCCTATGAATGTTACTCCCATGCACATCAGAACATACTAATATTCTATGAATGTTACTCTCATACATGCCAGAACGTATAGATATCCTATGAATGTTACTCCTATACATAGTAAAACATACTGGTATCCAAGAAATGTTACTCCTATACATAGCAGAACATACAAACATCATATAATTGATACTCCTAGACATAGCAAAATGACATCTAATTTCATATATAGCAGAATAAATCATAATTGTACCCTAGACATAGCAGAACATATTGGTATCTTATAAATGTTACACTAACACATAGAATAACATAGTGATAATGTATAAATGTTACTTCTATACATAACAGAACATACTAGTATCCTATAATGTTACTCCCATACATAGCAAAATATACTGGCACCCTATAAATGTTACTCCTATACATATCAGAACATACTAGTATCCTATGAAAGTTACTCTCATACATAGCAGAACATACTGTCATCCTATAATGTTACTTTCATACATAGCAGAACATACTAGTATCCTATGAATGTTACTCTCATACATGCCAGAACATAAAGATATCCTATAAATGTTACTCCCATACATAGCAGAACATACTGTCATCCTATAATGTTACTTTCATACATAGTAGAACATACTGGTATTCTATAAATGTTACTCATATACATATCAGAACATACGGTCATGCTATAAATGTTACTCCCATACATAGCAAAACATAATGATACTCTATGAATGTTACTCCCAAATATAGCAGAACATAATGATATCCTATGAATGTTAGGCTGGGTTCACGTCACCTTTTTCCCATCTGTTTAACGCATACGTTAAACGGATGGTTCAAACTGATGCCATACAGTGGCATCCGTTCACCATAGAGTTTCATTATAAAAAATATATCCTTTTTTTTTACTGGACTATGCAGGATACAAGAATGTGGTGTCCTGCTTTTTTGTGTCATTTTCTTTTCTAACGTATACGCCAAACGGAGGCGTAAAACGTGATGTGAACCCACTCTCATACATAGCAGAACATAATTATATCCTATAAATGTTACTCCCATACATAGAACATAATGATATCCTATAAATGTTACTCTCATACATAGAACATAATGATATCCTATAAATGTTACTCCCATACATAGAACATACTGCTATCCTATTCATTTTACTATCATACATAACGGAACAAACATGCACATCAGAACATACTGGTATCCTAAATGTTACACCCATACATATCAGAACATACCGTCATCCTATAATGTTACTCCTATACATATCAAAACAGACTGATATCCTATAATGTTATTCTCAAGCAAAGCAGAACATTCTGGTATTCTATGGATGCTACTCCAATACATTTCAGAACATACAGTGGTCCTCCAAATGTTACATTTATAACATTTATAGAGTACCAGTATGTTTTGCCATGTATGGGTATAACATGATAGGATACCAGTATGTTCTGTTATGTATGAGAGTAACATTTATAGAATGACTGCATGTTCTACTATGTATGGGAGTAACATTTATAGGATACCAGTATATCCTGAAATGTATAGGAGTAACATTTATTGGATACCAGTATGTTCTGATGTGCATGGGAGTAACATTTATTGGATACCGGTCTGTTCTGATATGTATGTGAGTAACTTTATAGAAAGACAGGATGTTTTGCTGCGTATGAGAGTAACATTTATAGGATACCAGTATGTTCAACTATCTAAGAGAGAAACATAGTATGCTTCTCTCTTATATAGTACATGTGAGTGATATCAGTATATGTGAGTAATATTATAGGACACCAGTATGTTTTGCTGTTTATGAAAGTAACATTATAGGATACCAGTTTGTTCTGATATGTATGGTAGTAAAAGTTATAGGATGCCGGTATGTTCTGATACATATGGGAGTAACATTTATAAATCCTATAAATGTTACTCTCAAATATATCAGAGCATACTGGTATCCTAAAGGTGTTACTCTCATACATATCAGAACACACAATCATCCTATAAATGTTACTCCCATATAGAGATGAGCGAATCTGTTCGCCACTTCGTAAATTCGTATCGAATCTTGGAAATTTTCTCCTCCGAAGCGAATGCGGATTTTTTCGGATTTGCTTCGTATTATTCGTAAATCTTCGCAATATTTTGAACGCTAACGTTACGTACGTTACGTATGAAACGTACGCATTCTGCGTGAGGCGGGAAAATGACGATAAGCCCCCGCAAGAGCGGGAAGGTGAAGATACGCCCCCCTCAGAACTGGAAAAAAACAGCCCGGCCCACCGGGATCTAACTATTTGCACGTATAGGGAGTAAAGACTCCTCCCTCAGTACTCCACCCTTCTCTGAACCAGTTTAGACCAGCGCTGAAAACCAGTTGAGCAAGTAGCAAGCATGTCTAAAGAGCTGCATCCCAACTGGAATCAGATGGCCTTTAGGAACGAGTTCCCTGAACCACCTCCCGCTCCAGACATCAGGGTGTCACGCTCTGAACTGAAGGCGAGTAAACCACCAATAGTGCCCTTATTCTCCTTACCGCCTGCGGAGTTAGCTGTGCAGCGTGAGGTGGTTATTCGTCATCAGGCAGCTGATACTTCTGCTGTGGCTGGTGCGGCTGGAGCGTCTGCTGTGGCTCGTGCGGTGGAGGCGGCTGGAGCGTCCACTTCGCCGCCCAGGAGGAGATCCACGACAACACCTTCCATAAGGCAGAACCCGATTGTGCCACCATCAGTGATGGCCCATGCGCAGACCCTCTTGGACTATAAAAACGCCGTGGAGGACTGGTCATCCAGGTACTGGACCACCCTAGGCTGGGAGATTCTGCATTGGAATGCTGAAAGGGAGCGGTCCTGTGGTTTTCCATTGAGAGAGGGTCTGGCTTCCTGGCAGAGGATGGAAAGGAGTATTTTCTGGGCCGTAGGTCGGTGAAACAGCATTACATGCCACAACCTTATCACAGCCTGTACGTGGGGGATCAGGTGGAGTACACCCCCATGGCGTCCCTGAAAGGTCCCTTTGCGACCGGGGTTACCCTTCTTTCTAAGCCCCTGGAACAGAACCTGAAGTGTGGCCGGATGAACCACCAGGTCCAGGACGCTTGCGCTGCCTTCAGGAGTCCCCAGATGGTGTCCTCCGGTTCAGGGAAAAGCCACAGCCAGAGCCCGAGCCTCTGATTCTTGGACTGCCAGCTCCACCACCACCACAGTCCTTCAAGCTGGGTCAGCTGACGACAACATCGTTTACATTCCAATCCACGGTCATCCACCAATACCAGCTGCCATGGAAGATGAAGCCAGCAGCAGCCAGGGAAGCTGGGGTTTCTTCCCTGGATGCAACCTTGCCAGAACTGCTGCAGTCGGAAGTCCTTACCCCTGCTGTCCCGGCAGAAGGATCCGGAAAAGCGCAAATGGCTGCAGCGCTCACCAGCATGACCACCACCCGGACCCGGTCAAGTCCGAATTCTGGAAGAAGAGGGCACTGGAGTTCTACTATGGCAGTGAGCGTGGCCTACAAGAGGCAGGAGCGTCCTCTGATGTCGTTTAGTAGCAGTTCCAGCGAGGAGGACTTCAGGTCCCTCATCTGAGGAACCATTCTACTGGCTGGTTGATTTAAAGGGAGGACCTATGGGAGCCACACCATGGACTGCACCTGACGGGTGAGAGATAGTTGGCACTTTTTATGTTTGTTTGTTTGTATTGCCCTCGTTTGACTCTCACCCAGATGGGCATGGCTGTCAGGACTCCCCTCATTCTGCAGAAAAGTCCTAGTTGTGCCTAAGAGCGCCTATTTTCCTATTCCCCCCCTTCTCAGGTTATTTGGGAGCCCCCTTTGCAAAAAGGGTTCTCTATTTGCTGCTATTTTCTATTATCCATGTGGATTACACATTACCTGTTTGGATTACAATATTATGTGGATTACAATTGAATTTTGGACTATGTGTTCCAGACAGTGTTTTATCATGCTAAGGAGCCACGAGGAGAGACTCTAACATATATCTGAGCCTTTTATGCTTGCAAATGTGAAATTGATTGCACTAAAATGCTTGCATACTTATGTCTTTGCTGTATTTTAGCTATACTGTTTTTATTGGTTCAGCACTTTAGCCCATTGTGTGTATTCTTTTTCAGGTACTGCAATGTGTGTGTCCTATTATGCACTTATTGTCCAGTGTTTTTAGTAAATTATGCACTTAGCTGGATAGCTAGCATTGAGCACCTTATTTTTCTACCTCATATGGACTGCCACTAAAGACTGTACGCCACGGCCTAGCCTCGTGCGTATGACACATTCGCGCATTAATTGTACGCTAAGGATTCGTACGCACTTTTGTACGCTAATCCTTACGCATTGCATACTCTTAACTACCCTGACTGAACGTTCATAATTTGTGCGCAGGAATGTTCGCAAAACAACAATTGTTTTTTTGAACGTACATTCGAGCGAATAAATTTGTTTAAGTATGAATCTTGTCAGAAATTCAGCAAATATTCGGCAAAGTGAATTTTGGATGATTCGCTCATCTCTACTCTCATACATATCAAAACATACTGCCATCCTATAATGTTACATCCATACATATCAGAACATACCATCATCCTATAATGTTACTCCCATACATATCAGGACATACCATCATCCTATAATGTTACTCCCATACAGATCAGTACATACCATCATCCTATAATGTTACTCTCATACATATCAGGACATACCATCATCCTATAATGTTACTCCCATACAGATCAGTACATACCGTCATCCTATAATGTTACTCCCATACATATCACAACATACCGTCATTCTCTAATGTTCCTCCCATACATATCAGAACATACCATCATCCTATAATGTTACTCCCATAGAACATACCGTCATCCTATAATGTTACTCCCATACAGATTGGTACATACCGTCATTCTCTAATGTTACTCCCATACATATCACAACATATTGTCATCCTATAATGTTACTCCCATACATATAAGAACATACCATCATCCTATAATGTTACTCCCATACATATCAGAACATACCGTCATTCTATAATGTTACTCCCATACAGATCAGTACATACCGTCATCCTATAATGTTACTCCCATACATATCACAACATACCGTCATTCTCTAATGTTCCTCCCATACATATCAGAACATACCGTCATCCTATAATGTTACTCCCATAGAACATACCGTCATCCTATAATGTTACTCCCATATATATCAGAACATACCGTCATCCTATAATGTTACTCCCATACATATCACAACATACCGTCATCCTTTAAAATGTTATTTTCTTGAATGTTTCCTATTAGTTGTGTTTTCAGTAAATGGAGCTCCTGCAGTTCTCTATTTACTATAAAATGGAAGTATTTATGGAACTTAATGGAAATGAAGAATGCGGATTCTACTTCGTCTGTTTTTCATTCATCCTATTAGATGTGTTGTCTTTACTATCGCTCAATATCAAGAATGTCAGAGAAGGTTCAAATCCAATGACTTTACAGAGAAGTTATATTAGCCCTTTAAGCTTCTGATGAGTAGAAATTTCCTCAGATATACTTACAACCAACTAGAACATTTTTTCTTTTTGTTGCTCTGCTTTTCTGGAGCAGATATATGGAGGTCATTTATTATGACCGGCATTTTAGACGCCAGTCTTAATAATCCCTATATCTGGTGGTGGATCTGCTGAAGTTATGAAGTGGCGCCGGCCCCTACATAACTTTAGCGCATCCAGCACCAGTTCTATATGTAAGACAGCTTCCGAGCTGACTTACATTTAGACCATTTTCCATGCCTAAAACAGACGTAGAAAATTATGAATGAGACAGGCCTCCTAGCCCATCCACGCCCAGTTTTTTAGACCTGACATGAGCGGGGAAAAGTCGCAGAAAACTTACCGCAATCTGCACCAGAAATACACCTAATATAGGCATCCCCAGCTCCCAGATCCTAGGACAGCACTAACAAGCCAATGGCCACAGTAGGTAGGTGCAGGGTTAGGAAACAATCTGAATCATTGCTTCAGTTGAAGGAAAGCCTACAATAACTACAAGTTTGGGTAGTAGAGAAGTATAATGGTGGCCACACACACTGATCACATTAGTACTGACCACAAGGCTTCATGGCTTAGGTCCTTCTCAAACAATGAACCCTACAATCACCACATGATTTTATTCCATAAGCTACTTGGGCAGATGAAGTTCTAATAAACTCAGTCAGTCTAGTGATTGCAATCAAATGGATCACAGCAGTGGTGATCACCTCAGCCAGTGACTGCCCTGCCTGTTACAAGGGACCAGAAAGCAGAGAGAGCCAGTAGGCACCAGAACGGCAGCAACTTGGCCATAGACCTTACAGGGAAATTTCCTCCTCATGGCTGGCCAGTGGAATTTTTGGGGATGTATTTTGTGCTGCTGGTAGTATTGTGTGATGGACTGTGGTATTTGGCTGTGTTGGGGTGGTATAATGTGGTTCCATCAATTTAGACCCGACTACAAAACAAGGCCACTTTTAATGTTTTTTCCACTTTGGGTTCCCAGTCTGGCCCTGGTTTGGGATCATATGGTGTGTATTCCTTTTTTTATTTGATTACACCATTCCAGACCCAATTTTTTGTCTTGTTAACTTATAATCAGAGCCAGTACCAGTGGTATTTTACCTTTAGGTCTCAATGAACCTCCTGTTTCGCCCCCATCATGGGCTTGACAAGCAATAATTCCCTGGCCTCTGCTTGGTGGTGACATCAGCCATGACTATGCTTTGTAGAGGACCCAGATTTTTCACTTGATAATTGTAGGTCTTCCATAGAGCATAATTGAATTCTAGGAGCATGCAACTTAAAGGGGTTGTCTCATCTCGCTGCTACTAAGGCAAGATGAGTCTAAGCAAAGTGCTGGCCTGCTATGGTGCTTTCCCAGCAACCTGGTGGTCAGTGCTTCGTCCCATCTCGCTAACGGCGAGATGGGACAACCTCTTCGACTTGATTTCGGTGTTAATTCTTCGACTTGATTTCGATGGTTTGTGTAGTTTAGCACATACACAGGCTTTACCCATTATACATTTCCTCCCTATTTGGGGAGTTTGGATTTGGATAATTCTTCATATTTTGCTATTGAAGAAAATGAAAATCCTGTGATATCCCATGATGAAGTCTTCTTAGCCATCATTGTAGGATGAGGTTCACCTCATATGGACAAAGTGAATAACTACTGTACCTCCCTATTGGCACAGTTTCTAAAAAAAATAATGTGACTTCCCTTTTAAAGTGGTTTTCCTGGACTATAATGTTGATGACCTTATCCTTAGGATAGATTATAATTATAAGGCTACTTTCACACTTGCGTTGTTAATTCTGGTATTGAGATCCGGCATAGGATCTCAATACCGGAACTAAATGGGTCAGTTTTGATTTTGAACATCAGGATCCATCCGTTCCGTTAGAATGCGGTCGTGTGAAATTAAAAAACACACAAAAAGAAAAACGATTTGTCACTAAATTAATTCAAAGTCAATGAGTGACGGATCAATTTTTTGCGTTTTTAGGACTGGACACAAAACGGCATCTTGCTGTGGTTTTGTGTCTGGTCACAAAACGGAATGATGCTGGAACAGAAGACATCCTGAAGCATCCTGAACAGATCTCTTTCCATTCAGAATGCATGAGGACTAAATGGTAACTTTTTTTCCGATATTGAGATCCTCTGCCGGATCTCAATACCGGAAAACAACAACGCAAGTGTGAAAGTAACCTCAGATTGGATCCAATCAGCTGGAACCGGCATGAAACATCACAGCTCCACGCATAAGGTAGTGGCCATCAGTGGAACTGCAGCGCTCCTGTCATTTACCTGAAGATAAGTCATCAATAATACAGTCCCAGAAAACCCCTTTAAATGTGTAAAATAATGTATACTGTGGAATTCCCTTTAATCTATCATATGAAAATTCAGAAAGTACTGAGATTTTCAACATCCAGAAGCAGCAGACTGAGCACAGGAAACCAACTAGAATATTTGTTACTAAAGAAAAAAAAATGTTTTAGTTGCATATTTCAGATTACTGTACTTTCAGGTTTTCTTCCTTAATGTTCTCAATGCTACACGGACGTATTATATACTTTAACTCTGAAAATCCAGTAATCCACAACATTTAATAATCCGGCACCTACAGGGTCCCACTGATGGCAGAGTCATGGAGATGTGACGTTAACCTGCAGCCGAGCAGTAATGGCAGTGTAATGCTGCATAAATCTTCTAGGGGATATACACAAGAATGATTAAAATATATTACTGAGGGATAAAATGAATGCTGTAAAATTGAATTTTCACCTATGAGTCACCCATTAGTGCTTTCCTCAGTGACAGATAGGTCAGAATTTGACCTCTTCCGCTAGTAAAACTTACACCACTGCGGAATGATTTTATGGCGATCAATCTGAAGAAGAAGCGTCATTACTGTAGATGTGTTTTCTTCTGAATATTGTATAACGTGATAAATACACACCCACCGCCTGCCGCAGCCTGTGCCTAGCAAGTCACTGACATAAGGAAAGAACGGGAAGTAGAAGACGGACATGTATGGAGACCGTGTGCCTCATGGCATCTCTTGAACTAGAACATCAGTCTACAGTCTATCTATGTATGTATATAACAGGTAAAAAGAACAAGAGCGCCACTGCTAGGCTATATAAATACCGCTTAGGTCAGGTTAGCATTGGCGTTATTGAATTCTGTTATAGGATCCGTTAATACAGAGTTAAAACGGAATATACTGAAATTCTAGGACAGAATGCAAAAGGGAAGCCTTTAAGAGGCTCCGTCCTAATACATGTCTATTGGGGGTGCATAATGGTTCAGTTGTGTTCTGTTATACATGACTGAAAAAATAGTCCTGTCGCCAATGCGGACCCACCCTTTCGGGGCAGACTAACGAATCAGCGAATAATCAATCGGTGGCTCACAGCGTATGAAAAGTCCAAAATAGTCACTCGAAAAAGATGCAATGAATGCGGCACTCACCTAAAAAAATCTGTACTTTATTCCATTTTAAAATTCCATGGGTAATAGGACGCGGGCTGTAACATGTAGGCAACAGCTGTTTTGCGTAAATCCATGCTTTCTGAGAGGCCAGAGTAGGAGTGGATTTGTGTGTCATATATCTATCTCTTACCTGTCTATCTACAGTATCTATCTATCTATCTATCTATCTACAGTATCTATCTATCTATCTATCTATCTATCTATCTATCTAAATTAGCAAAAAAGTATCACTCAAATAATTATAACAATGCAAAACATTTATTCACCCATGTGGATACACAACATTTCGCTCAACCTTAGAGCCTATCTATCTATCTATCTATCTATCTATCTATCTATCTATCTATCTATCTATCTATTTCTCTATCTCTAGTGCTGCTCACAATTATTGGCACCCCTTCATTTCTTTTATAGACTGTACAATATCTTCAGAAATAAATGTAAATGTACCAAAGTTATTTCCTCCTGATTTTTTTTAATTAGTGTTCCAAAGTAATACAACAATAAAATATTGTTTTTCAACTTACATGTTGTAATTTCAAAGAAGAAACAGAATAAACAGCATGTGCAGCAATAAAAGCACCTCTAATTAATACTTGGTTGCACACTCTTTGGCATTGATGACAGCCTCCAAACGTTTCTTATAGCCATCTATAAGCTTCTTGCACTTCTCATCTGGTATTTTCTCCCAATCTTCCTTTACAGTTCAGGGAGGCTCTTGACGGTTCCATGCTTGGCAAACTTCTTAACAACATTGCGCATTGTTGAAACTGGGATACCAAGGTCTTTGGGGATGGCCTTATACCCTTTCGAAGCCTTGTGTTTGATAATAATAGCGGTTCTGATGTCCTCACACAGGTCCTTTATCTTCACCATTGTGACAAAGGAACAGGGCCTAACATGTGGCTTTTTTAAACACTGAAGTCATCATTCATTGGCTAATTCATGTCACATGGGTACCGACAATTTATCATAGGTGATTCTCATTTGTGATTTACCACAGGCGAGTCAAAGTGTGCTTCCATACTAATTACATGTAAAGGGTGCCAATTCCAGTGTCACATCAAGCTTTAGGTTTTTCTATTTTCTCTCCCATTGTTTTTTGTTTTAAATTGTTGTTTATCATTTGCTCTTTTATATTTAACATGAGTGCGCTATACAAAAAAGCTGTTTCACTTGATTCATTTTTTTTCAGGATATGCTCCATATTATGTATTTAAACTTCAAATAATGATGAGCAGGACTGTATCTCTACAGTATCTATCTATCTATCTATCTATCTATCTATCTATCTATCTAGATGAAGGAAAAAAGCGGCACCGCAGTAGATGAAGTAAAGATGGAGTGCCAGCGGCTGTGGAGGTGATACAACTTCCAAATTAAATAGATAAGAAATAATTCCACGGCACTTCCCAAATATGATCAAAAACAGTGCTGTTTATTCACCAGAACGCGACATTTCAGTCCTCTTGCTGGGACTTTTCTCAAGCAGTGACATGACATGTCACTGCTTGAGAAAAGTCCCAGCAAGAGGACTGAAACGTTGCGTTCTGGTGAATAAACAGCACTGTTTTTGATCATATTTGGGAAGTGCCGTGGAATTATTTCTTATCTATCTATCTATCTATCTATCTATCTATCTATCTATCTATCTATCTATCTATCTATCATTTTGTAATGAATGTAAATGATCCAGAGATTGTAGTTGGGTGTAGTCTGGTTTATGTACTGAACTACTTATGGACACAATCTGCCCTTAGCCCGGCCGTACACATGGTAGCTCGAGCGGTAGAAATAAATTTTGCCTGAATATTCATACACATTAGTCACATGGTCCCATCAATATCGTCGGGTTTGGATGTCGTATGTATATAGCCAACTTTAGGAACTTTACCCAAGTTTCACACCAAGCTTAATCCTATCGCAAGATAGAGAATTCACCCAAAATAATTTTCTAAAATGTCTATATGACATAAAAATAGATCATTAGAACTCTATGTTATCTCTATATTCATTTAGATAACTTAAGCTCTTCTCATGATTAGTTATTATTGTAAGTAGAATATTGATAATACAAAATGATACTTTTAATTTAGAAACACAATAAAGAGTGATTTAGGTATGAATGTGTGTCTGGAAGATGCAATTAAAGTCCGATTAATCCATTCTCGAGCTCCCGGGCCTGATATATTATACAGGGTTTAAGATGCCATCCAGCTACACATGTTAGTATGTCCTTATCCCTGACCTTATAATGTACTAAGTATCTTGTACTTCACTAATGTTGAGTCTGCCAGTACAAGCAATTTATTCTGTCTTACAAGCATCGAGTGCTCATAAATCAGTATTATACCCCCTTTTTTTTTTTTTTTTTATTTTTTTTTACTGAGTTGGTGATTTTACCAAATGCTTGCAGAACTGGAAGCGGCGGCATTCAGATTGAAAGACTAATATTGGCACACGTATTGATTTTAATTAGTCTAATTAGTTCATTACACTAGAAATCAAATAGACCATTTATTACACTCGGTAGTAATGGCAGAAGATCAAGGATTTAATATGATAATGAAGCAGATCAATTATCGCTCATAAAGAAAGCCATTAACAAGTGTAAACACTGTCAAATTGAATAGAATTACAAACGATGAAGTCACAGAATCTACATTGCTTCACACGATTATTATTTTTGGCTTATTTATTAATTATATGGAAGAAAAAAATGGAAATAAAAATCCTAGTTGACAGTAAATTTGCTAAATCTGTCTGTCTATCTATCTATCTAGAAATTCCACAGCACTCCCACGGATGTAGTTAAAAATAGTGTTCTTTAATCACCTATAGCATCTATCTATCTATCTAGAAAAAGTTCAAAATGCACTGTTAATTTACTTTTGGAGTGCCGTGGAATTTTTTCTTTATCTATCTATCTATCTATCTATCTATCTCATATAAAGATAATGAAATAAAATAAAAAATTCCATGCCACTCCCAAAAATATCCCTGCTTGAAAAAAGCCCGAGTAAGAGGACTGAAATGTCGCTTTGGTGATTGAAGAACACTGCTTTTGAACCACATTTTTGGGAGTGCTGTGGAATCTTTTTCATTATATTTCATTGGATGCTGGATCGCCTCTGCAGTCGCTGGCACAACGTAATCTTTTAAACTGCTGTGCCACTTTCATTACTATCTATCTGTCTATCTATCTGTCTATCTAACAAATGCAAGGTTGTGGACCGCACAGTCAGTAGAATATAAGTAAGGTCGGTGCCAGCGGCTGTGGACCCGGTCCAAAATCCAAAATAGTATAGAATAACTCCACGGCACTCGGAAGTAGGGAATGAAAGATGTGTTTATTCACCCAATTGAGACGTTTCAGTCCACTCAATGGGATTTTTCTCAAGCATTGAGTGGACTGAAACGTCGCAATTGGGTGAATAAACACCTTTAATTCACTACTTCCGAGTGCCGTGGAGTTATTCTATATCTATCTATCTATTATCTATCTATCTATCTTTCTATAAAATGCAACAGGCAGCACTCTGGGATAAATGAAAAAATAAGGAAAAATGTATTCACCCATGTGGCATTGTCCCTTTAGGCATGCACCTAAGTTTGACTTCTGTTTTGTGCTGCCTATTATTGTATCTATCTATCTATCTATCTATCTATCTATCTATCTCATATCTATCTATCTATCTTTCTGTCTGTCTATTTCATATATATATATATTTTTATTTATTATATGTATCTCTGAGGCTGAAAACTATGCAGAGAAAACCAATCATGGAATTTCAAAAACAATTACACTATCAACGTGATACAACCCCTTTAAGGTATGGGTTGGAAGGAATAGCTGAAAATTATATTCATGTACTTTTTATGATGCCTCATGATCTGCACTATTTGATAATCTGACAAGTGTCAGGTCTCACTATTGCTGATTAATATTACTGTATGAATTGTATGAATGTCATTCTTCATGTTGAATACATTAGAGATGCATATGAACAGTTTTTATCTTACAAAATTTGATTTTGAAATTCTGAAACCTCCATTTTTATCTCATTGAGACTTTTTACGAAATACCATTGCTGGCATTTGCAAGCTGGCGCTCCATGTGCTTTTTCTTTAGCTTTTGATACATCACAGGCCGTGTCGATTAATTCTTCCCGTTGAAAATTCATAGATTAAAGTTTCAATAGTTTAAATGGGAAAAACCATCAACAAATTTGGAGAACTGGAGATCTCCCACAACATGTGAAGGGCATCATGAGCCTGATAGAGAACCATGAATGATTGAGGGTCCTGACTTCCACCTTTATCAAGGACCTGTCTCAATGACCTGCCAGAAAATATATAAAGTTGATAAAATGTTATTCCCGGATACAACAAGTGTTATCTAGACATTTAGCCCTCATTCTGCAATGAATGCTTGTGGATCCTGAGCTCCAGAAGTTTCCCCAACATGAATATGATGTATTTCAAACAACAGCCGTTCTCCATGCCTGTTGTGTCAGAGACTACAGTAAAAGAGTAAAGGATATATGTGAAAGCATAACAGCAACATCTGCAAGCAATTCCCGAGATACCTGGCAATATTTCCTGGACAATGATGAATAGCTGAAGCCATCATTTCTTTGACAACTGTGGGGTAACCGGTAATGTGCAAAGTGCCTCCGTAATGATAAGGAGGGAAAAAGCTGCGTTCTCCTTGGAGAAATTTAAAAAAAAAATGAAATGAAAAAGGATGAAAAATGGTAAAAGCAGCTTGAATATGAGGCAATTTTTAATGTCAGGTGTCAGAATATCACTCTGCTATCAGAGTTATTTATGGAGTCCCGGAACGTCGTCTGTAGAAGACTCAGTCAGACATTGGTTCCATGTCTGTTTGATAGCCGCATCTTGGTTTTCATATAAATATATAGATGTACTGTAGAATAAAAGTGAAAATGTTGCCATCGCATCAAAAACAATTCCCAGGGGCCTACTGAATACATATCCTGATACTCTGTATGTACAATATATCTTACTTATGTGTAGAGCCATTGAAACGTATGGGGAAATCTAATGGCACAATATCTTCATGATGAAAACATGTTGGAACATTAACTGAAATCTATACAAATATCTTCTTTTGTTACATGGTTATACGCCTAGATGGAGAACGTCAGGGCCAACATGCTTGGCTTTGTAAGTGTAGATCATGTGTACCTTGATTTTAATTCCCTCCCCAGGATTAGTAAGCCCTGGCATTACCCCTCATTGGCATGGTGTTGGTCAGGAGTGTACCTAGCCTTTCTGCTGCCTGAGGTGAAAATTGGAACAGCACAACCTCCTCCCGTCCCCCATACTAAAATCTTAACCTAACCCCTTCCCTCCTAACATTACATATATCACTACAAAACATACAGGGTAATACAATGCCCCATACCTCTTACATCCAGTGATGTCTCCTCTGATGTAGATATTCTCTTTCCTCATCTTCTCCATTCAGACCAGATCACCATGATGATTTTTCAGCCATCTCTCGTCTCTGCAGTTTGACAAAAAAAATCTTAGTTTTCTACTTTTCCATCATCCTACCACCTTCCGGACAAATCATCCTACCACCCCCAATACTATGCCCGCTGTGCTCCCCAATATTATACTGCAGCCTATGAGAGGAACGGGGAAAGGAGACGCCTCTCCCCTGCCCCGTTGCAGCAACCATCAATATCCCTGTCCTAAGGACAACAATACAGGTGAATATAGAGATGAGCGCTTCCAAAATGGAAGTGCTCATCTCTACTCCTACTGCCCTGCTGCCCCCCCCCACTTGCCACCAGGACTATGCCGCCTGAGGCGATCGCCTCACCTCGCCTAATTGGCGTGCGGCCCTGGTGTTGGTAGATTACAGTCCACATTTGCCCATAGCCTTATGTTGCATAGGACTTATGGCAGCTGAATGAGACCACAAAGCTCTTTGGTTGCAGACTATTGCATCTGAGCATGTGTCTGCTGCCACTAAATTTCTTCAAAGAGCCAAGTAAGTCTACCTACATTTTATGAAGCAATTTCAGGATAACTATTTAACCTGTCCATTAATATACATATAATACACACATTAACATACAGTATATTGTATACAACATCCACATATGCTGACACATATATTTATACACAAACATACCCTCATTCCTATACCAGCACTTACACAGACATTGTGTACTTTTGTTGGCATAATGCACATACCCACATATACACAATCACACCAACACATCCCATATGCATATATTTACATACCTCCCAACTTTTTGGACAGTCAAAGAGGGACACTTATGGTTTATTGTGTGAAAGATCCACTTTCCCTGCATATTTATACACGTCAATTGTTTTTTTTACACAATAGAGCAAAAATTCACTGCATATAAAAATTTCTAAAATCAAGTCAGGCTTTAAAGGGGTATTCCCATCTCACAAATGTAGTTTGTATAGTTAGATATAGCCATACCGATATTATTACTAATAGAATGTATTTATATAAAATGTACCGTTTAGAAGATTTTCCTATTTGTATTTCCATTGTCCCACACACATCAGTCAGGCCGTTGCCCCTAGTTACGACCACCGTGGCCATGTAGTAGTGGTGGCCGGCTTGCTCCTTTTCAAACCCGCTTTGAGGTAACTGCTGTATTGTGAACGCACATTGCATGCGGAGACACATCTTAAGGTACTTTCACATCTGCGTTTTGGACGTTACCAGTCCTATACCCAATAGTCAGGAATCCGTCCAAAAGGCAGACTTTATAAAGGGATCCTGCTCCATAGAGATGCATTGATCTTGGAACAGGATCTGTTTCTCTGCGTTTTGGAAGTGCAGACAAAATGCTACAACCCTAAGATGTGTCTCCGCATGGTCATGTAATGTGCGTTCACAATACAGCAGTTACCTCAGAGCAAGCCGGCCACCACTACTACATGGCCGCGGTGGTCGTAACCAGGGGCAACGGCCTGACTGATGTGTGTGGGACAATGGATATACAAATAAGAAAATCTTCTAAGCGGTACATTTTATATAAATACATTCTATTAGTAATAATACTGGTATTGTTATATCTAACTATACAGACTACATGTGTGAGATGGGAATACCCCTTTAACATATAGAAAGGAACCAGGGAAACACATTCTGCATCAATACTGTAAATGTAATAATACAAATCTATACAGAGGCGGACTGGGAAAGTAAAGTGGCCCCATTTTGTAGTTGGGTCCAAACTGTCAGAAGGCAGGGCCATCAATACCATATTGTAGCACATTATACCACCCCAGCAGAGCCAAATACCATAGTGCTTCTCAATATACCGCACCAGCAGCACAAAATACATCTCTAAAGACTGCCACTGGTTGGCCAAAAGTAGGGCTCAGGCGGCCCCATGGGCATCGGCCCACCGGGAAGTTTCCCTGTACAGTTTATGGCCAATCCGCCCCTGAATCTATACCTCAGAGCAAAAAGAGGGACATTTAAGGAGCAAAGACGGACTTGGGTCAAAATGAGGGACTGTCTCGCCAAAAGAGGGGCACTTGGGAGGTCGGTATTTACCCACAAATGCACAGGCACCACTGGTTTCCTGATTTCAAATAATACTGAACATACAATGAGACACACATCTATACATGCACACATAGCCACATATACAGTACATACTGTACTTTGTCAACACGGATACTTTGACACCCACGTTCACATAATACATACACATATACAACCTACACACTTCTGTTTGTTATGTATCGGATAATAAAAGTAACTTGATAGATTTGGGGTAGAAGCACATTTTCAGAAAGGGCAGGCTGCAGGAGGTCTTACGGTTTTCTCTATAATATATAAGGCAAATATCTATATAGATTAAAAAAAAAGAAACAACATTAAAAGGGTTGTTTCATCACATTAAGGGATATTTATGTTGTGTAACAATATAATACAAGTAACCTACCCATATAGTCTGTTACAATAATGCCTCCTGTTCTTGTCATAATTTGCTGTTTTTTTAAGTGCAATCCTCTAGGGTTTACAAATGCAATACAGCAGCGGTGACCACACTTGAAAGGAAAGAAACACAGACTTTCTGGTGTCCAGGATTGTAGCAGTAGCTCTTGCCTCCATATTTCTTATCAAAAAGCTGTTGTGATTTTTCTACCATTTATAACTGCACAATAAAGCATATTTTAATGCGTCAATAGCAGTGTATAATTTGGTTGCAGCCAGGGGATGTCCAATTAGGCCTGTATTAAAAAAAAACTGTTGCAATTTTCAACCATGCATTTATCCAGAACTATGTATGTCAGTGTGATTCTGATATAATTTTCAGTTGCCGTCTGCGTTAAACAGCTTGAAAGGGCAGAGACAGAGAGAGAGAGAGCAAGAGAAAATTGAAAAATAAAAAAGACAAAAAAACAGTCCTAGAAGACCTCAGAGAGTCATACACCAACTTTCAGAGCAACTGGAGCACTTTTGATACAGATAGAATCGATTTGGTACTGAATCAAATTTTTTTGATCAATTCGTTAGAATCGGACCCAAACAAATTTAAGAAAATTTGTCATCTCTACCTTAAGCTTTCACAAGCAATCATCTTCAGCTTGGTACATATGATCGTCAGGTAGCCTGAAGGCATATGATGAGCAGTCTCTAAATGCTCTAAAGGAACGAAAAGAACAAGCTCCAGAGAAATGTAAATACCAAAAGAAAAAGAAAAGACCAATAATGATGAGACAACAGACACATGAAATGTGCATACAAAATCAGCCTAAAATGAGATAACGGCATGAACAAAGGAGCATGTAACATGTTCAGATGTTTGAACTCGCTCTGATCAGCCGTTATGTTTGATAGGCATTATGTAAAGGAAGAAGAAAGCCTTGACAACACGGTTGTAAGCTAGAAAATTAATTATGTTCTTAGTAATTAGGGGCCTTTTTAACATACTGTACTGCATAATAATAGCTAGGTCATGGAAAATAGTTGTTACAGCGCTTGCTACATTTATTTTAATTATATAATAGTAGAGCATTACAGCAGACCTAGTGCTGCCCTGAAATTGTCAATTTTTATTTAAAAAAAAATAAGCTTGTAACCTCTGATAAACCGGCCTACATTGACATGCACTGTAAATTTAGAGATACAACAAAGACAATGTTTTTTTTTTCTGGCTTCTGCCTGAATACTGCCTGAATGCAGACTAGCTAGATAAAGACTTTTTGAAATAGTTTTCTTGGTGAATGCAGACCCCATGGGAGGCCGTGCGCTTTGTGTTCTAGAAAATGTCCCTTTACAACTTCCTTTGCCAGACTGGTTCAAATTAAATTCGGGTTAAGATATTGTCTTGATGAAAAGCAATGGAAATCACCCAGGGAATCCAATGGTTATAAAGTATATATAGGGAGAGTATGTTATGTAAAGAGGTGGCTGTGCATGTGTGTCATTCTCCTTTTACTTCTATGGGACTTACAAACATAGGGGGTCATTTACTATTCGGAAATATGCCTAATTTAGGCTTATTTCAAGCACAGATGGTGGAGCAAATGTGCTGCTATCTGCGTCTTTGCCTCGGTCACACCAGGTCTAAAATTATGGGCATGGCACGGGCAGGGAAGGGGACAGGCTGTCAGGCCCGTCTCATTCATCATTTTCTATGTCTGTTATAGGCGCAGAAAAAGGTCTACATGTAAGACAGCTTGGAAGCTGTCTCACATTTAGAACTGGCTGTGGATACACAAAGTTATGGAGAGGCCTCTTCATAACCCTTGCCAGTGCAGAATCTTTATTAAGACCAGCGTCTAAAATGCCAGTCTTTTTTTTTAATCAATACTTTATTCAAAATGGTCACCACAATATCACAAAAAAGATATATACAAAACATTTCTTTTTTTCCACCTATTTACCAACCATTCCCCCAACCAACCAACTAATAGATGATAGCCGAGATAGCAGCAGAAAAAAAGAGAGAAAAAACTAACAAAAAAAATGCAGTATAAAAACAATTTACACACTAAACACTAAGTTATGGCCAAGGTATCTTACTAGTATTGTCAATAAATATCTCCCATTTATTCCATAATCTATTGTATACATGCACCCTATTTTGCCTAAGGAATCCCGCTTTCTCAATAGCACTATTCAAATTCATCATATAATCCACTCCATCACAGTGGGCACAAAAGAAACCATCCATTTATGTCATATCCTGTGGATATGCTATAAATGTCTCAGATGGGAATAACCATTAACGAGGTAGTCCCATCTCAGACGATAGGTTATGGTAGGTGTGGGTCTCACATCTGGGACCTGCTGCTATCTCCAGAGCAAAGCTGTGAATGGAAAGTGATGAACAGAGAGCATGTGCAGTGTGCTCTCCTTCACTTCAGGGGCCTCATTCTGGAGATAGAAGTGGGTCCCAGATGTGGGACCAACACCTGTCTGACATTGACTGATCCACATGTGTGTCGGGCTTTCTCTTTTCTCCTTTTAGATTTACAGAACCACCAAAGCTTCCCAATAGAAAGGTGACATGCACATTCCTTTCTCCCAAAAGGGATTTGAAAGTTGATTACTTTTTATATTTATTCCTTGTAATGCAGTTGCTCAGGGAAATATTGTTTCTTGGCCAATTGGTCATCATTTATCAGATTAGAGGTAAGAAAACCATGACCTAGTTAAAGGATGGATATTCATTTTTAGCATTGTGGACCTCAAGAATAAAGTGGTTCATCAGATCACAAAGAACTTCTGTTCTCGTGAGGGTGAGTCCAGACATGTTCTAAGGACTCATGGAGATGCAATGTATATTTTTTAATCTTTGAAAGAATTTTTTAATACAAAGCCTCCATTGTATGGTCAATTTTCTTGCTTTAAAAACAATGAGGTTCTCAGAATGTGCTGACAAAAGTACAGTACTGTGCAAAAGTGCTAGGCAGGTGTGAAAAAATGCTGCAAAGTAAGAGTGCTTTCAAAAATAGAAGTGTTAATACTTTAAATTTATTCTGCAGAAGGACTATGACCCCAAACATACAGAACTATATCCAGTGCAAAGAACAGTGGAAGCGATGATATGGCCTCCACAGAGCCCTGATCTCAACATCATCGTCTCTGTCTGGGATTACGCGAAGAGACAGAAGTTGAGCAAGCCTACATCCATAGAACAAGTGTCGGCAGTTCTTCAAGATGTTTGGAACAACCTCCCTGCTTTTGAGTTCCTTCAAAAAGTGTGTGCAAGTGTATCTAGAAGAATTGACGCTGTCCTGAAGGCCACACCAAATATTGATTTGATTTAGATTTCTCTTTTGTTCATTCACTTTTCATTTTGTTAATTGAAAAAATAAACTATTAACGTCTATTTTTTAAAGCATTCTTACTTTGCTGTTTTTCCCCCACACCTTCCTAAAATTTTACATAGTACTGTATATCAGCGATAAGAGCGGGTATCCTTGTTTTCCTTCACTGGGTGAAATAATTGATATTGCTGCCCTACCTAAATACCGTACCTTTGGTCAAGTTTATGGCAGCTCCCCATAAGCGCAAAGTTGGCAAAACCTGCTGATTTCTGCAGGACCAGCCAAGGGGTATGCCAACTCTCCATGAGAGATTAGATGAGAAGACAGATGTGTCAGATGTGGTGAATCCTTTGATATTGTTGGACATAAGCCACCACAAGAGCAGTCTGGTAGAGACTTACCTCTCTCTCCCCATTGAAAGCACTTGGCTGAACTGAGAATAATTGTGTATGGGGGAGTTGGAAGGAATAGGTGTTGACCAATAGTTATTGCAAAAACTATTACCTCCTGTAAAGGGGAATGAAGAAAATGAAAATACTTAAATATTACTTTATTATAAATAGATTCCAAAATACCTTTCATTACTTATAATGGCTAGTTTTATTTGGGGACCAATTATTATAAGAAATAAAATGGCCGCCGTCCTATTTGTACACACAAAACCTGTCCTAATAACACAGGAGGACAGTTTACTTCAAGACACTGAGCTAAAGAACTGCCTCATCCTTCTCTCTAATAGACTAACATTTAAGTATTTTAATTTACTTAATTCCCGGAGAACCACTTTAAGCTGTGTATTCTGGAAAGGAATGAGTTTCAAACGTCATTGAGTCTAATAAGAGCTTTTCCTGTCTGTAGTGGGTGGAATTTTTAACACTGATATTGACTACTCTCAAGACAACTACTCTGAAATCCCCTTTAGCTACAGTGTTGTTGAGTCCTGGGGTTAGTGGAGTACCGGGATCCTACCAGTAGGACCAGAAGTATTACAATCACACCCTGTGCCATAACATATAACTGCAGTTTTTTCCAGCCATATTCTCCTCTTGATCATTTAGCCCCTAAAGTCAATCCTCACTCTTAGTAGGAACAAGCCCCTGTAGACTTTTCCTCTGCATACAATATAAAACAGGCTGGTAGGTTGATACCTTTTATTGGACCAACGTAGAATTTACAGCTTTTTAAGCTTCAAACCATTCTTCATCAGGCGCACGTGTGTTAGTATAAATACTGGCTTCATTCCTTCAATTATTCCATGTTCGGCAGTTATAATATAAAGAGCGTTCACGGCAGGTTTTCTCTTTAAACAGATGTTAACACATGCTCTCAAACTATTGATGGTCGGCCTGAAATGAATAAAACCGTTTATAGTGTGCGCCTGGTGGTTGCACACCTGTTTGTAGACCCTGGAAAATATGAGGCTTTTCTGCAAGAACAACATCTTACCTTTGAACGCCCTCTTTATAAGGGCCTCCAGCTTTTATTAAAAATAAATACAATACATCGGAAAAAATGGCCTCCTATGGAACAGCTGCATCCTCTGACAGTGATTTTAATATGTAGATGAATTATAACAGCATTACCTGAAATCAATCTGTTCAACTTCATCTTGCTGTAATTATACTAATTTCCATCTTCCAGCTAAATTAGTATCCCTGTCATATAATTTGATATACACAAATCTGCTTTTGATGCTGCAAGCCATTTCTTGTTGCTGTGCCTTAGCAGATTACCATTATCAAGTGACAGTAAGAACCAGTGGATAACCAATTTTTTTTTCTTATGTTTTAAAAACTGTCAGTTTTTGCTAAATTCTACACAATCTACCTGTCTGCACAGCTCATGGTGACTGTCTAGTCAAAAAGAACATGTCAGTATGACCAACACCTTGAAACTATTATTGTCTACTAGTAAGAATAATGTTCTGAGACACATGAAGACAGCCAAAGTGACTCCATTAAAAATGTCACCAGAATCACCTCATTATAAATGCCCACATAGTGCCCCATACATGGTATCTCCAGACTGACTTCAGTAAGAAAGCCCGCATAGAGCCCTATACATGGTATCTCCAGACTGACTTCATTAAGAGAGCCTGCATACTCTTCTATGCATAGTATCTCCAGCCTGGATTCATTAAGGAAGCCCTCATAGTGCCCCATAATTAATATCTCCAGACTGACTTCACTACACATGCCCACATAGTGCCCCATACATGGTATCTCCAGACTGACTTCATTACAATGCCCGCATAGTGCACCATACATAGTATCTCTAGCCTGGCTTCATTAAGAATGCCCCCATAGTGCCCCATACATGGTATCTCCAGACTGGCTCAATTAAGATTGCCCACACTGTGCCCCATACATAGCAATTCCAGACGGACCTCATTAACAGTGCCTGCATAGTGTGTGATGCGCAGTACCTGCAGACTGACTTCATTTATAGTGCCTGATGCACAATACCTCCAGCCTGACCTTGTTAACAGTGCCCACATAGTGCCTGATACAGAGTACCTCCAGACAGGCTTCATTAACAGCACCCACATAGTGCCTGATACACAGTACCTCCAGATGGACCTCGTTAACAGTGCCTGCATAGTGCCAATACACAGTACCTCCACACTAACCACATAAGTAGTGTCTGATGCGCAATACCTGCAGACTGACCTCACTAAGAGTGTCTCTATAGTGTCTATATAGTGCTGAATACACCGTACCTTCAGATTAACCTCATTAACAGTGCCAACAGAGGGCGTTCCTTAAACGATAGTCAAGTGTGTCACAAAAACAGTGCCAGCTATGAGTACTGTACAGTATTTCTTTATACTAAAATCATTTATTGTAATTTATTTTGCTCCATTACATTTTTTATCAGTAAATAAATTGTACTTTTGTAGCTATACAATGTACTGATATATAGAGATGTATCTGTAGATATCAGTACATTGTACATGAGAGGAATATAGTTAATTTTTTAGTCAGAGAAAAAACTCCCAATGACTACAGTTAAAGGTGTTATCCAAGACTATAAAATCCCCCCCCCATATGCCGAATCTGTACTTACCTGGCTCCCCTCTCCCTGCGCATCTCCTGTTCCCCGCACCGCTACTGATTTTCCCGGTGCACAGATGAAAACATCGGGTGTGGGGTGGGGGAGGGGTTGGGGGAGCAGCCAATGTCAGGCAAGGAAAGGAACGAGCCTCCCTAGCCTCACCCACGATACTAGGGAGGCTCGTTCCCGTCACAGCCTGCCATTGGCTCTTCCATCCCCCCCTCTCCCCCCGACACCGGATGTTTTCATCTACGCATGGGGAGAAGCAGCACCGGAAACCAGGAGCAGCACAGGGAGTGGGGAGCCAGATAAGTAATATCATTGTGAGGGGCCTCAGACATGGGGGGGGGGGCATTTTATAGTCTTGAATAACCCCTTTAAGCCTGTAGTTTAACTGCTAAGGGTTCTGTCTCTCATACAGCAGGTCCTGGGTTCAACCCCTGGCAGCAGATCATCTGGAAAAAACAGGAGTATTAGAATGCCCCGACTCCTTAGAAATAATAAGGGACTCCGAAGGGCACAGCTTATAGCCTCCTCCAAAAAGGGTAGTGGCTGAACCATGATTCTTTACAGTTTCCTTGTCAGGCCCCATAACAGCAAAAATGGTGTTCCTCCCTTGACCATAGCCTTTACAATAGGTATTGTCACTCTGGTCAGTAAAGTCACCAGAACGTTTGCCACAACATTAAAACTCTCCAATTTCTCTAAATGCTGGAGCTGTACCATTGAACAGGTTACATGGCAGAGTCCAGAGCAACAGGTAATTTTAGGAAGACCCTTTAAAAAAAACCTGTAGAACAGAGGCAAAGCCTTTAAGGCTACTTTCATACTAGCGGCAGGGGTATCCGGCAGGCTGTTCCGGCGGGTAAACAGCCTGCCGGACCCATGTGGCTGCTGGTCCACGTGACTGCGGCCGGAACTACGCTCCGTCCCCATTCACTATAATTCACCTGCCGGAACAGCCTGCCACACACCCCTGCCGCTAGTGTGAAAGTAGCCTAAGGAGGACGTACGGTGGCATGTCACACTCAAATCTGTCAGCAGAGGAGATCTGAGGAGATTTATCAAATTGGTGTAAAGGAAAACTGGCTTAGCTGCCCAAAGCAACCAATTAGATCCACCTTTCATTTTTCAGAGCTTCTTTAGAAAATGAAAGGTGGAATCTGATTGGTTGCTATGGCAACCAGTTCTACTTTACACCAGTTTTGATAAATCTCCCCCATTGTTCTGTCTGTTAAGTGTCTTCCCTGTAGTTTTGGAGAACTTTACACTTTGTTACTTATAGCACTCATACTGTGTAGTGTTAGTTTTTGTACTCATAAGGAGAAGGCTCCCCCCATCTTTCCGCTGCTGATTGAAGCTTTCTCCCTATTTCTGTAGGAGTACAGAGAAAACTATCAAACAGGACGGGGTTAGCTCGCAGTTTATGAAGATGAGGACTGTGCTTTGCATATCATTGAGAGGACTCCTTCCTCACAAGCGATGCAACTAATAAAGTGTACATTTCTTTAAAACTACAGGACTGACTCACATAAGAGAATGCCAAAATCAGTGTCTGTCACTGCATAATGCTGCTCTCAGAGTGGGCAACATAAAGGTGATGATAGATTACCATTAAAGACCATGGTCCACCTTCACAACTAATTTTAATTTCTCTAATGGGTCTAAAATGGCAAATGACAATTTTTATTAAAATGATCCCAACTGCTCTTGCAGTAAACCACCCTTTCATCTGTCTTTAACATTCATTTGATAGATAGCAAAAAGTAGAGAGAGAATACAACTGCAAGATCAGACTACTCAGGGTTTATTTGTAGTCTGTTACATAGACCTACAGTGCCACTATAGATGCAAAATAGTAGATTTTCTTTGAAATGTTGGAAGGGTGCTTTATTTTTCATTCTGTGTAGATGTTTTACAAAATTGGTTTTAAATTAGGTTTTTAAGCCTGTACTAGACTGGCAGATGTTCTGCCAGATGATTGCCCGATGAATACTCGTTTTGAAGGGTTTAAAAATTATTGTTTGCAGGCCACAGATTGTGGTGTCTAATCATGATCTGCTGCTGGGAAACAATGATTCAGTATAGGGAGGAGTGATGGTATAACGAGCACTCCTACCCATACTGAGGAGCAGATCACTGCATGTAATAGCAGCGGCCTCCTCTGCTACCGAGCAAGCGATTGCTGGGAAGGAACGCTTCCGTCCTGACAATTGATGGCGGACTGGGAGCTTAAAGTGGCCCTAGAAAAAATACTAACAGTGGCCTCATTATGTAGTTGGGTCCAAACTGTTGGAAGGCAGGTCCAGCAATAACATATTGTGGCACATTATACCACCCCACCCGAGCCAAATACCACAGTCCATCACAAAATACTGCCAGCAGCACAAAATACATCCCCAAAAACTGCGACTGGCAGGGTATGAGGAGGGCTCAGGCAGCCCCCTGGGCATCAGCCCACCGGGAAATTTCCCTATAAGGTCAATGGCCAATCCGCCCATGCCGGTAGACTCTGGCTGTCTAATACAGCCTTTAGAAGCAAATGTGTTAGGGGTTAAACAAGTGCAGAATGCTACTTTTACAATCTATGGACATAGCAATGTCAACATTTTGTGATGCATTTAACCCTTTATTTCTGGCTTTTATCTGATCTTCCATTCTCCTCATGGGTCACGTGCCTGCGTTCCTTGTGATTGCTTACGTATATTGACTTTTGTGAAGAAGAAGAAAAAAAAGCTCCAACGGTTAAGGTGCTCCCAATTTATTTTGTTTCCTAATCCAGTTTCTGGTTTATGAGCAAAATAACAATTCCCAGGCACTCATTCATATCAATAATAAAATGCTAACAATACTTCACAATTCATGTGCAGTCTTAATAACATCAGTTAACTCCGGCTCGTTCCAGCATTCACCTCAGCAGGGCTGCACATCTATTTGCACAACATTAAGAATTATTTATCCATCTAATGCTTGTGGAAAATATATTTACACTAGCAATATGTTGGCGTCCTATGAATACTGAATTGTGCGCTCTTTGATTCTCTTTCCAAAGGCCTTCTGTAGGTTAATATTCTTGTTTATTTAAATGCATATATTATGCGCTATATATAAAAAAAGTCAGACATGCAGATGGTGATTTCCTCAATATGTCACTGTGTGATTATACAGGAAAAGCAGGTTCAGTCCTGACAGCGATATATAATATGTATTATTATTATTATTATTATCTGGAGGGCTCCAAACAAAAAATAGCAATGCTGTATACATAACCAATTCATTTTGGATGGATCTCATTTCTCGTTAAGCACGCATTTATAAACATAAGATGAACGAATCGTATTCTTCCTTTTAACTATCTTTTGTTGCCTTCAAGAATAGAAGAACTTTTTCTTAAACGTTGTGCTCTTGTGGCACCTTGAGTTTTTTTATTAAAGTATTTTAACAGCACATTACGCAAATAGGCTAGCCTGCCATTTCTTACAATGTAGATTACTAGCTGGTCTCTACAGTACATTTGTAAGCTTTCTTGGCCAAGTGTGTTCAATGGCGAGTGAGAGACAAGTCCTTTCTAGACACTTCCAATAATTGGTTGCCCCCCCTCCTATCTTTACCTTCAAGGAACAGGTCAGGAACTGGCACCTTTTTGGGGGCAAACCTTGAGGTAGTACGTTATGTGTTTCTCTCCTTACAATCTATATTGTGTGTAATATGGAACATGAGTGGCTGGCTCTAGAATCCTAAAATGGTGATTTAGGATACACCTAGCAATGTTCTCGTTAGCAGCTTGCTTTTCATAATGGATAGGTGGTTAGCCAGCTCAAGAGGCTCAAAATTAAAGGTCACTTGGCCTAGGCAAAGCTGCGGGAAGGCTGCAGTGCTACTGTGAGTGCCGATGCCTTCTCAAACAGCTGATTGGCAGGGATCCTGAGTGTCAGATCTCCATCGATCAGATGACCAATCCAGAGGATAGATCATCAGTTAAAAAATCTCTGAAAACCTGTTTAAGTTTGGTAACAGCAAGAATATTTATTAACAACCAGAAAAACTATACATCCAGCAATATTTTACCGGATTTTCCCTGGACTACAGAGTGACCTCTGTCCTTGTGGCTGTGAACACTGTGACCCACTTTGAAGTTATACCGAATCCATTATGGAATCAAAGGGGTTGTCTTACTTCAGCAAATGGTATTTATTATGTAGAGGAAGTTAATACAAGAAACTTACTAATGTATTGTGATTGTCCATATTGTTTCCTTTTGTTGGCTGGAGTCATTTTTCCATCACATTATACATTGCTTGTTTTCAAGGTTATGACCACCATGCAGTCCATCAGAGGTCGTCGTGCTTGCAACCATTGCTGATAGAACACAAGCTGGTGGTGGTTGTATTATGGTGTAGGGAATGTTTTTGTGGCATTCTCTGGGCCCACTCATCCATGTGCGGCACAGACAGCAGCTAGACAGGATGGGAGTGACTCAAAAGGTCCTGGTAGGTTTTCACAGGTATCTGGAGCCATGCTGACTATAGTGCATTCCAGAGCTGCTCAAGGGTGCATGGGGAGGATCTATAGAGCGAACATGATGATCAAGGTGGTCCCACAGATGTTTAATTGGTTTTAATTTTGGGGATTTAGGGGTCCAGAAAGTCTTGGTCATGCTCTTCTAACCAATGTCAGAAATTTCTAGCCGTCTGACATGTTGCATAGTCTTGTTTGACGATCCCATCTACCCCAGGGAAGACAGTCAGCATGTAATAGTGTACATGATCTGCAAGGATGGATTCATACCCAAATTGGTTGAGAGTACATTCCACATGGATAAGTAGGCCTAGAGAATGCCACAAAAACCTTCTCCAGACCATAACACTGCCACCACCAGCAATGGTTGCAAGATGTTTGTTCTCTAATGTTTCTTGCTTGACATGCTAACCTCATTCGTGACTCATTGGAAAAATCAATGGTTTGCTAATCAGTGGAGATGCAATTCCGAAACTGCTGTGAAAAGTAAATCCTTTTTTATCTGATACAACTTCGTTAGTAGAGGTGCAGTGACCATCCTTTTGCTTTGGAGTCCTATAAGCAGTATGGTTTGGTGAACATTTTTTTAGACACACATCTGGTAGCCCCATGGTTCATTCTGGCAGTAAGGTGTTCAACGGCAGCATGAAAACTTTCGTAGCCAACATTCACCACTCATTTCGATGGCACGTGGAGCTCTGAAGTTTGCACATTTGCAATGGTGCCATTTGTCCACGCACAATACACTTTACCACAGCAGCACATGAACAGCCATCCCTGGCCCAAAAGCCAATAATCATACCTTTCTGCAAGTCTGATAAATCGCTCCTTTTACCCATGACAGCAGTGAGGGATATGTGTGCAGACAGCCTATCGCACACCTTATATACCAACCAAGCCAGATCACCACACGTGACTTCCTTCTTCAGCTACACACTGCCGACGTTGAAAGTAGGAAGTGGTCATAATAATTTGATTTGAACATGTATATTACCTATATATTACTTTCAAAAAGCTTTAAGCATATTAATGTAGTTGTACAACTAGTAAAAAAATTATAAAAACGAACTGGTAGATCCAGGAAGATAATGGGACTATTGTGACTTGTAATATATTTGTCTTCAGGCCAGTGCCGGACATATATGTATATGTTTTCACAGCTCATTAACAGTTAGGATAGCAAAACTGTATACTTTAGGTCTACATTTCATAGGACAGAAGCGGGCGCTTTGAATTTCAATCAAGGTTTGGGCCCGAATACTGTTCTGTAAGTCATCGTTTTCATGAATATTGCTGGGAAGCTGTGAATTAAAAAGGTTTCCATAAATGTATTTGAATTTAAATGTATTTACATGTGTTGTATTGTGTTATGCTTCACAGCTGTCTCATTTTCAGCTTTTTTTTGCTGTATTTGAAAAGACTCTTTGTGTATTCTATTTGTACCCATCCAGTTTTACATGATTTATGCTTTATGAATTATTCTCATACACTGTATCACATGAAAAATTAAATATTTAAAATGCCTTCTCACTGAACTGGCGCAGGTAAATTTATATCAGTTGTTCCCGCCTGGCGTCTGCTATAGTAATATTATAAGATTACAATAATTTCGGGATTTGTATAAAAAATAAACACAGAAAAAACATAATAAAAATGAGAAAGGGTCAAAGAATAGAAAGAAAGTAGAAAAATACAATAGAGATTTGTTCATTGTGTAATGTTTCTCCTGATTTCTCTTTTTTTCGTTCATACATAAATGAATGCTCTTCCTGGGCAGAAATGGTTAAGTAACAAAATGTGAAAAATCTTTATTACATACATATGTATCTCAGATGAAAAAAAATGAACATGCGGAACCGAATTCATCGTGAAAATTTAGCATAATGGTATTTATGTGTAAACACAGCTACATTTAATATAGTTTTCAGTTGCATATCCCTACTAAAGATCGCACAATTTTCAGCCTCTTCATGAAATATATATATTTTTTACATGCATACATAGTAAATGTTCATATTTTGTCAACTTCGAAAAGTTTTTCATGATTATGTTAAATGAATTTATAAATTATAGATACACTCCATCTCAACATTTCTCCACTTCTTACCTCTATATTTTTTTATATTTTTTGTATTGCCCATTTGGCCAGATGTGTTAAGAGAAATTACAAAAAAAAAAAACACACAAAAAAAAAAAACACAATTTTTTGTAAGGGAGGAATTTTCTTGACTACATATTATAATATATACATGTTTTCCAATAGGGGTATAATTAGGGAAGTGCCACAGGTAATCATTATGAATGGTGAAGAACAACTGCGATAGCGATTGTTCCTCCACCATTCACGTTGCATTACCCAGTGTAATAAACTGATGCAAATGAGCACCGACTAACTGTTTAAAATTGGCAAGATTAACCATTTTAACACAATTCCTGACCAGGCGCATTCTCTGTTTTTTTTTATTTTTAGTACTTTTTTTCCATTCAGTGATCTACATTATTTTGTGTGCCTTTTTTCTGTGACATGCGGGTTTAATTTTATGTCATGATACCCTACTGCATTGGCTTTGAAGACATGGTACCATAATGAGTTATATTTTAATTCTTGGTACAGCATGGGGCACCATCTTGTTCTATGTCCACCATTGTCATAACCAGAAAAATTATAGCACTTTAGGGCCCAGTCATTACTAAAGTCACATCAAAACCTATACCCAATATGCAAATGATTATTTAAAATTATTAAAAATGTTAATGATGTTTAACACTTGCAAAACTACAAATCACAGCAAGTCATCCAGTAATGGGTTACACCAAATCAACACCCAAATAATTGAATAGTCTATGACTAGCGATGAGGAATTTCTTAAAATTTAGTTCGTATTTGATTCAAACGAATAGAAACATAGGAACATAGAAGATTGACGGCAGAAAAAGACCACCTGGTCCATCTAGTCTGCCCTTTTATTATCCTTTTATTGTTATCTTAGGATAGATACATGTTTATCCCAGGCATGTTTAAATTCAGTTACTGTGGATTTATCAACCACCTCTGCTGGAAGTTTGTTCCAAGCTTCCACTACTCTTTCAGTGAAATAATATTTTCTTATGTTGTTCTTGATTTTTTTCCCCCAACTAACCTCAGATTGTGCCCCCTTGTTCTTGTGTTCTGCTTCTTATTAATAACCCTTCCCTCCTGAACTTTATTCAGTCCTTTAACATATTTAAAGGTTTCAATCATGTCCCCCCCTTTCTCTTCTTTCCTCCAGACTATACATATTAAGAACTCTGAGTCTTTCTTAATAAGTTCTATGCTTTAGACCGTCCACCATTTTTGTAGCTCTTCTTTGGACCCGTTCTATTTTAGCAATATCCGTTTGCAGGTGAGGTCTCCAGAATTGAACACAGTATTCCAGATGTGGTCTCACTAGAGCTCTATACAGAGGGATCACAATCTCCCTCTTTCTGCTTGCTATACCTCTAGCTATGCAGCCAAGCATACAATTTGCTTTCCCTACCGCCTGGCTGCATTGGTTACTCATTTTGAGGCTGTCAGAGATGACTACCCCCAAATCCTTTTCTTCTGAGGTCTTTGTTAGCACAGAACTGCCAATACGATACTCAGATAGAGGATTTCTTCTCCCCAAGTGCATTATTTTACATTTGGAAACACTGAACTGAAGTTTCCATTGTTTTGACCACTTATCTAATAAAGATAAATCATTCTCAATATTACCGACACCTCCTGGAACATCAATCCTATTACACACTTTTGTGTCATCAGCAAACAAGCAAACCTTCCCTACCAAGCCGTCCCTTATGTCACTTACTAACATGTTAAACAGAACAGGACCCAGAACAGATCCTTGTGGCACCCCACTTCTAACCAGCCTCTGCTCAGAATACACTCCATTAACAACAACCCTCTGGTATCTGTCCTTCAGCCAACTGCAGATCCACTGAACTATCCAGGGGTTAAGTCCAATTTTTGATAACTTCTCTATCAGCTCTTTATGGGGAACCGTATCGAAAGCTTTACTGAAATCCAGGTAGGCGATATACACAGCACCACCTTCATCCAGCACTTTAGTTACATAGTCAAAGAAATCAATGAGATTAGTCTGACATGATCGGCCCTCAGTAAAGCCATGCTGGTTTGGGTCCATCAAGTTGTTTGTTGTTAGATGGTCAATTACCTTCTTTTTTAGAAGAGTCTCCATCATTGTTACCACTACAGATGTCAAGCTGACTGGCCTATAGTTACTAGCTTCTTCTCTACTACCCTTCTTGTGAATGGGTACATCATCAGTCTGGTGATTTGATTCGGGTCTGAATAGTGCCCTGAATAGTCTTGTATGACATTCTGAGGTCTCCCGGGACTATATGCAACTCATTTCAAGCTCTGTGATGACAAACCAGCATTAGTAATCTTAAAGGGGTTAAGCTCTGAACCCGGACATATCCCCTTTTTTTAACCAGGCAGCCCCTCTGAGATGAGCATCGGAGCATTTCATGTCCTGTGCTGTATTGTGCCGGGCAGGGGCTTTTTTGTTTACATTTTTACACTGTTAGGCAAAGGCTTCAGCCTAGCAGTGTTCCCGGTGATGTCACTGGCACTAATGGGTGGGCTTTAGCGCTGCCCTAGCCTGTTTTACTGGCTAGGGCAGCGCTAAAGCCCACCCATTAGTGCTGGCAATGTCACTGGGAACACCGCTAGGCAGGAGCCTACACCTAGCAGAGACCTGGTAAGTCACTGGATCTGCAGAAAAAGCCCTTGCCCTGCTTGATTAATACTCCGACATTCATCTCAGAGGGGCTGCCTGGTTGAAGTAGGGGACATGCCGGGGTTCAGCTCTGAACTCCTCAATGTGGGCACATAGTGTATGAACATGGGACCAACACAGATGCCCTCAGCTGCCAAGTGCACATATAACAGGTCATCCAGTTTAATAGGTACAAACCTGCTGATAGATGCCTTTTAGGGAGGAGTTGTGCAGGCATACTCTCCCACGCTACCATCAGGAGATGCAGTTGGGTCCAATGCCTAGCAGTTATTGTGCATGTGTCCTATTCATTAGAATACTTACTGGGCATCGGACAGTTATCTCTGCATCCGGACCACCCCGCGTGCAGGTCTCAATGCACCCTATGTCAGATTAAGCAACAGAGTATGTCCCTACGAGTTCTCTAAGCTCTATATCAAGGCCTAGAAGACCTGTTTTTATAAATTAACATTACCTAATTAATACTGCATGGGGTAAATCATTGTAACTGAAATATACTTGCTGTGATCACAAATCTTTTAATTTTCCGGTTGCTGTGTCCATGACCAGGCATCCATCTGAGAAATCACGTCACTACAAAAAGAAATCAGTTAGAATGTATAATAATACATAATTAATATTTAAATCTAAATCATTACTAGCATGTGAACATTATTAACATTTTTGGAAAAACTATTTTATCAGTAGCTGTCCGAATGATGAAACCGACAGATCTTTAAAGGGCTACTCCAGTGCAAAGAAAATCCTTTTCTCTGGGACGCACATGGTTAAAAATAACAACTTTTACTTACCTTGCCCATCGCCCACCAATGCCACTCATGATGGTGCCTGGGTTCCCGTTACTCTCCATTTCCTGCTGATGACTTGACACACCAAGAAATTGCTGTGACTGTCGCTCAGCCAATCACTAGCTGCAGCAATGACCTGCCTCAGCTAGTGATCCTGCTATGTGGAGACAGAAGCAGGAAGTGGAGGGCAGCAGGGACCCCAGCACCATCAGAACGGCTGGGGCGGGGGATGGATGAGATAAGTGTAAGCTCTGCTATGTTTTTCACCATGTGCAGACCAGGTGTGTGACTAAAGTGGGTCACTGTTGTGGCCGTTGATTAGCTGAGTGGGCATGTCCTGCATCTTTATGTGTGTTATGTGTGGTACCAGGAAATGTGGAGCAGTGGTGGGCAATCGGTGGGGTGAGTAATGATTATTTTTTATGTTTTATCAGTCCTGGCCCTTTTTACAAAATTTTGTCCCATCACTTAAACTTCTATTAAAATAGCAGTTTATTATTTGTTATCATCAATGTTGGCATCATCCCTGCACTGTGACATCCCTTTATTGTTACCCCGTGGTGAGATCTTATTGTGTGCATTATTCACATTCTCTTCCATCACCGTGTGCATTTTCAGTAGCATAAGTGTTGCAGAGATTGCAGTCTTACCTTGGCACCAGTAGCCCAAAGATTCATCTGCCACATAAGAGAATGCTAGTACTTTAAAGTGCTCATAAAAAGGGGTCCCTGTTAGAGATTTTGTACTCAGGCTGTGTCTGTAGTTATTTTACCTAGCATTTTAAAACTACAGGGTGAGCCATTTATATGGATACACCTAAATAAAATGGGAATGGTTGGTGATATTAACTTCCTGTTTGTAGCACTTTAGTATATGGGAAGGGGGAAACTTTTCAAGATGGGTGGTGACCATTTTGGCCATTTTGGATCCAACTTTAGTTTTTTCAATGGGAAGAGGCTCTTGTGACACAACAAACTTATTGAGAATTTCACAAGAAAAACAATGGTGTGCTTGGTTTTAACGTTACTTTATTCTTTCATGAGTTATTTACAAGTTTCTGACCACTTATAAAATGTGTTCAAAGTGCTGCCCATTGTGTTGGATTGTCAATGCAACCCTCTTCTCCCACTCTTCACACACTGATAGCAACACCGCAGAAGAAATGCTAGCACAGGCTTCCAGTTTCCATAGTTTCAGGTGCTGCACATCTCGTATCTTCACAGCATAGACAATTGCCTTCAGATGACCCCCAAAGATAAAAGTCTAAGGGGGTCAGATTGGGAGACCTTGGGGGCCATTCAACTGCTACATGATGATGTGTTTCCCTCTTTATGCACTGAAGCTGGCACGTTCCCTGAGTTTTTCCAGCAAGATGGTGCACCACCACATTATGGGTGTCAGGTCCGAGCATTCCTAGATGAACAGTTTCCTGGAAAGACTTTTATCTTTGGGGTCATCTGAAGGCAATTGTCTATGCTGTGAACATACGAGATGTGCAGCACCTGAAACTACAGATACTGGAAGCCTGTGCTAGCCACCTCACCTGCAGACAGCTATTGCGGGAAGACTGCCCTTCACCAGTGCAGAGCAGAAAGTACTGGCTTAACTGGGTGAGAGGCCTAGGTCAGAAAGCCTAAGCCTCTCACCCAGTTAAGCCAGTACTCTCTACTCTGCACTGATGAGGGGCAATCACCCCGGAACAGCTGTCTGCAGATGAGATGCTGGCTTATTTAATAGCCAATTCTTGTCTCAAGGCCTATTTAAAGGGTTGAACATTGCCTCATAGGATAGCTGCCTTACATCTGGTGGCATCAGAGGCAGAGCTTGTTAAGAGCACATCTGCATACCTTCTTCCCATTTAATGACATTTCCTACTTTGCCACATCCTCAAATTTAAAAGAAGCTCCTGTAGAACAACATACATTTATATGATTTCTGTCACTTACATATCAACACAATCACACAGTTTCTAAAATGGAGCATGAACCTTATATTACCAAGTATTAGCAGCAGGGCTGTCATCAGTATCCAATGACCTGTGAAGCTGGCTCACCAAAGCATCCCACCACATAGAGCCAGTCTGTCATAGTGTTGATAAGCATTGAGATGATGATTCTATTTGGCAAAGTGCTAACTTCAATTTGCTTCTTGCATGATGGGTCTTCATCTCCCCTATCAGATTCACTTTTTCTATTTAGTCAAATTTGAATAACAACTAATGTAAAATTATAGTAAAATGGGTTAAAAATTCAATTAGGCAGGGGTGCTACCAACTGAGTTCTGTATGGTGGCATCAACTGAACACTGTATAGTATTGTTGCATTATTTGGGCATAGTATACTATTGTTAATTGTGCAGTGTATAGTATTAATTCTTAAGCAGCCTGTTGTGGTATTATTTAGTTAATGGGGTTGTCTGGGTTCAGAGCTGAACACGGACAGACCCCCTTCTTCCCCCACTCAGCCCATCTGACATTAGCATCGGAGAATTTCATGCTCCAATGCTTTCCCTTGCCCTGTGCTGTATCACACAGGGCAAGGGCTTTTTCTTGAGAGCCGGTGACGTATGGATAAGCTAGGCGGAGGCTTCTGCCTAGCAGTGAGCCCGGTGACATCACTGGCACTAATGGGCGGGCTTTAGTGTTGCCCTAGCCTGTAAAATGGCTAGTCCATCCATTAGTGCCAGTGGCATCACCGGGAACACTGCTAGGCAGAAGCCTCCGCCTAGCAGTGTAAATATGTAAACAAAAAAGCCCTTGCCTGCTCGATACAGCACAAGGCCACAGACAGCTTCAGAGCATTAAATTCTCTGATGCTCAAGTCAGAGGGGCTGAGTGGTGGAAGAAGGGGATATGGGGAGAGGCTGGTTACAAGTGGGGTGCCACAAGCATCTGTTCTGGGTCCTGTTCTGTTTAACATGTTTGTAAGTGACATAAGGGATGGCATGGCAAAAGTGTGTAATAGGGTGGATGTTCCAGGAGGTGTCGGTAATATGGAGAATGATTTATCTTTATTAGATAAGTGGTCAAAACAATGGAAACTTCAGTTCAATGTTTCCAAATGTAAAATAATGCACTTGGGGAGAAGAAACCCTCTATCTGAGTATCGTATTGGCAGTTCAGTGCTAACAAAGACCTCAGAAGAGAAGGATTTGGGGGTAGTTATCTCTGACAGCCTCAAAATGAGTAACCAATGCAGCCAGGCGGTAGGGAAAGCAAATCGTATGCTTGGCTGCATAGCTAGAGGTATAACAAGCAGAAAGAGGGAGATTGTGATCCCTCTGTATAGAGCTCTAGTGAGACCACATCTGGAATACTGTGTTCAATTCTGGAGACCTTGCCTGCAAAAGGATATTGCTAAAATAGAACGGGTCCAAAGAAGAGCTACAAAAATGGTGGAAGGTCTAAAGCACAGAACTTATCAAGAAAGACTCAGAGTTCTTAATATGTATAGTCTGGAGGAAAGAAGAGAAAGGGGGGGACATGATTGAAACCTTTAAATATGTTAAAGGACTGAATAAGGTTAAGGAGGGAAGGGTTATTAATAAGAAACTGAACACAAGAACAAGGGGGCACAATCTGAGTTTAGTTGGGGGAAAAATCAAGAACAACATTAGAAAATATTATTTCACTGAAAGAGTAGTAGAAGCTTGGAACAAACTTCCAGCAGAGGTGGTTGATAAATCCACAGTAACTGAATTTAAACATGCCTGGGATAAACATGTATCTATCCTAAGATAACAATAAAAGGATAATAAAAGGGCAGACTAGATGGACCAGGTGGTCTTTTTCCGCCGTCAATCTTCTATGTTTTCTATGTCCAGGTTCAGCTCTGAAGCTGGACAACCTCTTTTATCTATGACACTCTTATTTAGGTTATTTTTAGTTGTTTGAAAATCATTCGGTGGAATTATTACTATTGTCAGCTACACCAGTCTTGATGGGACCTGTGTTGCCGGAGGAACAGGCCTCGTCACAAATGATATGCCTCCTTCGGCAGTCCATGCACCAGAATGAAATCCCCGGTAGCTCAGAGCTGTCGTAAATTTTTATCATTATTTACACCGGTTTCTGGTGTTAAATAGTGATAAATGTGCCGAGGCCGATGTCCCTGCTCTTGCCATGCCCCTGTTTCAGAAACTGGTGAAGATGGGGTAAAAATCTTAGTGCAACTTTAAAAAGTTTCAATATTTTTTTCTGGCATGGGGAAATGATAAATTCCCTAATAAATAGCCAATTTCACAAGAGTGCAATACGGGCACATCTCTCATTGCAGTAATCACACCTGTGGAAGGGCCAGGATTTGCAGGTGTAATGTGGGCACAAAAATGTGCCCGTATTACACGTGTGTCATATTGACCTGTCAGTGTTCTTGTTTTTGTGTAATATGGGCCAGTTTTTGTTCTCATTGGGTTCCTGTTGTAGTTGCACAATTTTCAACTTTTAACCTTAACTTTTTATGAGCTAGAAAAGTGACCATCGTACTGTTTTGTCAAAGCACCATCACAGGTCTTGATCGAACCTTAACGACACCTTTATTAGCACCCAAAAATTGCATAATTTCTAGTGTGAGGATTTCAAACACATAGAATATCAGCTCTGTTGTGTTACAGCCTACTTTAGAGCGCCATGATCTGCACCCACTTGCGGTGTACAATATGCATGTTTTAAGTGTAGTCTGGGATCGAAAAGCTCTCTAATCAAATACGACGTGAAGGAAGGGACGAACATCTTACTGCCAAACGAGAGCAGCTACTGGTTTAGTTACGAATGATATGACAAACACTGGCGACACATACATCCCTCTTCGACAAGCTGCTCTGCATTTCTCTGATAATATTCCATTTCTACAGCTTGTAATGTGCTATAATATGTACGTGGAAACCAGTGAAAATATAAGTATTGATAGAACATTTCACAGGAATTCTCCATTTCTTATCAGCCAACTTACCTTATTGCACGAGAACACAACATAGTCGCTATCTACGCAATTATGTTTTTCCATTGCAGCTAAAAATGTCCTAAATAAATGTAGTATAGAACATTGCATTGAAAAAAAAGAACATAAAAAAAAAAACATGCTCAAAGTGAGCGTCTTAATGTTCCTGGAATCATGTATTGCATTGCTAAAGTTAAAAGACATGATTGAGAGCATTCATATATTTCAGCCTCTTAATCAGCAAATGCACTTCCCTAATGGAGACTATTCTTCATTGCAAAACATATCTAGCTTTTAATCTAACAATAAAAGAAGGACCGGGATTTGCACATTTTGTTATAGACGGAAGTGTAAGTCAATCTGCTTTAGTGCCTTTTGCCATTAAAATCTTTCCAAATGTGTTTTGCATGCTCATGACATTTGCATATAACGATACAATTAATAATTTCCGCCGTATCACAAGGCGCCATATTTCACAATTATTGCACAGGTGAATTAAAACAGATCTGCTACCACGATGGCTGCGAATAAATAAAGACAAACATTTTATATTACGTGGGCAGATCTGTCTCTTCAATGCGTGATGAATACGATGGGAAGATTAGAGAAGTTTTTTTTTTCACCTTTCAGATTGGAAATGTCAAGGCTCTCGTTTTATAGAAGAAAGACATGAATGACAGATGAAGAGACATAAAGCCCACTCCTTACATGCATCATGAATTCTTTTAATGCAATTTAATGACACCTGGCCTGTGTTACCTATACAGATGTACATGAGACACATGTATGTCAGCCAAACCCAAGGGTGGTACATTGACTATCTATTAATATTATAAAAATAAGTTTCTGTCTGTCTGTCTGTTCTCTATGCGCGACCAAACTACTGGACCGATTTTCACCAAATTCGGCACACAGGTACATCAGATGCCCTGGAAGGTTTTAGACCAGGTCTAATCTTCTCTAGGACATAACGTTCCCGAGATATTCCCAAAATATCACCTGCATTAGCCAATATTAGCCTGACAGCATTGGTTTTAAACCCCAACTGCCATTCTCTGCATAGACACACACAGGGAGGGCAGGTTTCCATAACAACACATCCAGGTAATTAGCAGCCAGCTGAGGATCTCAGGTAACAATCCAGTCATTTCTGTTCAATGCTTTAAAGGGGCAGAGCGCTGTGGATGATACTGTTAAAGGGGTATTCCGGTTACCATAAATATAACTTATGTTTTAGACTAATTTTAGACTATGACCGTTCAGTAGTAAATCTTCTACTGCTACCCATTGCGTGTCCTCATAAATTACCATGGCACCGACCTGTGATTCACACCACTCTCAAAAGAAGGACTTACAACACCTGCTCCAGGTTTCACTAAGCCACACCCTGACTCTGTCAGGCCACGCCCCCTTCCCTGTCCGAAGCCAATTGGGATTGAAAAAATGAAGGTAAAAATAACCTTCTGTCAGCTGCAGGGGTGGGAGGGTGAATTTCTCTCTGCAACAACACACAGAAACATTAGATGAAACAGACTAATATTAGACTACTACCGTTCAGTAGTAATAAAAGATGTTTTCTTCCACTAAAAGGACTTAAAAGTAACCCCCCCCAGGTCCCGCTAAACCACATCCCCAGTCAGGCCACGCCCTCTCCCACTCCGCAGCCAATGGGGATTGAAAAAATGAAGGTAAAAATCAACTACTGTCAGCTGCATTGACTTTCTCTCTGCAACGACACACAGAAACATTAAATGAAATAGATTAAATATACCCAGGCGAAGTCGGGTCTTTCTGCTAGTAAACTATAAAGGTGGATTTACACGTACCAATAATTTGACAGATTATCGGGAATCACCGCTCCTGCAAATGCTCATTCCCGATAATCTGGCTATCTACATGTGCCACCAATCACCCGATGAACGACATAAATGCTTATTCATTGGGTGATCCACACTCCAATCTTTCTGGGGCAGCAGACTGTGCTGTCTAAATGGTGATGTGTCCAGAAGCAATGACTCTGTATGGGGCCGAGGGATATAATATAGCAATATAGCTATCCCTCGTCCTCATACTGTGTAGGATATCACTACACGTAAATGCAGGTTTCTACTTTACTAAACGAGCAGCCGACTGTCGGGAAGGAACACTTTCTTCCCAATAATTGGCTGTGATATCAGGGCGTGTAAACCAGCCTTAAAGGGGTATTCCCATCTTAGACATTGGGGGCACATCGCTAGGATATGCCCCATTGTCTGATAGGTGCAGGCCCCACCACTGGGACCCGCACCTGTATCGAGAATGGAGCGGGGAGCGCTGTGCCTGGAAGACCCTGGGTTTCCCAGGTTCCGGCCACCACCAGGGGCAGCAACCTCCTGCTCCCATAGAAATGAATGCGAGTGCACCACGCATGCACGGCCACTGATCCCATTCATTTCTATGTAGCCGACAGAAATAGCCAAGCCAGCACTGCTATTTTCGGCGGCCCCATAGAAATGGAGGGCAGCTGCGCATGCACAGTGCACCCTACTCAACTTTCCCTGCTCCGTTCTCAATATAGGTGCAGATCCCAGCGGGAGACAGGACCCGCACCTAGTAGACAATGGGGGCATATCCTAGCCATATACCCCCATTGTCTGAGATGGGAGTAACCCTTTAAAGCTGCTACCCACATCAACTAGAAAGACCAAATGATGACCACATTGTTACAGAGGTTCTCTCTAAGGCTAGTTTCACACATGGGTCAAAGAAATCCGGCAGGCTGTTCTGGCAGACTACAGCCTGCTGAAGTTCTCTGGATCAGCCAGATAGTGCCTACTGTACCCCATTCACTATAATGGGATGCAGCAGGGATCTGGACGCTCCCTGACATAGATTCCTTAATGGTACGTCTGCTTAAAGGGATTATCAAGGGATGCACATTTAGAAAAAATGCTTAAAATGCTACAAAATAATAAAAGAAGTAAGATTCACTTTATCGATCCCCTGTCGCTTCTGCTCCAAAGCGGCCACACAAAAAACATAGTTTTTGTCCAGCCGAATGCCGGCTGATATGCCGAGGTGCAGTCGGATCCCTACAGCATTTTGAAGCACCTTTTCCACTTTTTCCTACATAAAAGTCGGAGTCAAAGGCATTTTTTTTTACTACAGCTTATAATAAAAATGCAGCGGTCGCATATCCTTCCTGACACATCATCTCCAGAGGCTTTGGAGCAGAAGCGACAGGGGATCGATAAAGTGAATCTTACTTCTTTTATTATTTTGTAGCATTTTAAGCATTTTTTCTAAATGTGCATCCCTTGATAATCCCTTTAAGCAGACGTACCATTAAGGAATCTACAAAAGCCGAGTGACAAACCATACGTTTGACAAAGAGTCGTCCATGTTGGTTTTCACGCGGCTTCCCAAATATAACTAACAAATGGCTAAATAGAACTTTTAACAATTCAACTTTGTTTTACTATTATTTTATTCTAGAGAGAAATTCTGTTTTACAAGAAGATGCATGATGGGCATAAAGGGACTGAAGGTGGCTTACAGCAATATTCCGATTGGCTGCCATGGCTTACATGACATTGTACAATGAAGCTCATGTGCACAGTAAGATCCGATGGCTTCCATTTGAAATCAGCCTCTTTATTGATAGAGTTGCAATGGTAACCACATAAAAAAGACCCTTCATGCATTTATCCATCTTTTGTGAGCCACACTTTATAGCTTCCACTGCACATCCATCAGCTATTATTGTTCATTGTACATTAGCCTGTACGTGGCACTGCATTAGTCCTGGACTTTGACTTATGTATTATATATCATAATTTTTGCCAATGCACTAACTCAGTGTGCTATTCTTTACACATAATGCGGTTGCGATAATGAGGTTCTGAGTGAGGGCTGTTCAAAGTGAAGATTCTCTGTGTAGGGGGTTCTGTCCCAATAATCAGGCCTTGATTGTGCCACATCCCCCCGTGATGAGGCTCTTTGTGTGACTCTCTTCTTGTGACACACTGCTGTGCGGGCCGATGACTTCTCCATCAGTACACAGTGGAACACATCAAATATGAATTGAAACACTGCTATGACTTTAGCTGTTTTTCCTAGTGTGTGTGGAGCAACACGAAAGGGAGAGAGATATGGTGGGATGTAAAACGGTTTTGTATGATATGTTTCAAGAAGAAAGGAGGCTGCATTTCAATTCATTAGCGACGTCGCAGATTATAACTCCTTTGTAAGCAGGAAAAAAAACCCAATGGAAAAATGGAGACAGGAGGACGTTAAGGGAATGTGGCTGACAAAGTCCACTGGGACTACTCTAAGCGTTGTGCTTCAATACCAACCACTAACTGGATTTCAGCCGCATGCAGTGATGTAGACTTTTTTTTTTCATCTTTGCTAGAATACAAGCAAGACCAGCGCACATTAGGATGCATGAAGAAAGATGCATGTGGATTAATAGTCGTTATTTAAGTACTGTGTTTGGAAGTGTGAAAACAAGGAAATCTCTATACTTCATTGCAGGTTAAGATGCACTTAGAGTAGAGGAAAACATTTAATTTGTCAATAAAAACAATTAACTTGAGGCGTACAGCAGGTTAGGGATTCAGGGCAGGAGCGGAGGGTCCTTGAAACATCATGGATGGTTTAAATAAACTAAAAGCAGGATGTGTTAATGGAAGAACTTGTACTGATTAATTTCAAGTCAGCTACATATTTATTACAACAGCACCTTCCCTGGTTCTAGTTAAAAACATGGAAATCACATTATAAGGAAATTGCTCTTAAAAACCAACACATTTTTTTAGGGTCATGGTTAAATCGCCTGAATGGCATCTGCTCAGAAGCAAAAATGCCAACTCCTGACAACTCTGTTCTGTTAATGCAGCATAAAAGCATAAAGTACATTGTTATCAGATGTGTACAGTACTCAATACATTGTCCTGTTCTCAAGTACAAAGCAAGGGAAGGTTTTCAAATTACAATTACCGTACAATGTAAATGTAATAATAATAAAAATCTTTATTTATATACAGCCACCATATTCTGCAGTGCTTTTAAATTATAACATAGTAACATAGTTTATAAGGCCGAAAAAAGACATCTGTCCATCCAGTTCGGCCTGTTTTCCTACAAGTTGATCCAGAGGAAGGCAAAAAAACCCTGTGAGGTAGAAGCCAATTTTCCCCACTTTAGGGGAAAAAATTCCTTCCCGACTCCAATCAGGCAATCAGAATTACTCCCTGGATCAACTACCCATCTCTAGTAACTATAACCTGTAATATTATTACACTCCAGAAATACATCCAGGCCCCTCTTGAACTCTTTTAGTGAACTTACCATCACCACCTCCTCAGGCAGAGAGTTCCATAGTCTCACTGCTCTTACTGTAAAGAATCCTCTTCTATGTTTGTGTACAAACCTTCTTTCCTCCAGACACAGAGGATGTCCCCTCGTCACAGTCCTGGGGATAAATAGATGATGGGAGAGATCTCTGTACTGACCTCTGATATATTTATACATGGTTATTAGATCTCCCCTCGGTCGTCTTTTTTCTAAAGTGAATAAGCCTAATTTTGATAATCTTTCTGGGTACTGTAGTCCACCCATTCCAGTTATTACTTTAGTTGCCCTCCTCTGAACCCTCTCCAGCTCTGCTATATCTGCCTTGTTCACAGGAGCCCAGAACTGTACACAGTACTCCATGTGTGGTCTGACTAGTGATTTGTAAAGTGGCAGGACTATGTTCTCATCACGGGCATCTATGCCTCTTTTGATGCAACCCATTATCTTATTGGCCTTGGCAGCAGCTGTCTGACACTGGTTTCTACAGCTTAGTTTGCTGTTCACTAAAATTCCTAGGTCCTTTTCCATGTCAGAGTTACCCAATATTTTACCATTTAGTATGCACTGGTGACTTGCATTATTCCTTCCCATATGCATAACCTTACATTTGTCAGTGTTAAACCTCATCTGCCACTTCTCTGCCCAAGCCTCCAGTCTATCCAGATCCATCTGTAGCAGTGTACTGTCCTCTTCTGTGTTAATTACTTTACACAGTTTAGTGTCATCTGCAAAAAATGATGTTTTACTGTGCAAGCCTTCTACAAGATCATTAATAAATATATTTATTAATTTATAGGGTTCATGTACAAAACAAAAGACATCACAAAGTTACTGGCTAATGTACAACTGAAATGCTAGGAGTAAGGGCCCTACTCACAAAAGCTTGAAATCTATGAGGAAGTGGGTTTGACACAAAAGGTAGTTGATTGTTATATGAATTGGTCCATGCCATCGTTGTACTGAAAGGAGTGGTGAAGGCCGATCTGCGTGTGCTAGTGCTTTAAGTGTTGGGATTACTGTCAGAAGATCGAGTTCAGGTCTGAAGAGTTGGGGAAAGTGGGGGGGGAGTCACTTGGTGAAGAGACAGTTTAGGATGCATGATAAGCCTACGTGAAAAAAAAATGTGTTTTTAAGGCACGTTTGAAGGTAGGGAAGTTGGGAATTGACCTGATATTCCAGGGGAGAGAATGCCGGAGAGTATGTGCAGCTACAGAAAAGTCTTGAAGATGGGAATGAGAGGTACGAATTGGAGGATGAAAATCTTACCGTAGATCACTTGCAGAACGGACAGCATGATTAGGGTGTTAGATGGTAATGAGGGAGGAGATGTATGGAGGTGGAGCATTCTGGAGAGCTTTGTGGGTGAGGGTGAGAAGTTTGAACTGTATTCTTTGGTGGATGGGCAACCAGTGAAGTGATTGGCACAGGCTAGTAGCATTAGTGTAGCGGGTGGACAGATGAGCCTGTCTGCAGCATTTAGGACAGACTGAAGGTGGGAGAGTTTAGTGAGAGGGAGACCGATTAGTAATAAGATGCAGTAGTCAAGATGAGAATGAATCAAAGCAGCAAGAGTTTTGGCAGATTCTGGAGATGTTCTTTGGGTGCAGACAAAAAGAGCGTGCAGGTGATTGAATATGGGGAACAAAGGAAAGAGCAGAATCAAACATGACTCCAAGACAGTGGACGTGCTGCCCAGGAGTTATAATGGTACCATAGACTAAAAATGAAATATCAAGTTTAGGTTGGATAATGGATGGGGGAAAGTTCAGTTTTTGAGAGGTTCAGTTTTAGATACAGAGAGGACATGATGTTAGAGACAGCTGCCAGACAATTACTGGTATTATGGAGTAAAGCAGGGGTGAATTCAGGGGATGAAGTCTATAGTTGGGTGTTGTCATCATAGAGATGGTACTGAAAACCAGGTCTGTCCGATGGGTGCTGTGTAGATACTGAAGAGTAGGGTACCTAGGAATGAAACCTGAGGAACCCCAACATCAAGAGGAAGAGGAAAAGTAGAGCCAGCGAATGATACACTAAAGGAGCGGCCAGAGAGATAGGAAAAGAACCAGGAGAGAGCACTCTCCTTAAGGCCAATTGAATGGAACATGGTGAGGAGGAGTTTGTGGTCTATGATATTAAACACAGCAAAGAGATCCAGCAGAATCAGTAAAGAATAGTCACCATTCCTTTTTTGCTGTAAGGAGTTTGTTAGACACTTTAATAAGGGCAGTTTCTGTAGTGTGGAGAAGGTGAAAGACAGATTGCAAGCAGTCAAGAGTTATTAAGTCTGAGTAGAGGAGATGTTCCAGAATTTTAGAGATGAAGGGAAAGATAGAAACAGGTTGGTAAGACCTAGAGATGTTTTTTTTAGTAGTGGGGTTGTATCAGAATGTTTGAAGGAGGATGGAAAGATTCCAGAAGAGAGAGAGAGGTTAGGTATTTAGTAAGGTGAGTGATGACAGCTGGGGAGAGGGACTGTGTGAGGGAATAGGATCACTGCTGCAGGTCATGGGTCGAGGAAAAGAGAGAAGCCTGGAGACTTCTTCATCTGTTATAAGATCAAAAGAGGAGAGAGAGCATGTAATAGTGTGGGAGGGAGGAGAATTAAAATTGGTTGGGACTGGGAGGTTATTTCCTGATGGATGTTACCAATCTTGTCTCTAAAGTAAACGGTCATGTCATGGCCAGGGTGGTTTTGAGGTCATGATTGTAATGACTGGCAGCGAGGTCTGGACAGGAGAGAGAAGAGATTTGGGTAAAAGCTAACTTTAGGGTATCAATGAGTTGCTGGCAGTTAATGGTATGTATAGTTAATGGGGGGTGACAGGGGGAATGTATGGAAGAGTCTGATGGTATGCATCTCAAAATTGGGAAATGTGAGAGTGGGTACAGGAGGGATGACCTGAAATGTGCACTGTAGAGAAAGTAGTATGGCTACTCTTCCACCATGCCTGTCATCAGGTCTAAGGGTAAGGAGAGAAGTGAAGTCCACCATAGGATAAGGTGGCAGGGAGAGCAGTGTCAGAATGTTTAAGACAGGTTTCTGTAAGTGCCAGTAAGTTCAGAGATTGTGAGAGGAAGAAGTCGTGGATTGTGGAGAATTTGAAACAGACCGACTGCACGTTCCTGAGCACACAGTTAAAAGAGACTGGAGAAGATGCACAAGGAATATTAAATAAGATTTTTGGGGTGTCTAGGTATGGCAGATGAGAATCTAAAGTTAGTAATAGAGCAACAGGAGGACAGAAAGTGACAAAAGAGACTGATGTGGTGAAAAGGGACCAAGAGAGGAAGTTGTGGATGAGTTTGAAATCACAATATTTAATATGTAAATATTATTATGGAGAAATCACCAGAACAATGTAAATATGATACCAAAGTCACAAGCACAATCTAAATATTCTTATACAGAAGTCACAAGTACAATGTAAATATAATACACAAGTCACATGCACAATGTAAATATTATATACGGAAGTCACAAGTGGAATGTAAATATTATAGTTCATAAATCAGAAGAACAATGTAAATATAAAAGTCACACGTAAATTGTAAATATTACAATTATATTGAAGCAGGTGTGTACCCTCTATTTCACTTATATATTTGACTTGGGGATACTCCTAAGGTCATTATCCAAGTGTCTCCCTATGTCCCATTAACCACTATACAGGTATCTGGATTTTGCTGTACTACCTCTTGGAGTAGTCTCGGTTCAAGTGACTGCTGACTGAAAGGGACAACGGTGCAAGGCACCTAGGAATCAGGCAAACCTATACTTAAGGAAAGGCTGATGTCAGGGCAGGCAGAGTATGCAATCTGATAAACAGGTTAGGGTCAGGGTGGGAAGCTCATAACAGAGAATAAGAGGAGGTCAGGGACACAGAACAGTGAACCAAACACAGCACTCCTTAGCAGGAAACTCACTAGAACGTATTGCTTAGGCACATTCCAAAGGGTGCAAGCATGCAGCTTATAGGCAGAAAGAGGCATTTCTAGCAGGAAGCGGCTACTCCAGCAAATCGGACCACCAGGCAGGAAGAGGAGGACACTAGCGAGACCAAGCTGCCAGAGCACTGCAGCTATGGAGCGCATGAGCAAGGTGGAGGCTGTGCCTACCAGCAGGAGATGAGCGGTTATGGGCACAGACCATAACAATAATACAGAAATCACAAGTCACAAGTACAATATAAATATATAGAAATCACAAGTAAAAGGCAAATATTACACAAGAATGACAAAAACCTCTATAATATAATATAAAATATATTTTTATATTTAGTGATCATGCTGCATTGCATTGGCCCATGGGGGTGAAGGAAGCAGTGATAGAGAGTGGAGAGGAGGAAAGTGGTGACCAGGATGGTAAATGTCCTCATTCTACAGGTCTTCATTCTACCTTGGCTTGCTAGGAACTCTCTACACTACCCTATCCAAGGGGAATGGGACCAGCCCACTACACAGGAACCGGTTACTAAGGCTGCCAGATTAATTCCACACTATTTCTTCCTATACAAAGCCTTGCTTGATCACATAGTGCATAAAACACAGCCTGACAGTAACCCTTTTATAAATTGTGAACCTGAACATACAACCCTTTAGCAGTGACAGGTCACTGAAATAACGTAACTTCTTTCACTACATTCTCTGATGGCTGTATTATACTGTATAGCATGAACTCATAGGGGTTGCTCGCTATGATATGCCCCCATTGTCTGATAGGTGTGGGTCCCATATAGTGTAGGTTAATTTGAAAATGGACTGCAAGTATTGACAAGTTCTACAATAAATTAATAAAATATTTGCCTGGTCCTGCCTTTAGCTCAAAAATGTCTACTGTGCAGTCAGTCCCTGGTGCAACGGTCAGTATGAAAGACATGTCATTGCTACCAGTTTGCTTTTTCAAAGCCCTGAAAACCCCTTTAAGATTTGAAAGGTAATAGTGTAGACCGGCCTCAGTTCTATTTTCAAACTGCATCTGTCCATAAATGGTGCTTGGTATCAGCATAGTTCACTGAAATGGGTTATCAAGTCTAGGAGTAGGAGAGATGCCCTGATAAATATAAAGAGAATAAATCCAGCCTCAGAAGCTCATGAAGATTTTTCAGTTTCTTTTCAATACCTTTCAGCTTAAACAATGTTATCAACTATGTAAAAACTGGGCATCTTTCATGCATAATCATTACCATGTGAGCCACATATGTTCTGCAACTAGAAATCCAATCTGATCTTAGATTACAGCAGAGCTGTGCCTTTTTATTTTCCATACATGCAATAACATTCAAAAAATTACTGAAAACCACTGTCATGCCCGCACCATGTAGAGTGTTTCATCATTCAACTGAGAATGCTCCAGGCATTTTTCTTTTTTTTTTTTGCAAAATTGTTTAGGGCTTTAAAATCTAATCCCAAGTCAACTTGATTTATGGAATATGTACATTCAAGTCCTTTGAATTAGGGGTGAGATAGGGAATGAATGGCCTCATCTTTCCTACCTCTGCACTTAAGTATTTCCCAAAGGAGCTGACAGGCTGTGCTCTGAGCACCAGATCATTAAACTTAGGGCAAGAGAGGAAAGCAGGACAAGTCCATAATTTGCATGCTTATATCAGTCAGTGATTGACAAGTGCTCGCAGGCTGTGAATTGGGCCATTAATATAGTAGGCCCATTGCTCTGGATTTTTTTTTTTTCCGTGGGTAAAAAAAACTGTTTTACAATGCAAGCAAACAAACAAAATATTCTAGGTTCTCCAAGGAACACTTCCAAGATTGTAATTGAGATATAATTCAGCAGCATGAAACATTTGCCAGAATAGCTATGTCTGCACTATTTGTAGATTCGGAGCTGACACTGAAACCCACGTACACTTAGGTTATAGTGTGAACGACTATGGGCTAGGGATAATGATGCTTTCCTTATTTTATTTATTTCAACATATCATTCTTGATAGAACGCTTACACTATGAAGCGGTAGAGGAAATTTAGGCTAGAGAATGAAGTGAATGCAGCAAGACAATAAGCAACAAACCAAAAACTACATTTAGCATAAAGGAGTTGTCACCTTGAAGATCCTTTTCCATGTGGCCATAGTAGGTCATATGGAGGTCAAAGCGTTTCACACTTTGGCAGCCCTGGTATGTCCATGTGTTACATGGACCAACATTTAGTAGTATCTCTAATATTCAAGAGGCTGCTTGTGAGAACCAGAATATATAGAGGGTTTACTTCAAGGTTTGATCAACAAGAACAAAGAGAATGCAGCAAGGCAATAAGCAACAAACCAAAAATTACATTTAGCATAAAGGGGGTGCCACCTTGAAGACCCCTTTCCATGTGGCCATAGAAGATCATATGGAGGTCAAAGAGCCTATTCAAGAGGTTGCTTGTAATTAGAGAACAAGAATATGAAGGGGGTTTACTTCAGGGCTTGATCAATTTTGGAATATTGAGAAAACATATAGGAGGAGATTTATTAACTGGAGTAAAAAAGTAGCAAACCATGGGTTTGTGACTTTTCAAACACCATTTGCACAAATTTTATTTGTGTAAATAGCATTCTTAAGTTACCCTCTGCAGCAAAAAAGGGCATCACGTGGACCCATCAGACTCAGAAGATTTATTATGATTTATGCCAGCTACAAGCGGGCATAGATTTCATTCTAGGCATATGGACTGCCGGAGGATTTGCTTAATTTAGGACAAGTCGAGTGCCTTCTCATGAATAAGCGCATATTCTGATGGTGCAGGGATATCAAGACAGGTGTAGAAAACCCCAGTCTTGATAAATATCCCCCATAGTATTCTTCTGATCACTCCCCACCTTCCTTTTGCTAATTAGATGGTTGGGGCAGGCGTCAGGGAAACATTTTATAAAGCCCAATATAGAGTCACTCCTGCAGTCTCTAACTTTAGTACCAGAAGTGCTGTCATAACAGACATACAGGGCTGCAGCAAATGTGACACTCTTCACTTTTTCTGCAAATCTGTCATTAAACAAGTAATTTTATAACCTTCACAATAATCTGCACCTAACCTCACCTGCTGCTGGACTACTAAAGCAATCATGTTGCTTAAAAAAGACAATTCCACAATATTAGGGACTTATTCTAGTGAGTGAATCTACACCTTAAAGTATATGTTCCTTTGAGCATCATTGTGCAGATTGGACATTGAATTAAATGGATTGTGCAGCCGCATAAAATACAAAACAGTTTACAACATTTTTAGCCCCTTAAATTGCTGTAAAATATGAAAATATGTAATATCTTACTAATCCCTTACCGCTCCCATACAGATGTCATGGTTCACCTGGCTCCAGTGATGACATGTCGATACAATATGTAACTGCTGCAGCCAAACATAGGATGTAGCAGTGGTGTGTCAACACCATGAGGTCACTGATGTTATGCTGACATGTCATCACTGGAGTTGGGTGAAGATTGGAAGGGGCCAGGAAACACTGGGGAGCAGCAGGGAATTGGTAAGGTGAGTATTACTTCTTTTGTACTCTCTGTAAAAAATACAAGGCTGGACAATACACTGTATTTTATCCACATAAACAGATTAATAACTGATTACTGCTTTGCACACTCTTGGCATTCTCTTGATGAGCTTCAAGAGGTAGTCACCTGAAATAGTATTCCAACAGTCTTGAAGGAGTTCCCAGAGATTCTTAGCACTTGTTGGCCCTTTTGCCTTCACTCTGCGGTCCAGCTCACCCCAAACAATCTCGATTGGGTTTAGGTCTGGTGACTGTGGAGGCCAGGTCATCTGGCATAGCACCCCATCACTCTTCTTCTTGGTCAAATAGCCCTTACACAGCCTGGAGGTGTGTTTGGGGTCATTGTCCTGTTGATAAATAAATGATGGTCTAACTAAACGCAAATTGGATGGAATAGCATGCCGCAGCAAGATGCTGTGGTAGCCATGCTGGTTCAGTACGCCTTCAATTTTGAATAAATCCCCAACAGTGTCACCAGCAAAGCACCCCCACACCATCACACCTCGTCCTCCATGCTTCACGGTGGGAACCAGGCATGTAGAGTCCATCCGTTCACCTTTTCTGCGTCGCACAAAGACACGGTGGTTGGAACCAAAGATCTCAAATTTGGACTCATCAGACCAAAGCACAGATTTCCACTGGTCTAATGTCCATTCCTTGTGTTCTTTAGCCTAAACAAGTCTCTTCTGCTTGTTGCCTGTCCTTAGCAGTGGTTTCCTAGCAGCTATTTTACCATGAAGGTCTGCTGCACACAGTCTCCTCCTAACAGTTGTTGTAGAGATGTGTCTGCTGCTAGAACTCTGTGTGGCATTGACCTGGTCTCTAATCTGAGCTGCTGTTAACCTGCGATTTCTGAGGTTGTTGACTCGGATGAACTTATCCTCCGCAGCAGAGGTGACTCTTGGTCTTCCTTTCCTGGGGCGGTCCTCATGTGAGCCAGTTTCTTTGTAGCGCTTGATGGTCTTTGCGACTGCACTTGGGGACACTTTCAAAGCTTTCCCAATTTTTCATCAAAGTAATGATGGCCACTCGTTTTTCTTTACTTAGTTGCTTTTTTTTCAGCTGTGTATCCACCTGACTTCTGCCCAACACAACTCATGGTCCCAACCCCATTTATAAGGCAAGAAATCCCACTTATTAAACCTGACAGGGCACACCTGTGAAGTGAAAACCATTTCAAGTGACTGGCTCTTGAAGCTCATCAAGAGAATGTGAAGACTGTGAAAAGCAGTAATCAAAACAAAAGGTGGCTACTTTGAAGAACCTAGAATATAAGACATTTTCAGTTGTTTCACACTTTTTTGTTAAGTATATAATTCCACATGTGTTAATTCATAGTTTTGATGCCTTCAGTGTGAATCTACAATTTTCATAGCCATGAAAATACAGAAAACTCTTTGAATGAGAAGGTGTGTCCAAACTCTTGGTCTGTACTGTATGTCTACATTAGTAAAGATGAGACATTGTTATTGTTCACAAAATGTTCTTTTGAGAAGTTTCATTATTTACAAACCCCAGTTCCAAAAAAGTTGGGACGCTGTGTGAAATGTAAATAAATATAAATAAAAATAGACTGCAATGATTTGCAAATCTCATAGATTCATATTTTATTCGCAGTAGATCAGAGAACATATATCATATGCTAAAATTAGACATTTTACCATTTCATGAAAAAAAATCACTTATTTAGAACTTGCTGGCAGCAACACATCTCAAAAAATTACTAGGTATGAAAATGTGAGAGAGGCAGAGTCTCTCAGAAGCAAAGATGAGCAGAGGTTCACAATACGCGAAAAACTGCATCTAAAAATTGTAGAACAATTTCAGCAAAAATGTTCCTCAATGTAAAATTGTGAAGAATTTAAATATCCTATCATTCACAGTAAATAATATCAATAGACTAAAAGATTCTGGAGAAATCCATGTGCACAAGGGACAAGAGAGCCAATATTGGATGCTTGTGTCCTATGGGTCCTCAGGTGGCCCTGCATCAAAAACTTTTGTCCTGGAAATCACTGCATGGGCTCAGAGACATTGTTCTATTCACAAATGCAAGGTAAAGCTGTATCATGCAAAGAAGAAGCTATATGTCAACACAATGCAAAAATGCTGCCATCTTCTCTGGGCCAAGGCTCATTTAACCCTTTCAGTACCGGAGGTTTTTTCGGTCATGCATTTTCGTTTTGCGCTCCCTGCCTTCAAACAGCCATAACTCTTTTATTTTTCTGTTCACATAGCTGTATGACGGCTTGTTTTTTGCGGGACAAGTTGTACTTTCCAACGCCACCATTTAATATTGCATATGGTGTAGTGGGAAGTGGGAAAAAAATTCCAAATCAGGTGAAATTGCAAAAAAACCGCTATTCCGCTACAGTTCTACGGGTTTCTTATTTACAGCGTTCGATGTGCATTAAAACTGACCCATTATTTTAATTCTACTGGTCAGTACGAATCCGGCAATACCTAATATGTATAGTTTTTCCTGCGTTTTGATAGTGAAAAAAAATTAGAAAGTTGCCTTTTTTTTTTTTCCTTGTCATATATCTTGACCCCTATAACTTTTTGGTATTTATGTGTACAGAACTGTATGGGGGCTCATTTTTTGCGGGACAATCTGAAGATTTTATTAATACCATTCTGGGGTGTGTATGACTTTTTGATCACTTTTTATTTAATTTTTTTTAGAAAAAAAAGCGACAAAAAACGGCAAATCGCCATTTGGACGCTTTTTTCCGCCACACAATTCGCCGTATTGGATTTTTTTTTATATTTTAAAAGTACGGGCGTTTTCGGTCACGGTGATACCCATGATGTCTATATTTAGTGTTATTTAGGTATTTATTTTTTACTTATACGGAAAGGGGGGTGATTTGAACTTTTATATCTTTTTTATTTTTATATATTTTTTAACATTTTGTTTTTATTTTTTTTTTACTATTTGAATGCTCAAATATGAGCTTATATATTGTGGCTTTTTAATTTTCTTTATGAGCAATCATGGATTTACTAGAGGCAGTTAAATCCATGAATTGCTCATTTCTTATCCTGGCCTGCCATCTAGTGGCCAGAATAAGAATTGCACTTTGAAAACTGTAATCCTCACCAGCGAGGATTACAGTTTTCATATGGTGTACAGACACCCCGATTGGCCACACGGGGTGTCTGTACACCACCCGGAAGCGAACGTTTCCGGGTTTAGACGCAACTAGATGCCGTGATCACGTGTGATCACGGCATCTAGTCACCCCGGAAGACGCCGCCGATACAGTAGGTAGCGGCAAGTCTCTGCTGTTAGAAACAGCAGAGACTTGCCGGCCATGACGCCCGCCGCACCCGCGAGCGGGCGCCATGTGCCCGCATCGTACCAGCGCCGTACATGTACGGCGCTGGTACTGTAAGGGTTAAAATGGACTGAGGCAAAATGGAAACTGTTTTGTGAATCAAAATTTTTAATTATTTTTGAAAACCATGGATGCGATGTACTGCGGACTCAAGAGGAAAGGCACCATCCAGCTTGTTATCAGCCCACAGTTCAAAAGCCTGCATCTCTGATGGTATGGGGTTGCACTAGCACCTATGGCGGCGGCAGCTTACACATCTGGAAATGCGCTTTCAATGCTGAACAGTATATAGAGGTTTTAGAACAAAAGACAATGGTAAACCACATACTGCATCCATCACAACAGCATGGCTCCGCACAAGAAAAGTCCAGGTGCTGAACCAGCCTGCCTACAGTCCAGACCATTTACCAATAGAAAACATTTCACTCATCATGAAAGGAAAAATCCGTCAAAGAAGACCCAGGACTGTTGAGCAGCTAGAATCCTACATCAGACAAGAACAACATAACATTCCTCTCTGAAAACTCCAGCAATTGGTCTCCTCACTTCCCAGACATTTACAGAATGTTGTTAAAAGAAGAGGTGATGCTACACAATGGCAGACATGGCCCTGTCCCAACTTTTTTGAGATGCGTTGCTGCTACCAGGTTCTCAATAAGTTAATTTTTTCATAAAATGGTAAAATATTAAACTTACAACATCTGATATATGTTCTATGATCTACTGCAAATAAAATATTGGTCTACAAGATTTACAGATCATTGCATTCTGTTTTTAATTACACATATTTACAGTTTCCAGAACCTCCCAACTTTTTTGGAATTGGGCTTGTAGAATGGGATGTCATAAAAGCTCCTGTAGGTACAGTGTTTAGTATTCTGCCCAGTGTGTCTTTTCCAGGGTGGGTAGCTGCTGAGGACAGCTAATCAGTGGAGGTGCTGTATATTGGTCCCTTGCCAACCTGACATTGATGGCCTATACAGATTATAGGTCACCAATATCTAGAACTCAGAAAACCCCTTTAAAGGGTTTGTCCCATGTGGACATTTATGGCACATTGTAATATATTTTTTATCTTGGACTAGTACTTAAATTTTTTTGCTTGTTGGTTGTTCATTAGAAAGGGTCCATGTATAGTTATGGGCATATGTAGGTGACATTGATAGTATATCCTATAAATGTCTGACAGGTATTGGTCCTTGGTAACAAGGAGATAGTAGCTCACTGCTTGATCTGATGAATAGTGAGGTGCACCACTAGTCAGCACACCCAAATGCTGTGGGAAATCTTAATAAATATTAATATAGGTAAGTAGGCACACTCTAGATGAGATTAAGACATAGGTTTTATTAATGACAATAATATAAAAATGTATAGAATGAAAATAGATATTAGTCCAGCGCTGGATTATACGTAAAGATATAAAAATAAAAATAAGAATAAAAAAATAAAAATAAAAATAGAGTCCAATAAAAAGAATCCAAATGGAAAAATTCCAAGTAGTAATAAAATCACTGGTAGTAGTAGTCCTAAATATACTTAATATATTAGTCCACTTTAGTTCCTGGTTATAGTGTTTCAAGGGTTAAAGTGCCGCTGTGCATAAGGCTGCTCGGATGCCGTTATGTATCAATAACTTGCTCGGATGCCGTTACATAACAATAACTTATAATATAGGGCTTATTGTTCCCAAAATACTGATAGTTATAATATATACATATTCATTGGTGGTTCAGTGTTATTATTGCCCCGTATAAAGATTAACAAGATTGATGGTCCAGTGGTGATCAATGTAAATGGTACGTTACCAATCGATGAATGTGCCGTGCTGGGATGGTCTCTGCACCGCCGTAGCTTGTTAATCCTTCCGTCCTCAGGCAGTTCCGTAGCGCTAGCAGCTCACTAGCGGGCGCGCGATCCAAAAAGTGCGCCTAAACTTCAGACGGCGTGCCACGTGGCGTCCCACGTGGTACACTCAAGGCTACGAACAGGTGGATTAACTCCGGGTTGCTTCGGTATATGGATGCGCTATTATTACCAGTATTGGTAGCGATATTCTTTGATAACTGTATTCTTTAATAAAGTAACGGTGTTCTTTCAGAGAGTATCCTTTTACTTCCAAGTCCATTCACTGCTTTCCCATACGCGTTTTAGGGTTCAAACCCCTTCCTCAGTGGTCAGCAGTGAAGGTATACAATCTAATCTTTTATAGCCCCTTTATTGGGGGCGGAAATGTCAATTAGTCAATGAATAGGTAATTAATGAATAAATACAATGAGCAGTGTCCCAGAATCATTGGGAAAACCTGGAAGAAGTGTGTATAAATCAAAGGATACATAGATATACATATGAGGATGTTATATCACATAAAGAATATTGCTGCTAAAAATCGTAAAAACACAGGATATAAAAATGTACAGAAATATAAAAAATATAAAATAAAATATAAAAAATATAAAAAATAAAAAATATTGGTATTGGTCCTTCCTCTGCAACTGCTACCCACCATGAATGAAGAACATGCATGCATCCTCTCCATTTAATGCTATGGCAAAACAGCAAAGTGTGGCACGCTCTCCATGTGCATTGGGGCGTCTGTTCTTGAGACAGGAGCAGGTTCCAGGGTTGGAGCCATACCTATCAGACAAACCTATCAGAAAACCATTCAAAGTATCTGATGGACATTTTCCATCAAAGCAGCCATCAGGGAGACTTGATGGGGAGCATCATTGTTTGCCCATACGGTGTGTGAGCTGAGCCTTGCAAAACGTATCGCTGGTATCCAAACAGTATCGCCAATATTTGTGCATCAGAATATTGAACAATTAAAAAATCTGTATCTTTTGGCAATGGAAAGTCTATTCTTATGATCGATCTATGAGCCATCACGTTGACATCCTATTTGTAGGCACTTCTTGTGCCTGACTTTCAGTACACAACTAAGTTTGCCCAATCCAACTTAGTACAACAGAAAGTGAATGAAAAAAAAAATTCCATTGGCTTAAGTCAAAGTTTTTAAATATATCACAGCTTGGCAAACTGCGAGCTGAAACGTCTCCCACAAATGTCACAATAACAAGCTGCAACCATAAATACTTAATACAAACACCACATGGCGGCTGCTGATGCATCATATTATTATGGCTCCTAATGAATCAGTGAGTCTTTTGCAATAAACCGACTTTATGTTTTCTTTATAAAGTCTAATTTCCTTCAATGACAAGATAGTAGAATTAATAAAACATTGGGGAAGCACTTGAATTGTACAAGGACTTGCCTTGGAAAACACGAAGCAGATGTTTAATAAATGAAACAGTATGATGGTACACTTGGGGAGTAGTAATGAGCAATCTGAGGAGAGTATTAATTGCAAGCTGTGATCAGAAGTGGGAGTTGTAAGTGATAATTAAAGACAGTTAAATCCGAGAAGTGACAGGCGTCTGTAGCTGACAGTGTGTTGGGCGGAGTATGAAATTATTAGACATTGACATCTGTAATATAGTGTCAGCCGCAGTCCTAATAATAGAAGAAAATCTCTAAATGTAATTGCTTTTATATTCTTTTTTTTAATATATTACTCTTATTATAATTTTACAGTTTTCCGCTTTTATATTCCCAATGGTTATTTCCCACCATTAACACTTATTTTTTCATTATGAGCAGGACTCTTGATGTTAGGATTATCACATTCTTTTATTGTATGTTTTTTTTTTGTTGTGTTTCATTGTGTTAGCCATTCATGACCTAACTGTATTCAATCATAATATAGACACCATAGACGATGACCTTGCATTTCACAAGGACTTACGCATAGAAAAGAGGGTGGTAAAGACTCATATTTTCTAATTGTCTTCCTGGGAAAAAAATCCTTGCTGATTGTTTTTCATTTCATAACACAGTGGGTATGTTATGCTAACCTAACAAGATCTCTTTCTCCAAACTAGCGATCACTGGTAGAAAACAGCTCCGTAACACAGACTACCCGCTGAGAAAACCCTCTCTTTCGTTCTCGTAATAGGATCCTGGGGACAAAAAAAGGTGGCCTGCTGAAGCTACCTGCCAGGATAATGAGTGACTTAAACAAATAGGCAAATCATGCAGGTTTATTCCACCAAGGGCCGTACAAATATTTAACAGTTTGCTGCATAGTGTCTGAACGAATTTCTAATAAAAATGAAACTGTTGCACATAAGATGTCTGATCTGAGATTGGTTGTCAGATGCAGATATCAATAGTGAGATGTTGTTTTTATTGGGAAAGCAATTCCTACTTGATCGTCAAAGCTTAGGAGGACGATAGATGTAACGTTTAGTTCAATACAGAAAATACTACACCTACGCAGAGATTATCAATATGTATGGAACCAAACATTCAGATACATTTGTAATAATTTGTTGATGATTGTAGATGATTGATATCCTTCTCTTCAGTAAAACTTTTGCTTGTGCTGAACCTTAATGGTGGGAGCTACACCTACATGATATTGGTGACATATCCTAGCCACCAATGTCTGAGATGAGACAACCCCTTTATGTTTCAGTTCTTGCATGCTCCAAATAATCCATAGATTTTTGAAGCCTGAAAGAGGTATGTGTCTGTGTTTACTTGTGTGTTAATACTGTAGATCAGCACCTCGTGCTCCGACGCAAAGACACTGGCATAGGTAGTTGGTGGAGTCTCAAGAATTCTTCTTCATTTCCAAATCAGCGCATGGACATATAAAACAACGCATTTCGGGGAATCTAAGGTCCCCTTCATCAGGTTAGAAGATCAATTGATTATGGGGTTGTGCTAGAGATAGGCACAACCCAATAAGGTGATTCTCCATTCTCATCCTTACAGACTATACACTTTGTATAGAGCATACTACCCTATTGTGCGCCCCCCTCTTCTTTTACTCTTTTTTGAGCGAAATTTAGATACGCCTGAATCTTGAATAACAACAGGTGGTGGCAGGGTGTATTTGGGCAAGTGGATTGTGTTTGGGGTGTGATATATTAGCAATTTGTAGCCTGAAGAGGAAGGTGAGTGCAAGATTAAATGAGTGGAGATAGATCAACACCTTGCAATTGCGCCCAGATCACATGCTGGGATGGAGCATACATGACACTCATGAAATCAATATCAGATTGGTGCAGGTCTGACTACTGATAACCCCACCGATCAGCTGTTCTGGTGCTAGAATAAATGGAGTGAATGAGAGAAGCTGCAGTAACAGCCTCTATACAGTGAACTGAGCCTTCTGCTCATGGCTCCATTCGGTGTGTCTTTTCACAGCTGATCAGTGCAGGTGCTGTATGTTGGTACCTTGCCAATCTGACATTGATGGCCTATCCAGATTATAGGTCACCAATATCTAAAACCCAGGCACATTGTCATATATTTTTTATCTTGGACCAGTACTTTCATTTTTTTTTGCTTGTTGGTTGTCCATGAGAAAGGGTCCATGTATAGTTATGGGCATATGTAGGTGACATTGATAGTATATCCTATAAATGTCTGACAGGTACTGGTTCCACCTTTGAAACTGCTCCCCACCATGAATGAAGAGCATGCATGCATCATCTCCATTTCATGCTATGGCAAAACAGCAAAGTATGGCATGCTCTCCATGTGCATGGGGGCATCTGTTCTTGAGATAGGAGCAGGTCCCAGGGTAAGAGCCATACCTATCAGACAATTATTCATACCACTAGAGATGAGCGAAGCGATTCGTTGATTCGTATCGAATCTTGGGATTTTTCAGCTGCGAAGCGAATCCGAACATTAGGTGATTCGCTTCGCTTTTGTACGCATCGCTACGTAGTTTATCCGCTAAATTATACGCTATTCTACGTATAATTTAGTTACTCTATACGCTGTTGCGTAGACTCCTCCCTGGTAGTTACTCTACACGCTGTTGCTTACGAATTCTATTCAGCGATGCAGACTCCTCCCTGGTAGTTCCGCCCACTTCTCCTGCGTGCGAGGAAGACATGGCAAGTCAGCAGAGTAAGATGGCGGCAAGACAGCGAGGTCCTGACTGGGGAAGCATGTTGTGGGCAGACGACCCCTATGAGGAGAAGGAACCGGAGATCTATCTCTCACAACTCAACAGGAAGTCAGATGAGGTGCCTCCTGAGGTGGTGACTCCACTGGCTGACAGGGCGGAGGCGGCAGGAGTTCCCGCTCCGCCGCGCAAGGACTACTCCTTACGCCAGAATTTGATGGTCCCTGAGGCTGTCACCCGGAACACCCAGACCCTCTGGGAATATAAAAAGCTGGTGGAGGAGTGGGTGGTGCAAGTTTTGGAGCACCCACGGTCCGGTGACCCTAAGCTGGAGCTCCGAAGGGGAACCGTTATTTGGTTCAACGTGGAGCGGGGAGTCGGTTTCACCGGCGATGAGGAGACGGCGGAGGAATTATATGTTAACCGCCGTTCGGTTAGGCTGCTGTATCTTCTGCCCGTATGCCACAATCTCCACGCAGGGGATTACGTGGAGTATACCCCCATGAAGAGCCTCCAAGGCCCCTTTGCTACTGGGGTGAAAATCTTAAAGCGACCACCTACTCCTGCAGTGCCCCCGGAAGACTGGAGTGAGGAGGCCCAGTCCGCAGAAGAGGCTTGTGACCTTGAGATTTGAAGAGAAATCCCAAGGTCAGGATCAGCCGGAACCCCTGATTCCTGATTTGCCGCCACCGCCACCGATCCTTCATGTGGGACAGATGACCACGAACACTTTCGTGTACCATCCAACTGTGGTACAGTACCACTACCAACTGCCATGCCCATGGCAGTTGCAGGCCGCACAGTCCGCCGCTCATGGAAGACCATTACCATTACCGTTACAGCCGGAGATTCTGTCACCTGGTAAGCCGGCAGGAGGATCTGGCCACTACAGAGTGATGGGCAGGGCCAAAGTTACCACTGCCTTTGCCAGTGTGACAGCCCAGTCACCAAGAAGACCATCCTTGAGAGGTCGGCGGGGGTCTGCTGCCGCAGCCAGGGCCGCTTTCATGATGAGGCAGCGCCCTCTCATGTCCTTTAGCTCCAGCAGCAGTGAGGAGGACCTGCTGGCATACATGAGCCTCATCCCTTTTTTCCCCCTTTTCAGGTTATTTGGGGAGACCCTCGAAAGAGGGTTTTTTAAAGGGAACCTTTGCTGCTATTTTTTTACCCATTTGGATTACAATTTTGCCTATGTGGATTACAAATTGCGACTGAGTTTGGGACTCTGCTCCAGTTCTATGACAAGCGTCAGAAGAAAAGAGACTTAAACATGTCCGTGAGCATACTAGGTAGGTGATATATATTTAAAATGTTTATATTATACTTATAATAATGTATTTGCACTATTTACCATATATATGTCTCGAATATTCGCTCTGCCTCTGAGGAGTGCACGCCGCGGCCTCTCCTCGTATGTGCCTGCGTATTACGTAATCGCTTAGACAATAGTACGCTGAGATTCGTAAGCTATTTGTACGCTCATGAGTACGTCTTCTAAGAAGTTGCGTACATTTTGTAAATGAACGATCGTTATTAGTGAGCGAATGTTCGCAAATAGCACATAATAACGTATATTTTGTACGCAAATACAACGAATCTATTCGTCAAATACACGAATTTTAGGAAAAGTTTGGCGAATGTTCGGCGAATAATTTTTTTCAATGATTCGCTCATCTCTACATACCACCATTAAAAAAATGGTTTGAAAAACCATTCAAAGTATCTGATGGACATTTTTAATCAAAGCAGCCATCAGGGACTTGATGGGGAGCATCACTGTTGTATCTCATTATCTCTCAGAAGTGCCTCCGATGTTGGATTTTTATCAATTATTGAAAGATAAATAGTAGTGTTGAGCGAACATGTTCGGCCGAATACACTATTCGGCCGAACATGGCGAGTCCCCATGCTCGAGTCCCCTCCCCGCACGCTAATTAGCCAATTAGCGTGCGGGAAGGTGCTGGCATTCACTGTAATGCCAGTAGCCATGTTGGCTACTGGCATTACACTGATTGGATGGCCGGGAACGCGTCATCGGGTGCTATAAAGCACCCGGTGACATGTGACTGGCTCATACCGAACCAGGGACAGCTGCAGCAAGGAGGGACAGAGAGTTAGGGAGAGAAGCACGCTAGGCAGGGGTAGAAAACGCTCAGAAAAGACCCAAAAGCCCTTTTAAGGGCTATTATATCTGGCACAAACTTTTGTTTTTTTATATTTGAGGACTTTTAAGGTGTTGAAAATAGTGCTAGGTGGCCTGCCATTAACGCCACAAGCGCTCCTGCAGCAAGGAGGGACATACACTGTAGGGAGAGAAGCACGCTAGGCAGAGATAGAAATCGCTCAGATAAGACCCAAAAGCCCTTTTAAGGGCTATTATATCTGGCACAAACCTTTATTTACTTATATTTGAGGACTTTAAAGGTGGTGAAAATAGCACTAGGTGGCCTGCCATTAATGCCACATGTGCTGCTGCTGCTGCAAGCTGTAGGATACTCTCTGTATACTATATATCTGACATACTTTGCTATAATTTCTGCTGTTAAGCCCGCAGTACCTCTTTTGCATCTTGTTGTATAACATTTGCGCAAGGAGGGACTTGTGTAGGGATAGGATTTCTATAGGCAGGGTTAGTATCATTGTTCAAAAGTCCATTGTAAAATCCTTCTGCGTTTTTTTTTTGGGTGACAAAAAAACCCAAGTGTGCCCTGTAATAGTTGCACAGCGTATTACAACCGTTCAAAAGTCTATGTAGCTGACATCCGTTGTTACATTTAATACCGTTAATTTAGGCCACAGTTCCTCATTTGCGTCTGCAGTTTAATTTAAGCAAGTAGGGAATTAAACTATAGGGATAGGATTTGGGTAGGTAGAAAGATTGTTTATGTTCCAAAAAGACCAAAGTCCATTGTGAAAGACGTCTGCTTTATTTTTTTTGGGTGGCAAAAAAAACCCCAAGTGTGCCCTGTCAGTAACGCTAGGTGCACAGCATATTACAACCGTTCAAAAGTCTATGTAGCTGACATCCGTTGTTACATTCTTCACAAGCGACGAGTGGGCATTGATGTCTGACCTGACCTGTGAGGTGTTACGCAACTTTGATGAATCTACACAGATGGTGAGCAGCGATAATGCCATTATCAGCGTAACCATCCCACTTCTTTGTCTACTAAAAAGCTCGCTGCTCACAATAAATTGTAATTGCCCCCATTTATAAAATTGTTAACAAAGACTCTTTCCAACAGCTCAATAAAGTAATCTATTACATTTACTGTACATTTTCCATACAAAAAAAAGAAAGTATCAAGAAAGGGTCCTCGCCTAGCCCTATACACCTTTATTTACAAGACCACACCCTCTACTACGCCCTGACCGATAACACCTTTAGAAAATAGGAAAAATAAAACTACATATTCCATTAATACTGATCAATCTACAAGTATTGATTTGTGACAATTATATTACATTATTATCTTGTCGGCAGGCTACAATATGTGCCATAGCCTATTGTGCACATAATCGTTTACAAAGTGTAAAAGAACAAAAATAGACATTTAAACTGAGATATGTATTAATATTTTGGTTTATAAATATTATTATAGCAAAAGTAAATAATGTATTTTTTAAAAAATAACCAAAAAAAAAAGGACCAAAAAAATTGATTAAAAAAACAAAACAAAAAAAAACTAACTAACATGGACATGGCTTTCGATTTTCAATCATCTGTAGTGCTAAGGTTGTGTATATCCAATACAGATAAATATATAAAACAGTCTTATCTTCGTATATTTCTAAAGCTTTCTGCATATCAGTACGATTTATAAAAAAGCTTTTTTGTGGGAAAAATATAAAGCTGCAAAAGTAAGACTACGGTAAGTTAACTGCAAAGTGCATGCATCTGCGGGTCACCCTTACATTTTTTGGACGGTCAGCTCGGCAGCAGCATGGAGTTCTATTCCATTATTCATAGCTCAAGTATTGAGGCCACCCGGCCTGGTTTGAACACTCAAATTTTTTAAATTAACGATTCCGGCCCCCAGGACACTCAGCGAAGAGTATCGGGGAGGCGCCGAGAGGCAGGGGCTCTGACAGGTGGTAGCTCACCTCCCTGCAGACTGCCAGATCTCAAGATCGAACTCCGAGCTTTCTTGGATTACTGCATCAATACCTCCATTTTGTCACAGTCTAGGCAAAGCTGGAGCCTTCAGTGCCACTGTCACTGCCTGAGAGTCAGTTTGGGTATTTCCTTTTTCACACGGTTGAAATTTTAATATTTTCTTGGGGGAGTTAAATTTGTTTAAGGTGCAGCATAAATGTATGGGATTACTGTATCAATACATAAATTTTTTCCTATCTGGCATACATCTGAGTCGCTCATCATGCGGGCCCACATCTGATTTGTGTCCTGTATCTGTAGGACATATATGGAGGACTTTATATTACCTTGATACATTCTATGGATTACTTACAGTCTGCTGTTCAGCAGAATGTCACATTAAGAATAACATTTTTTGGACGGTCAGATCGGCATCAGCGGGTCACCCTTAATTTTTATTTTTTTTGGTCAGCTCGGCAGCAGCATGTCACCCTTAATTTTTTGGATAGTCTGCGTAGCAGCAGCATGCCCCCCCTATTGTTTTGGAGTGTCAGCAGCAGGCCATCAATTATAATTTTTCACGGGTGTCTCTGATGTCCTCCTTTATGTGTAATAAAGGGTGTATTGGAGTGCCCGTTCCTTGCAATTTTTGGCAGCCCTTTCACTTAGTGCACAGGCTTTATGAGTGTCGGAGCCCCACAATTATACCACAATGTGAATGAGGCCATCCTTTATGATATACCGGTTGTATGGGAGTGCCTAATCTGTGTACTTTTTGGCAGCACTTGCGCTTAACGTACAAGTAAGTCTATGTTTCCGAACAATATTTCCTGTAAAATCGATGTTATCTTGGTTTTTTTTGGGGTATTTTTGTCATTCCGTAAAAGTGGTGTAATAGTCGGACATCATCTTTAATAGCAGTGACTTCAGTGTCCAAGATGCATCCAGACATCCTCCCCATGCTGTTCCCTAACCATTTCTGTGGTGTTTCCACCATTTTCTGACGTTTCCCTATGGACCAGACACACTCCCCTCTGCAGAGCAGGGGGTGCCCGGTCTTCTCCCATTGACTTCCATTATACTCGGGTGCTCGACCGAGCACTCAAGCACCACCTAGTGTTCGGCCAGAGCACCAGAACATCGGGGTGCTCGATCATCACTAATAAATAGTAAACGATACATTATTGGGAAATTATTGTTACAATCCATCAGAAACAACTGAATCCTAATGATAACTGTCAAGCATGAATTGGTCTTTAGTTCATTTAAAACATTTGGAAAAAATATTTGATCATTTATTGCAAAAATTATTATCTTCATCACCAGCTTTACTCCATTTTTTTTTAAATCCTGCAGTACAAAGATATATTTTATTGTTACTTATTTAAAAAAAAACTTTTCAAAGCACTTTTTTAATCTTTTTTTTTTACCATTCATAAAACACTCTGCAATACTTCTGTTCAGTTACTGTAACAACTGAAATAATGGCAAAGGCAGGGCCTAATGGGCATCGGTGCATGGCAGGACTGTGGGCCATTGTTAGGCCTCTGGCTGCCATTATAACCTCTCAGCACCTCGCAATCACATTGCTGGGGGAGGGGCAGACAACAGGGGGAGAGCAGTAATGGGGCGGGCACAGCTCCTAGGCCCATCACAGTGCTGTACTATTACGGCGCTGATCGTTAACTCGACTCGATACTTGTAGCAAAGTAACTGTATAGCGCTGAGTGGGAAGGGGTTAAAATAAAAGATCTATGCTGAGGAAAATTAAGATATATCATAAAATTACAATTACAATGTTATGAACAGACTTCTCATAAATTACACATTTTATTGTAATTTGATTTTATTAGCAGGGGAAATATCTAGCCTTTTTTCCCAGATTTATCATTTTACAGATGAGTTGATGCAGTGGTAATAATTAAAGGGGTTTTCTAGGAGTTTAATATTGATGACCTATCAGCAGGATAGGTCATCAATGTCTGAACGGTGGAGGTCTGACTTGGTGGTGGTCTGCACACCCATGATCAGCTGTTTGAAGAGGCTGCGACGCTCAAGTGTGCGCTGACACCTCTTCACAGCTTTACAACCACAGTGCTGAACATTGTATAATACCAAAGGATATCTGAGCCCCTGAACACCATGTAGAGCTGGCTAGTGTGGCCATGGAGGATGTGCCAAAGTTAGTTAAGGAGATTTTTCACAGGAATCACTCGATTATATGAGTTTTACCGATCAAGACTCAATAGACATAGTAGAAAATGCAGAGCATATAGGGCTTAATGTGTCGGACATTTCTGCTAGACCTTCCTAAGCGTTGGGCCTATGAAGAGGAACAGTATACAAATCTGATACACAAACATTAGAACAGATATCAAAATACTATAACTGAAACCATGTAATATCTTGAATAAACTAGTGAGAATGTATGTAGATCATAATAACATATTCCAGTACCAACTGATGGTCAGTTAGTCAATTACAAATGTCCATGTAGTATGTTAGAAGGCTGTGGAAAGATCTTGTAGAATTGCACAATGTGCTTAGTATTACAGCTCCATACACTTGGAGTTAAGCTGCGCCTAGGCCATGTGACCGATGAACATGATGTCACTGGTCTAGGAGGAGCACCACAGCCTCTTCAAAACGTTGATCAGTGGGGTGCTGGGAGTCAGACCCCTACCGATTAGATATAGATTACCTATCCTGAGTATAGGCCATCAATATTAAAAGTGTTCTCCATGATTTCAAAACGATAGCTGCTTTTATTTCAAAAACAGCGCCACACCTGTCCACAAGTCATTTGTAGTATTAAAGCTCAGCTACTTTAACTTCCAAAGAGCTGAGTTGTAATGCCAGAAACAAACCACGGACAAGTGTAGAACTGTTTTTCGAATAAATGAGCCATGTTTTTTCAGTATGAAAGGGGGCTTCCTCAGATCTGGTCAAGGGAAAGTTTGAGTAGGCAGCCGTATAGGGCACCATTAAGGAGAGTGGACACAATTTATGGACTATAAAGCCAGAAACAACAATCTTCCTTTAAACTTGTCTGTATAACCAACCAGGCACTGTGCCCTGGATACTAACAATGCAAAAGGTGCCAAGGAGCATTTTTCTTCGGTACGACAGGAGACAGTGCTCATTCAGACAAATTATTTTCCTGTCTGGGTGCTGTCTAAGTATAGAACGGACAACAGCCACACTGATCACTGACCCAATAAAGTCAATTAATCAATTTACATATAAGTTTTCCTGTTCATGGACCATCTGTCCTGTTCAGAAATCAGAGTATGAATCATCTTCGCCCATTTTTTACACTGGACCAGACCATTGCAGTCAGTGGGTTAGTGAAAAAAAAAAACTGATGGCAAATGGATGACATCCATGTCCAGTCCATTTTTCACTTATGGTTGTTAGAAGGCGCTGGGTGTACATTATTCAGTATTTTTTCATTGATGTTAAAAATGGATGGCACACTGATGCCACACTGGTGACAAGAATGGACATACTGTGGGGAGACCAGCTTCATTCGAGACGGATGGAAGATCCATCGTTTTTTCAAGGACAGAACACAGACAAGGAATAGGGTTTATTTTGAATCCCTGCCATGGACACCAAGAGAGCTTGTTAGTTGGGGGCCCTTAAAATAAGTATTTATAATCTGTGGCCACCAATAAATCTGCACTGACAAAAAAATCATATACAGAAAAATAAAAACATCAGATTTTACAATTTCAAAGCTTTATGGCTTAATTTCCTATTTTTAATTGCCATCAAATTCTATGTATATCTGAAATTCCGTAATTTTAATCAATTTTTTTTACTAACTGTGTCTGAAGTTCTTCTTGTTATCAGAAACTTTTATATGGCTAATTACTTTCATTTTTTATCACACTTCCAATATTTTTTACAATTTTAATTTATTTTTGCTGACATAAAAATTGTTTCGTTATTGAAGCAAAACCTTTGGTAGTAACTGTGCACCATGAATTTATATTGATGCGCTTTACAGGGATCTTAATTTAAATGTTGATATTTTTTTTTCCAGATAAGTTAAATTGACACATGTGTCTCGATGAAAGGCATCGAGTTACAGCCCAGCTCAATAATAACGCTTCAACTGATAGTAGCGCTATTGGAAAAGTTATTTGATCTGGTTAAAATCTGCACAATTGCTTTAATCATAATTACATTAATATCGACAGGCACATGACACTAGACACATAAGTATTGATAGATTCCTATCGATGGCATATTTCTAAATAAAACATGTGGCCATGATGTGAAGAACTGCCTAAGATCTGTTGCCAACAATATATGTAGACATGATTGGACAGTAGTACACTGGGGAAAAAAAGTATTTAGTCAGCCACCAATTGTGCAAGTTCTCCCACTTAAAAAGATGAGAGAGGCCTGTAATTGACATCATCGGTAGACCTCAACTATGAGAGACAAAATGAGAAAACATTTCCAGAAAATCACATTGTCTGATTTTTAAAGAATTTATTTGCAAATTATGGTGGAAAATAAGTATTTGGTCACCTACAAACAAGCAAGATTTCTGGCTCTCACAGACCTGTAACTTCTTCTTTAAGAGGCTCCTCCACTCATTACCTGTAGTAATGGCACCTGTTTGAACTTGTTGTCAGTATAAAAGACACCTGTCCACAACCTCAAACAGTCACACTCCAAACTCCACTATGGTGAAAACCAAAGAGCTGTTGAAAGGTACCAGAAACAAAATTGTAGACCTGCACCAGGCTGGGAAGACTGAATCTGCAATAGGCTTGGTGTGAAGAAATGAACTGTGAGAGCAATAATTAGAAAATGGAAGACATACAAGAGCACTGATAATCTCCATCGATCAGGGGCTCCACGCAAGATCTCACCCCGTGGGGTCAAAATGGTCACAAGAACTGTGAGCAAAAATCCCAGAACCACACGGGGGGACCTAGTGAATGACCTGCAGAAAGCTGGGACCAAAGGCTACCGTCAGTAACACACTACGCTGCCAGGGACTCAGATCCTGCAGTGCCAGACGTGTCCCCTTGCTCAAGCCAGTAAATATCCGGGCCCGTCTGAAGTTTGCTAGAGAGCATTTGGATGTTCCAGAAGAGTATTGGGAGAATGATTTCATCTGACTATATGACAAAGTAGAACTGTTTGGTAGAAACACAACTCGTCGTGTTTGGAGGAGAGTGAATGCTGAGTTGCATCCAAAGAACACCATACCTACTGTGAAGCATGGGGGTGGCAACATCATGCTTTGGGGCTGTTTCTCTGCAAAGGGACCAGGATGACTGATCCGTGTACATGAAAGAATGAATGGGGCCATGTACCGTGAGATTTTGAGTGCAAACCTCCTTCCATCAGCAAGGGCATTGAAGATGAAACGTGGCTGGGTCTTTCAGCATGACAATGATCCCAAGCACACCGCCAGGGCAATGAAGGAGTGGCTTCGTAAGAAGCATTTCAAGGTCCTGGAGTGGCCTAGCCAGTCTCCAGATCTCAACCCCATAGAAAACCTTTGGAGGGAGTTGAAAGTCCGTGTTGCCCAGCGATAGCCCCAAAACATCACTGCTCTAGAGGAGATCTGAATGGAGGAATGGGCCGACATACCAGCAACAGTGTGTGCCAACCTTGTGACGACTTACAGAAAACATTTGACCTCTGTCATTGCCAACAAAGGATATATAACAAAGTATTGATATGAACTTTGCAAATAAATTCTTTAAAAATCAAACAATGTGATTTTCTGGATTTGTTTTCTCATTTTGTCTCTCATAGGTGAGGTCTACCTATGATGTCAATTACAAGCCTCTCTCATCTTTTTAAGTGGGAGAACTTGCACAATTGGTGGCTGACTAAATACTTTTTTCCCCACTGTATATATTACTAGTGCCATTCTTGCAAATTGGAGTGCGGCTACAAGAGGACCTGTCAAATTCTTACAGAACTGAAACTGGTGGAATACTTTTAACTCTCTTTTCATACAGTTGAAAAAAGTCCATCAAGTTTAACCATGGGATGTGTGGGAGTTTGAATTTTAACAGTAATACCCAGACTTCTACACATTTTCATGAGCATTAATGTTATTTACCATATTTTTCGGACTACAAGACATACCAGACAACTAAGATATACAGGTAGAAAAAAAGAAAAACAATATTTTTCATAAGAAATTAGATCAGACCCCCAAGCTCCATCAGACCTCAGAAGAGACTCCCATTCCTTCTTAAACCTCAGATCAGGCCCGAATTTCTCCTGAGATCAGAACCCCCAAGCTCCATCAGATCTCAGATCAGACCCCTAAACTCTATCAGACAAAAATAAATATATAAATGAACTTACCTCTCCTTCTCCAGACTGCACGCTCTTCCTGCACTCATGGATCCCTGGTCTTCTTCTGGGCCCCATGATGCACTGTGACTAGTGATGAGTGAAGTATTGAAAAATTAGATTTGGCTACTTTGTCATGAAGCACATTTCTTCGGGTCCCCGCAGTGTTTTCTTCCAGTGCTGCATAGGCATGGTCACATACTCAACTGTAACTATTGACTAGATTCAGCAGTGAGGTGGCCACAAGGAGCACGTCAACACTAAGGTCAGCATGAGATCAGGCCCATGCAGCACTGGAAGAAAACTGTGTGGGGACCAGAAGATGGAGACAAATCAGCTTCTCAGAAATACTTACATCAACGCATGACATGTATGTTCCTCTAACAAAATGGGAGAATGCCATGAGTTCTTACCTCAAAAGTGCTCAATGCAACGGCACCCTTTTAAACTAAACAGTACAATACTTGTACCCTACAACATGTCTGGTCTACTACATGCTTACATTTTCTGGGAAAACTCTGCACTAGGTTGTTCCTCTGTCATTATTCCTGGAAATGTATGAAGTTGATTCTCTAGGAAATGGTTCAACAACCTCTGGCACTCTATTTGTAGTGAAACTACAACTCCCAGTATGTATACTTGCTCAGCTGTTCTGGCAACTCTCATAGAATTGAATGGAGGGAGTTGTGGTTTCATGTAGGAGGTTGCTGATCCATATTCTAGGGTAACACTTTATTGACAAAATTAATTGTAGCACCTTATTGTCAACCCACGTATACATTTCTATGAGATATAACAGAGGGACAGCACAATCCAGTGCTTAAATATGAGCCAGAATTGTTATTTTCTGGGAAAAATACATTTTTACTAAAACAGACAAGTCAGGAGAGCTGAAAGATCCCCTTTAATAGTAAAATTTCTAAAGTATTTGTTAATAAAGACCCTTTTATTTGTCTAGAAGGTACCTGAAAATTCTGCTTGACATCAGAGAAGACACAGCAAAGTAAGTTTTTGGAGAAGCAGTGACGTTCATATGTGAGTACATTAGAGAATATATAGAAGCTTTCTAGAACACTCCAGTTATTCCACTTGGATTCATCATATACCTCTTAAAGCTGAAACGTCTGTGAAATAATGGCTGAAATACTTAGACAAATTGGCTCTTTGCTGTAATTACATTATTCAACTATAATTAAAGAGGATATATATAATGTCGTACATTCTCCGCAAAGATCTCCATTAAACAAAAACTAGCTCGATTCATTGGGATTTTCATATCCTTACAGGACTTGGCCATATAATGAAAAGAAGAACAGATCTAATTGGCTGCTCTCAAAAAACACAGATCTTCAGGAAGTTCAGAATCATAGAAGCAGTAATATAATGGCATCCGGTTCAGCCAAGGTGGGTATAGAAGGTGAGCGAGCCGGGAGAGTGTCAGGCGAGCATCATGTGACATATGATAACTCGAAATTTACAAGTGACTGCCACTGGCAGGAGGGCGCAAGTCTATTAGAGTTCACACCTTCGTCCAGGTGTAAAGGTCTGGCCTCTGTTCATAAAGAATTGTATTGCTTGTCCAAGTCTACAGGCTCCTGTACATATATCCCTGCTGCTTGTGAATGAGTCTGCACCTCTGAAGGAAAAGCAGTGTGTGGGATTTGTGACGCACACACTTGACTTAATTGGGATGTTATGTGTTCCTATCCATTAACTCAGCCTCAGTACTGTTGTAACTGTTCGAAACTGCATTTACATGTGGAAGAGATTTGTAGTATTCAACTCTCTAAAGACTCAGTTTGACCATTCTCTCAGCTTTGTACGGGGTTTCCTGCCCTTGTACCTTACCACCATATATATATATAAAGCTCCTTAATGGATTTTTCTGACATTTGAAGGACAGACCAGAAAAAAAATTATAAAAAAATACAAAAAGAATGTACTGTATTTTTCACCCCATAAGACTCACTGCGTCTTGTAGAGCAAATACTAATGAGCGTTTCCATTATAGGAGCGCTCATTAGTACCGGAGGACAGGGAAGTGGTGAATGCAGTGCTACCTGGGCTCTGTACTCACCTCTTTCTGGTCCTCTGTTGTCGGCTGTGGCTGCGCAAAGCGTGAAGGCGCTCTGTGACCTCACAGCACAGCCGACGGCAGGAAGAAGAAGGCAGAGCGCTGGAGGTGAGGAGCGGCAGTGTCCTGAGAGGGAGAGGTAAACAGATTTTTTTATTTTATGTGATCTGAGGCTGGGGGCTGATCAAATGAGGTTGGGGGCTGATCAAATGAGGTTGGGGTCTGATCTGAGGCATGGGGGTCTGATCTGAGGAATGGGGGTCTGATTTGAGGTCTGAATGGGGGGTCTAATTTATGTTGGGGTTCTTGAGGTTTGATTGGGGTCATTCACATTGGGGTTTGAGCTAGGGTCTGATTATGGGTCTTATTAACATTGGGGGTCTAATTGGGGCTGTGAACTGAAGTTTGATTAACACTGAGGGTCTGACTGGTGGTCTGATCTGAGGTCTAATGAAAACATTTTTTTTTCTTATTGTCCTCATCTAAAACGTAGGTGGGTCTTATGGGCCACAGCATCTTATAGGGCGAAAAATACAGTATAAATAAAAATTTCAGATAGACACTGACGAACAGAAACTATATTTTATCGTAATATTATCTTATAGCAAAAATAGCTTACATTTTTTAAATAATTTTTTCAATTTATAACCCAACATAAATTATGTTTATAAAATGATACGAAAAGAAACCTAAATTATTCTAAAAAAAAAAAAAGTAAAATTACATTGATTAAATTAGATTAACATTAAAACATTAAAAAAGTTATAGGCACTAAAGTAGTGCGCATGAAAATGGCTATATTGCCTCCTGTCCTTGTCTCTGGACTGAAATTACCGTGGTTCTGAACCAGTTAATGATGTGACAACCTCTGCAAATATACTTTATTAATGATCACCCAACGGCAACTTCCGCCAGTAAAGTCAGCCAAATATAGATCTTTTTATATACCTTTTGTCCTTTGCATAGTTTGAGTGGTGACCACATCTCATTTCTATTAGAAGACTGCATCCAACATGGTGGTATGTGAACAGCCTCCCGTATAGTCCAATGTGAGCTAAGATGAAAAACAAAATTTCATGTATATATTATAAAATGGGATTATTTTTCATTTTCAGTCATATCAGCATTATTTATGAAGGTCACTATTAACCATGATATATATTATATATGTTATGTGCAGCAATCTGTTTTTGCTGGATTGCAGGAGTGGTGCAGCTTTGTGGTACACCACTACTGCTAAATATGACCATTTGGGCTGGTTTTTGGCATTTTGTATATTTTTTTACCGGGAGGGGCCTTTTTTACTGGCAATTTTAGTGCAAAACACCAGCTCTATACAAGCATGCAAGTCCAAAACGCAGGGCAGGTGTTTTTGATACTTAGTTGCATTTTTTGGGTCAATGGTTTTTATATTGTAGCAGCTCATTTTTTTGCCTTAATTTGTTTTTTCTTTTGAACCACAGAAATCCATTGCTTTGAGTCCCTCCCCCACCTTTGTGTTTTTTTTAATGGCATTTTCTATGAGATATATATTCCTCTGCTCTACAGACGAAGTGACATTACAGGGACTTACAGTATATACTGGCGTATAAGACTACTTTTTAACCCCTTAAAATAATGGCTACAGTGGGGGGTCGTCTTATACGCCGGATATACGGGGGCCGCACTGTGTGAGGTGTTTTTTTTTCCCCGTCAGCGCGTAGAGAGCCCTGCTCTTAGCATACTGAAGTAGCATACTATTCTCTATATTCTCAGGAGGATTTTGAAGGCTTTTAAAGGGAAACTGTCATGCCAGCAAGACCTGTTACAATATCGCAGCTTACAGTTATGATCACCAGGCACTTGCTCTCTTGTTTGTTTTGCAAAGTTTTAGCTTTACCGTACATGTTTGAAACAACCTTATGTTTATAAGTGACAGTTTTGCTGCTATATACAGTACCTGCATGTCATATGCATTTGAATTAAAATTAACATGTTGAAATCAAAGCAGACTTTTTTTCATTTGGGAGAGGGGTAGTCTTATACAGTGAGTATATACCAAATTCTATATTTTTAGGGCAGAAGTTGGGGGTCGTCTTATACGCCCAGTCGTCTTATACGCCGGCATATACGGTACTTTCCATACCAAAAACAAAATAAGGTCCATTTTTCACTGACATGTACCAATTGATTTTAATATGTCTGTTCACATAGCAGTATTTTTTTACTGACCGTGGGTCAGAAAAAAACAATCACAGAGACACGCGCTACTTTGGTCAGTGATGTAAACCAAATACACCCATTGAGTTCTATGGGTCCATGAAAAATCACTGACACAACATGGATAGCATCCGTGTTTGAACTGTTTTTCAGGGGCAGGGTGCAGTAGAGGTCACTGTTATGGGAGACACTGTCGATATTTTTTAACGACTCATACAAACATTAAATGAAATAGATGAAATATACCCATGCAAAGCCAGGTCCTTCTGCTAGTGAAATAATAAAAAGGAAGTAGACTGGCACTACTGCTGCCTGCTGCTTAGGAATCTTCATACCACGGATAGATACAGCCATATACCGGCACATGATGGTGCTATACTACAGACAGTCCAAACTTGTAATATCGCAAACAGAATTTTGTGGCACTCACTATCCAATCCTATGAGATCTTATGTACCAGCCTCCTAATAAAGTTGAGTTTTATCGGATGGTGAGTGCCACGGAATTCTTTTTTGTGATTCAATAATGAAGTACTTGTGTCAATATGCTATTCTGTTTGCTTTTGATGACTCTCCTAGCCATTTCTCCTCCTATAGGTAACAATATTCTGCCAACGTCTCTGCAGCTGCGCCAGATGTTCCCACCTAGGAAAATCACTACCACTTATATTATGTACACTTGAAATAATCTGCTGCGGTTTATGCAAGCAATTTGTGTAAAACACAGTATACAAGTTAAATTGGTAGTGTTAGCCTTTGATAGAAATATATTGTCTGCAGAGCTTGTACCTACCACCACATGATTACTACAATTGAGGTAACAGGATCCAGCTGTCGTTCCATTGGCTTCATTCTGTCATTTCACCACCAGGCTATGTTGTGTAGTTGGTGTAATGCAGCGAGGCCTCTGGGAAGTAGACTTAAAAGAAATACATCTTAATAGAAAAGTAACTAACTGTGCCTATTCTAAGATCAGGTATCCGGCCCACAATATAATAGCCTTGTGTCAATGACGTTTCAAGATGAAGAAAAGACCTATTTGAGTTCTTGTCACAATTTAATTTTCCATGTTAATTACCGTTGATGTATTGTAATAACAGCCTGTGATTTTTGGACTAATAACCGATTGTTTCTTCGCAGCACGGTGTCAGATTGATCAAGAGTTCAAGAAAGCTTTAATAAGTACAATAATAACCTGTCATTAGTACAGAAGGTCTATGTGGATGGGCTAAAGTACAATGCCAGTCAAGCAATGTCACGCCAAAATACCTCCAGCATGGACGTACCCTAATAATAATCAGAGAGGTGTTTTAGTAGGGCTATCTCTAGGTTACTGGAGTCAAAGTGGCCAATTTTTCTCTGTCAATCTCTAAGACCAGGAATGCCCAACCTGTGGCCCTCCAACTGTTGCAGAACTACAACTCCCAGTATGCTCAGAAAGCCTACAGATATCAGCCTACAACAGGGCATGATGGGAGTTGTAGTTTTAAAACAGTTGGGCGTCACTGTCCTAGACCTATCCACTGCTTCAAGCTTATGTTATACTATAATGGGGTTTTCCGCCATCAGTATCAGATCGGCGGGATCTGACATTCTGCAAATCCAATCAGCTTTTGAGTAGTAGCTCAAAAGCTGCTGAAAACAGGAGATGGAACTGCATGGCTTCATCCATGTTGTAGTGCATGGAGCTGGTCTATGCAATGCTGCTCCTGTTCACTGTAATGGGAAGAGCACTGCAGGAACCAGCTCTGTCCACTCACAATGGAGAGCGCTGGTTAGTGCCAGAGGTACTGTAGAACAGCTGATTGGCGGGTGGAGTTTTTTTTCAAGCATTTACAACGGACCCAGTTAACCCTTTAGGCAAAGTTTGCCTTGGCATCTGTCTTTTCCATTGTATTTTTGCACCCTGTAGATCAGCATTATAAGGACATCTTATATTCCATGACGTACATTACTGGGTTCTAGAAAATGCTTTGATGTTGTGGCTTTATTTTCCTTTTCAAAGCAGTCCATGAACAGGTTCTACCGTATGTCACACAGTAATTTTCCATGTAGTGGTCTGGCTAGTTGGTAGGGTGGCCATTTGCATAACCCCAAAAAGAAGGACATCCTAGGTCACGCCTTTTCCTGTTAAACCATGCCCACCAACCCCACTAAGCCACACCTTTGCAGTAAGGACGCGAGCAAAAGAAAAGAAAAGATGGGGTGAAGCGACTACCACACTAACATCTACAACCACCTTTCAACCATCTGCCTTACATTTTCAGACCATCTTGTTCTCCTGAGATCTAATGGTGAGCTTCTCGCAGGCCCACTATAAGTCAGTCACTAAGGCAACATCCTGCTCTGTGACTACCTGTGAACGCAGGTTATTCATTCAACACTGGACTGGCTCAGCATAGAGTGAATAGCTTATATCTGACCAGTCACAGAGTGAGATGTCAACCGGCTCTACTGACTGGGGTTGTGAGAAAGCCTCATTCAGTCAATATATGACTGCAGGTCATGTGACAGACAGAGCATTGCTAGTGTCAGGTGGAGCCATAGAAAAGGAGGACACCAAAGTGTCCGTCCAGGTCTTGCGCTGGGCAGTGGACAGGGAGCCAGGAAACTGGACTGTCAGGCCCAAGGCCAGACATCTGGCCACCCTACCACACAGTCGGGTTTCTGATAAAGTTTTGGAAGCCAAAATCAGGAGTGGATCATAAAAGAACAGATACTACATCTCTTCTTTTTTGGATTTTTCCTCATTATGGCTTCTAAAACCGCTTTAGGAGACCTGACCGTGTGGCCGTAGCCTAATTCTTGAGTCCTGTGCTAGAGATAGATCATACGAAGGTTACCTTCATTGATTCGCATACATTATAAGTGAGAATGCAGCTGTCATGCAACTTCACCCGCCGGGAACCAACACACCACAGAACTGCCTGTCTCCAAGCATGCGCTGATGTACACAAAGCAAATCCACAATACAGTAAGGTGACAAATTCACTGTAAGGACGACATATTCAGAGTAACTCTTTTTCATCCAGACATTAAATCACAAGTGCTGGATGTTCAGAATTTGACAAATGGACCCCTGAAGTCTCCCACTTCTTTCACGTTACAGTTTAGAAATCCCTTCTGATACCTCCTCTGCACCATCGTAATATTTCACTGCTGTTTCTGGAAGGCTTGACAGAATTTGGCAGCTGGGATGAACTGGCAGCTCGGTGGATGATGTCACCAGCCCGTTAACCTGCTTCAGGAAGTGATTAGGAAGACGGAGGCACAGTGCATTCGGGAAAATCTTACAATAAAAAGCAATCGAGAAACAAAACACAACAGGGAAAATTGATTTGAACTAAGACAGGTACAATTACCGAACAGACTCTTCATTTTACACTGTTTGGCTGGGAATATTTTCTCCTGATGACCTTTAAATTTTGGATTTATTTTTCAATCAAGCTCCCTGCTTTGCCACAAACGCATTTGTTCTTTATTCGGAATGATCAACTCACCCCTGCTGACTGTATCTTCACATTTTTGGATATATCATTTTTTTTATATATATATATCAGGTCTTGCCTACATTGCGATTTTGGTTATCATCGGCTAATTAAGACATGACAAATTCACAACCGACCCAGGCTTGTATATTTCCTAATGCGGAGAATATGTGATGAATTGTCTGGGAGCAACTTGTGTTGTTTAATGTCAGGCAATTAGTTCTGGGGCAGGAAAAATTTATGCCTCCTACTTACAGGTGTAAAGTTTTCAAAGGAGAGCAGGATAACACTCGGCTGGAAAGAAGCCATAAATATCGCTGAAATACTTGCCTCTGGGAGAATTCTTTTCGAGAGGGGAGGAAGGGAAATGAAATGATAACATATATTATCTATCATAAATATACACGCCTCATCGTAAAGCATAGATATGCATTCAAAACATCAGGATGTCATTGGCGATACTTCATGCACTGTCTATATGTAACGCAACAATAGCTTATAGACAATAGAAAGTTTCAGTACAGCAAAATTATCTAGATAAAATATCAAAAGTAATATAAAAGGCCAGGCTGAATACTTTATTTAATCTTAAAGGGGTTGTCCACTCCTCCCACTCACCAGGATCCCTTTGCTCAGTTTGGGCTCCCTGGTGTCTTTATCTCTGACCACTTCATGCATGGACGGGGTCACATGCGCCGCTGCAGCCAATGACTAGCTTCAGTAGTGACCAGTCCCCACAAGGCACGTGACTTGGCAATGTAGCACCACTTGGGGATATGTCAGTCATTGGCTGCAGTGGAGCACATGACCCATGCAGGAAGTTGATAGACATGGACTCAGAGTCCAGTGAAGATAGCCCAAGAGCCAGAAATGAGCAGCAGGGACCAGGTGAGTATGGTTTTTTTTACAGGTCCCAATGGCTGGTGGAGGGGAGATTTAAGAAAAGATCCAGAAGTTACTACTTACTAGTTAATCTCCTGCCATTTCCAGTGCCACCGATCTGGTCCTCAACTTTGGTCTATGTTGGAATGGTGGCAATGGTGACATATAGCCCACAAGACTGCTTAAGGCAATCACCAACTCAGTGGACCCATGCCGTATACCGCTGGGACCAGTGATTGGCTGCAAAGGTCCCATGGAGTATAATGCACACCACCACTGAATTAGCTAGGAGTAATAGTACACAATATTTTTAATCACATTTAGTGGCTTTGAGGAGCTTTTTAAGTAAGTCTGGCAACCTCGTTACATTCAGTGATTCAATTGGACAACGTATGGGATTCAAACAACAAAAAACCCTGGTCCTTTCAACCTGCCAGGAGCTGTTCTTGTCAATCTATCTTCACTGCAGTTGACAGTAATATTACATGGATCTCATACTCATTAATATAAAGGGGCTTTCCAGGAGTACAATACTGATGACCTATCCTCAAGTGATCAATGTATGATTGATAGGTGCTCCTATCCCATTGAGCTCTGCAGCCTTTCCCTAGGCCAGTGACATCATGTTTGGGCCTGGGCTTTAATACTAAGCACAGCCACTATACAATGAATGGCACTGTGCTTGGTATGCAGCGAGGAGTGACCTCTTTAAACAGCTCATCGATGGGGGTGCCTGGTGTCTGACCCTCCAAATATCAGGTATTGAAGGCCTATCCTAAGGACAGATCATCAATATTAACCACACTGAAAACCATTTAATGTCCCCCTGGTGATCGGCGAGGATGGGAGTCGGACCAACCACCGACGATCAGCTGTTTCAGTGCCGAAGCCACTTCCTATTGTAGGTCAGTGACTAGAGTCACTATAATGGGTCACATGGCTTAAGCACAGCTCATTCTCATTCAAGTTAAATGAGACTAAGCACAGATGGTGCTGCACTTTGCAAAGAGGCAGGGGCGAGTGTTGCTCACAGACGTGCCGCAGCCCCTTCAAACAGCTGATTGGCGGAGGTGCAAGACCCCCTCCGATCACATACTCATTACCTATCCTGTGTATAATTCATCAGTATTAAATGTTTGGACAGCCCCTTTAAAACTACCACAAGCGACACATACTTTTTTTTACATTACTCAAAGCACAAAACCATGGATGATTTTATATTGAGTTTTTATTGAACCCCAGCCTGAGATTTTTGTTTTGAGTGAAAGAACAAAATGGTTTCCATCTTACCAAAGTAAATTCCTTTCCTCATAATCAGTAGCCCTGATTGCATGACCAAGACTTACCTCCTATGCACAGTATAGGTTATAAGTGTCTGATCAATGGTGGTCTGACCACTGGGACCCTCACAGATCAGGATAACTATGGTCCTGTGTTCAGGGGCGGATTGGCCATAGACCCTACAGGGAAATTTCCCAGTGGGCCGATACCCAGGGGGCCACTCAAGTCCTCTTGATGGCAGCAGGCCAGGTACATAATGATCTGATGCTCAGTGGCCACAGGTGCCCTCCTGAACTCAACTGTACTACTGTTCTCATGACGGTGATACAGTTGAATACTGTGGCTGGGGCAACAGTATTTTGTGCCGCCCTGTGGTATTTGTTTCTGCTGGAGCGGTATTCTGCGCTGAACTATTGTATTGCAGGCCCTGCCTACTTCAGTTGTGCCCATCTACTGTACTTGTTTTATCCCATCTTCTGTCAATTTGGACCTACCTAAAACATGCGGTTCCATAGAGTTGAATGGAGTGGCAGCAGATATGTGTGCCCTTTGCTCCATTGACATGGGGGAACGTAGAATCACCATTTTTGCGATAGGCGGGGTCCCATTGGTCAGACTACCACCCATCAGACTCTTAACCCCTATTCTATGGATAGAGGATAAGCATTGGTTGTGGGAAAATTCCTTTAACATGGTAGATAGTGATCAGAGTACAAACAACTAGACGCCTTGCTGAAAGAAAAACCTTGTACGGACTCCCAGCATAGGAAGACTTGAAATAGAGAAAAAAGTCCAGCAAAGGAAAATCTTCTAAAATTTATATTTATTAATATCCATTAAAGTTACAGATCCATGAGCGACACAAACAGAAGGGTCTACGAGTTTTGACCACCAGGTTCTGGGATCATGATTAAGAACCTGAGGACTCGATTATTATGTTACTCATGGATCTGTAATTTTAATGGATTTTAATAAATATAAGTTTTAGAAGATTTTCCTTTGTTGGACATTTTTCTCTACAGTGATGAGTAAGCCCATTCATTTTGACCATTTGCATAAGGATTATTTCTGTGATCCAATGTTCCTGGCCTATAGCTATAACTGCTATACCTAACCCAGCTACATAGAGAACGGCAGCTGAAACGAAAGACAAATAACTGTGAGCGGAACTGAACAGTAGAATAGAATTTCAGCAGGAAATGTAAGTCATTATAGCTCAGTCTCTGGTACAACAACATTTTTTAGGTTTATTAGCACTGTACATTATCTATTAGCCTCTGTTCATATACTCAAAGCCCTTTTACAACTTTGTTTAAGCTAGGCTTGCCAAAAAGTCCATGGAACGTCTGCCATTGGGCATGTTTTCAACATTTTTCTATTTATCTGCCTGATGAAAGGTTTCACTATGTATATTATGAAAAATATATGTATATTTAGGCAAGTCTTCTTCCTACAACCTTACAAAGCTCCTGTAATCATTGCTTGGAGAGAAGTAAATTTGGGCGTTTCTAGGAGGATAGGTCACAGTCAACACATTGATAGGCCTTGGCAGAATCTCTGCCATCATATACAGGAGATTGTATAAATCCTCCCGTGGGATTATCATATTTATGTCAGGAGCAGCCTGAACATTATACTCTGGCATAATATAATGTATAAGATATACATGGCATAGTAAGTTGCCTTCACAGCCATGAGGCCCACACACTGTGGACATGTCAACAGACTAATGAAGCATGGTGGACATTCCTTGGGATGAAAGGAGAAGCAACGTCTTATTATACATTCATACCTTTGATAGATCTAACCTCAAAATTCACACGAAGATCATGGCCAAACCCTTAGTATGAATGTAATAAAAGTCCCAGTGTCCTATTGCACATAGTTATCGGCAGGACACTGTCATACAAGGCTCTATCGCTGTACTGGATGTGCCCAAAGCAACTGGTGGACAAGGAGTGCAGTGTCTAAGCTACCAACATACTGACTATATTCAGTTTGTTATGCACTCAGTCAGATGATGGGGCTCCATTGGTTTTGATGGAGCAGTCCGCTCTGCAGCCCAATTCTCACCTCAAAATGATAACTCATTAGGATCTGTCATAGCTTTAAAAGCACCATTCTAAATGGAAGTCATGATGTTAGTGGGAATAGACCCTTACATTTGCACATACATGATTAGTACTTGCACATGATATCGTTCTTTATAGGTCCACCCAGTGGCATACATAGAGATGTAGGGGCCCCATAGCAAGGATCAAACCAGGTCCCCCACATAGGACAGAAGGGTTTCTGCCTAAACCCTTTTCAATGACCTTGGGCCATTTTTCCACTGCCTCCTTTTCTAAAAGTTGTTCCTTTAGAGTAGGGGCGCACAACCTTTTTTCGTTTGGGGGCCGCATTGTCACATTGCTCTATTTCAAGGGGCCGCAAAAAAAAAAAAAAAAAAAGGTTAATTAGTGCTCGTCCTTGCTTCCTTATTCAGTTCTATTGATAATCGCACATTCCTGATTAAACAGGGAGATGTGCTGAAGATTATTGTACATCTTTCATCCTGATAAATGTGCAAATCAGTCAAATAACGAGTCGGCACGATTATACAGCCAGATATCAGGAATGAGTGTATCTATGAAGACTTGTTCCCAGTAATTTTCCCGAATATCGTGCAGTATAATAGGAAGGTAAAGATTTCCTGGTAAAAAATTAGTTTTAAGATGTTCCTACAGCATGGCCCTGGAACAGAAGTTTCATACTCTCCTGCTCTCTGCCGCTTCCGATGTCTCCATCTTCTGGTCTCGAAGCTGTTTACATTTGGCTGGCTATGGACATAGTCACATGTCCCGCTCCAGCTATTGACTGGAAGCAGCAGTGATGTGGCCACAAGCAGCATTTCACAGCTGAAGTCAGTCATTTGCTGGAGAAGATGAAGACAGCAAGAGCAGCATGAAGCAGAAAAGTATGAATCTTCTGTTTCAGGGGCCACGCTGCAGGAACTTGTTAAAAACATTTTTTACTGGGAAACATTTCTTTCCTTCTTCCTATTCACAAATAAGCGTTTTCTTTACTGCAGAGGAAGGCGTTCACTGGTTCTTATCGCCTCCTGCACCCCCAGATATACTGTAGGTGCCCTGCAATAACCAGTAAGCGTTTTCCCTGAGGGCTCATGCACACAGCGATTGTTTTGGTCCACATCTGATCTGCATTTTTTGCGGATCGGATGCAGACCCATTCACTTAAATAGGGCTGCAAAAGATGTGGACAGTACACAGAGTGCCCCATTACTCCATTCTGCAAAATGCAGAAAACACATGGCTGGTATCGGTGTTTTGCGGACTGCAAAACAAAGCACGGTTGTGTGTATGGGGCCTTACTAGCCAGGAAAGTACTTATTGGTTAACCCTTTAATGACCAGGCCTGAAAAGACCTTAATGGCCAGTCACTGTTTTGTGAGTTAGCGCACGTGGTTCAAACACCTATAACTTTTTTACTTGTTGGACTACCAAAATTTAGCAGCTTTTTATTACATGACGCAGGACTTTTTAATATATTTTTTAGTTTTATTAGGGGGAAACTGTAATTTTTTTTAAAAAAAGTCATTTTTATTCAAACTATAGCTCCTTAATTAAATATGCAAATTATTATAATTAGTTCCCTATATGTGTTGGATTGTTTTATTATAAAATATGTATAGTTTCACATGAATGGGGTGATAATTGTAATGGTTTTGGTTGCTGGGTTGGTGTGGGCTTTTTTCTTTTATGTATGTATTTTATTATTTTTTCCTTTTTTGACAAATTTTTTTAAAATATATTTCTGCTACAAAAAGACCTTTGGGGAACACTTATTTTTTTATTTTGCACATTTTCCTTTTTTTCTTTTATTTGTATTTTCTTTATTTTGTATTTCAGTTTTTTTTTTTTATAGCCACTTTATTTTTAAAATATTTTTTTTTGCCACATAATATGTTCCCCAATAGGTCATAAAAAGACCGTTGGGGCACAGTGAACAATTTTATTATGAACTTTTTCATTTTTATGTTTATACTTGTATTTTTTACATGCATTTTTTATTTTTGCAGCACTGTATGTCCCCCAAGAGATCTTTTAAATACCTCTGGGGGACACTGACTTTTTTTTATTATTTAGAACTTTTTTTTCCTTTTATTTGTATTTTTTTATTGTGTTTTCAAATTATTATTTTTTTTATTTTACATTTTTTTATATATATTTGCCCAACATTTTGTCCCCAAAAGGTCCATAAAAGACCTCTTGGGACACAGCCTTTTTTTTTGGCACTATTTCCATGGTAACTGGAGCATCCAAAGGAGCCCCAGTTACAGGGAAACCAGCCTGCTGAGCGAGGAGGGGGGACAGAGCAGGCTACACACTCCTCTGCCCAGATGCCCGGCGATCACGTGATTGCCGGGTCTGAACTGGTCGGCCCGCCACTCACTTGTCTGAGGAGAAGGCAGAAGCGCTGATAAACGTCTTCTGCCTTCTCCTTGGTTCCCCCACTGTCTCTGACAGCTGGGGAACGTCCATCTCCTGCTACAGTGCGGGAGCAGGAGCTATAATCCTGCAATTGTACGGCACTTCAGGCAGAAACACAGCTGATCACACGATCAGCTGTGTTTCTGTCCAGCAGGACGGGGGCCGCAAACCAGGGCTCTGGGGGCCGCAGGTTGTGCACCCCTGCTTTAGAGGGTAGAGTCCTGACCAAGTTTTTACCCCCAGTAGAAGAGGGGATGATCCCAACTGGGCCCCCTTTTGCCCTGGGCCCCGTAGCAGTCACATGGTCTGCCACTTTGGTAGTTACGCCCCTGGGTCCACCTATGAACACCTGTTCATATGGTCTTACAAGGTACAAAAGCTAAAAAAAAAAGTCCTCTGTCTTGTCCTCTGTCTCTTGCTCATGCTGAACATACCATCTATATGCATGTCACAATTCCTGGCCAAACAATGACCCCTGTAATGGAAATGGTCATGTGCCATGCCTGAACATGTCACCACAGAAGCCACTTATTGGCAGACAGAGGAGAAGATAGCTGGGTGTTGGAACCAGAGCGCCAGTTAGAGGTGAGACGTTTTGCTTTTAACCTTTGTACCCCGTCCAGTCATATAAACAGAGGTTTTCAGTGTTAGTGAGCCCCTTTAATGCACAGGAGACCAGGATCTGCAGCCTACCTGGGGACCATCATATTGGAGCAGTTTCTTGCTATTTTTTGTTCATGTTCTGTGTGTTCCTCAACTACTGACCACTCATTCAGACCCAGCCTTGCCTTCTTTATGTCTCATTCACACCTTGTGCTGAAATCCTGGTACCAGGAAAGTACCGATGATCCAGAATAAAGTCTATGGGAAGGTCAAGGTCAATGTAATGCTGCATTTACATGCAGTGATCAAGCACACAATTGTGGGGAAGGAAGTGTTCCTGCCTGACAATTGCCTGCTTGTCAGTGGAGATGAAGAGCTGGATTTGCATGCGATGATCATCTCCACTGTATGAAGATGAACAATGGCTGCTGTGCTCATGCAGCTGCATTGTTTCTGGGCAGCAGATCATCCTGTGAAAACAACATAATCTGTTGCCCAGAAACAATAATTTAGGTGTCCACATGAATGATTGTTTCAGTCGTTCACTGGTTGATTTGTGGCACCCAATGGGCAGATTATCGAGAACGAGTGTTCGCAGGAACATTTGTCCCTAATAACCTGCCCCACAATCGGGCAGCGTAAACCCGCCTTAATATACTAGGCTTTTCCCCTGAATATCTTAGGCAGGGTGCTGAAGCTTCTTAGAGAGACCAGTCCTGTATGAAGACTTACTGGAAGTGGTCCCTGGTATGGAGACTTATTGGCAATGCTCCATGGAAAACAAATATGCCAAGAGGTATCTCCAAAGAAGGAGGACCATCTCGCCAGCGCCACCTATTGGAAGTGGCTCCCTATGAGTTAAGATCTGACTTTCCAACAAGCCTTGGGATTTGACAAGGGAATATAGCCAGTCTAGATATCCATCTGTAGACAACTCTCTCGAGGTGCTCGCCCCTCATCATTATAATGCCGTACAATTCTGTTAATCGAGCAATAATTTCATAACGGGAAATCACGTTTCCACACGGAGAAGGTTTTCCACACTGGACCAGCTCGTCTGAAAGAGGACTAATAGGGTTGATCATGCCGACTGAGGCTCTTTAATCTGTATAGTAAAGTGCTATAGGAGGTGACACATGCTCAGTTTCATCCTTCAACTGCTACCAGCCATATCTACTGTTCGAAGCTGTGACAGTTACAGGGAAAAAGCTACAGCAGAAGGGACACCCCTCAGAGCTGCAGCAGAAAGAACTGAGCTGGGATAAGGAGGGAGCTGCAGAAGAAAGGACATGCCCCCCCACTGATAAAGGACATGCCCCCTGAGCTGCCAGCTTAAAGAAAATCTAGCAGAAGAATTGGAAAAATTAATGGGGAGATCTTTGGATCCATGTGAGGTACAAGAATGGTTCTAGCTTTGTTAGATTGTCATGTACTATATGATGTCTGATTTTCAATTTTTATATTAATCATGGCATCACCACTAGTGTTGATCGAGCACCCAGGTGCTTGTGTGCTCGGGTGCTCTGGCCGAGCACTCAGGGGTGCTCGAGTGCTCAGCCTAGCACCCGAGCATAATTGAAGTCTATGGGACTAAACCAGACACCCCCTGCTCGGAAGAGCGTGGGGTGCCTGGTTTACACAAGTCCCCCAAATAAAAAAAAAAAAGTACACAGACACTACTTACCTTTCCCCGTAGCTCCTGACCTGTTCCTTCAGGATAGACGGTGCGCAGAGTGGTAAGTTTTAAAGTCAATGGAGGACGGATCCGTTTACTATTGTGTCACACCAAACGGATCCATCCCCATTGACTTGCATTGGGGTCATGATGGATCTGTCTTGGTGCGGGGAGGGGACTCGAGCTTTGCGCTTGAGTAACATAGTAACATAGTTTGTAAGGCCAAAAAAAGACATCTGTCCATACAGTTCAGCCTGTTTTCCTACAAGTTGATCCAGGGGAAGGCAAAAAAAAACCCTGTGAGGTAGAAGCCAATTTTTCTCACTTTAGGGGGAAAAATTCCTTCCCGACTCCAATCAGGCAATCAGAATAACTCCCTGGATCAACGACCCCTCTCTAGTAACTATAACCTGTAATATTATTACCCTCCAGAAATACATCCAGGCCCTTCTTGAACTTTTTTAGTGAACTTACCATCACCACCTCCTCAGGCAGAGAGTTCCATAGTCTCACTGCTCTTACCGTAAAGAATCCTCTTCTATGCTTATGTACAAATCTTCTTTCCTCCAGACGCAAGGATGTCCCCTCGTCACAGTCCTCGGGATAAATAGATGATGGGAGAGATCTCTGTACTGACCCCTGATATATTTATACATAGTTATTAGATCTCCCCTCAGTCGTCTTTTTTGTAAAGTGAATAACCCTAATTTTGATAATCTTTCTGGGTACTGTAGTCCACCCATTCCAGTTATTACTTTAGTTGCCCTCCTCTGAACCCTCTCCAGCTCTGCTATGTCTGCCTTGTTCACAGGAGCCCAGAACTGTACACAGTACTCCATGTGTGGTCTGACTAGTGATTTGTAAAGTGGCAGGACTACAGTATGTTCTCATCACGGGCATCTATGCCCCTTTTGATGCAACCCATTATCTTATTGGCCTTGGCAGCAGCTGTCTGGCACTGGCTTCTACAGCTTAGTTTGCTGTTCACTAAAATTCCTAGGTCCTTTTCCATGTCAGAGTTACCCAGTGCTTTACCATTTAGTATGTACTGGTGACTTGCATTATTCCTTCCCATATGCATAACCTTACATTTGTCAGTGTTAAACCTCATCTGCCACTTTTCTGCCCAAGCCTCCAGTCTATACAGATCCTGCTGTAGCAGTACACTGTCCTCCTCTGTGGTAATTACTTTACACAGTTTAGTGTCATCTGCAAAAATTGATATTTTGCTATGCAAACCTTCTACAATATCATTAATAAATATATTGAAGAGAATAGGACCCAATACAGACCCCTGTGGTACCCCACTAGTGACAGGGACCCAATCTGAGTATCTACCGTTAATAACCACCCTCTGTTTTCTATCACTGAGCCAGTTACTTACCCACATACAGACATTTTCTCCCAGGCCAAGCATTCTCATTTTGTATACTAACCTTTTATGTGGTACCGTGTCAAACGCTTTGGAGAAGTCCAAATATACGACATCCATTGAGTTGCCGCGGTCAAGTCTAGAACTTACCTCCTCATAGACACTGATTAAATTGGTTTGACATGACCGATCCCTCATGAAGCCATGCTGATACGGAGTTATTTGCTTATTTTCATTGAGGTACTCCAAGATAGCATCTCTCAGAAAACCTTCAAACTGTTTACCCACAACAGAAGTTAAACTTACCGGCCTATAGTTTCCGGGCTCTGTTTTTGGACCCTTTTTGAATATTGGCACCACATTTGCTATGCGCCAATCCTGTGGAACACTCCCCGTCAGTATAGAGTCCTTAAATATCAGAAATAAGGGTCTGTCGATGACATTACTTAATTCTCTTAGGATACGGGGGTGTATGCCATCCGGTCCTGGTGATTTGTCTATTTTAATATTTTTAAGACGTTGCTGTACCTCTTGCTGGGTCAGAGAGGGCACTTTTAAAGGGGAATTTACTTTTATACTCTGCATTTCATCTGACAGTTTATTTTCCTCAGTGAATACAGTGGAGAAAAAGTTATTTAGTAGCTTTGCTTTCTCCTCATCGCTCTCTGCAACTCCCCCCTCATTACTCTGTAAGGGACCGACACCTTCAGGTTTATACTTTTTAGTATTTATATAATTGAAGAACATTTTAGGGTTAGTTTTACTCTCTTTGGCGATTAATCTCTCGGTCTCTAGTTTGGCTGCTTTTATTTGTCTTTTACATATTCTATTTTTTTCCTTATAGTTTTTCAATGCTTCCTCGCTCTCCTCCTGTTTTAGTGATTTAAATGCTTTCTGTTTGTCATTTATTGCTTTCTTTACAGCTCTATTTATTCACATTGTTTTTTTCTTGTTCCTTAACCTCTTATTCCCATAAGGTATGTACCTCTCACAATTAGATATTAGGATGCTTTTAAAAATCTCCCATTTTGTCGCTGTATTTTTATTTTTGAGGACTTTGTCCCAGTTAGTTAGGCCTATGGCCTCTCTTAGTTGGCTAAATTTAGCTTTTTTGAAGTTTGGTATTTTTGTTCCTCCCTGAAGAAACACTCCTTTGAATGACAATTGGAAGGTTATGTTATGGTCACTGTTTCCCAGGTGTCCCCCGACCTGCACATCTGCTGTTCTGTCAGGTCTATTGGTTAATACTAAGTCCAGTATGGCCGTCCTTCTAGTCGGGTCCTGAACCAGTTGGGAACACCGAACACCGAGTGGACCCGAGCGGAGGCATGCTTGGGCGAACAGCGAGTTCGGCCAAGCATGCTTGCTCATCACTAATCACCACCTTAAAGCAATCATTTAGGTTATGTACTCTTGTTGCAAAGTTTTCATAAGCGAATATGAGTGAAGAACAGTTAGACAAAGAGGAGCTTTGGAGCAAGTCAGGAATATGTTAAAAGAAAGAATGTATAATAACGGATATTCATTTTGCAGTGGTTGTTTAAGGTCTTCAAAGTCAACAGAAAAAAATTAAATAAAATACTTAGAAGAGTTAAAGATATAGAGTAGGAGTATTAGTGCAGTGCCCCAGAGGATCACTGCAAAAGAGTTAACATCACTGATAAATGGATAATGTATTTTTCTGTCATGTCTGTGATTCCAAGAGCTGAATATGGATAAAACAGCTTAGTTTTATGGCCCTACTCAGCAGGAGGAAGGCTGGCCCTGCCCCCTGTGGGTTAGGAATGCAGAGTTGTCTAGTCTAGGCAGCTGAAGTGTGCGGAGGTACATGTGCCTGTGCAGTTTGAAGCCTACTACAAGGATCCTCCATCCCTGTATGGTGAGGAGAAGTGTCAAACCACTAAGAGAAAGATACATTGGATTTACAGACTGTAAATGGCCATTACAAAGGACTGGTGCAAGGACAGACAGTGAAGGTAATTGCATCTGCTTGTTTATGGCCACAGACCTTACTGCTTGTGGAGAGGGTACATTGCTTCAGCGCCCACCACACTTCGATAACGGACTGGCCATCTGTTTGAGGATCTGCATCTGGCAGCCTAGGAACTGCAGTACATACTTGCATCCGTTTGGCCACTCAGGGAAGTTGGATTTAATAGAGAGACTCAGAGTCAGCTATCTTATAGTCTGAAAAATTGACCTTACTACTACTAGTAACTTCATGAATTGCCAAAACTAACTCAGTAAAGTACCTTGAATTTGTTACCTCCAGATGCAGCCTGGTTATTGTCTTGCAATCTCATCACCCGTTATCCAGCCCCAGCCCCTTTGTCTTGCACTCCATCACCAAACACATATAACATCAAGGGCACCCCAGCCAGCTTTAGGCAAGAGCCCCAATACCAGGGTTTGCCCCAAGGAAAAGAAGGGTTGCACCTCTCCATTCATTGCATGGCCCCAGAAAGCGTTGGAGGAAGGACACGAATAGAGATGAGCGAGCATGCTCGTCCAAGCTTGGTGCTCGTTCGAGCATTAGGGTACTCGTAAGTGCTCGCTGCTCGGACGAGTATCTCGCCATGCTCGAGGAAATGGCAACTTCCGCATCGTGCTTTTTTGGCGCCTAAAAACACAGCCAATCACAAGCCAGGAGACTCTGCGTACCACCCAGCATCACGTGGGGCCCTTACATGTCGATAGCAGGGGTTGGCTGGCCTGATCAGGTGACCCTGGAATATACTACCGACTGGCCGCGGTGCTCGGCTCAGATGCCATCTGGATGTTGTTAGGGATAGAGCTGCTGCCTTTCAGGGACAGTGTTAGGGCCTGTATTTAGTTGTCTGTTAGGCAGGGATCACCCACAAAGAACCCAACAGCCCTTCTAAGGGCTAGAAGACATTTTTTTTTTTGTCACTTGGCTGGCTGGCACTAGTAGTGCAGCTATCGCCATGTATAACCCACTTTTTTTTATGTTATATCTCAGTGATACAAATCCATTGCACACAGCAGTGTGGAACCATTCTGTGTGTCACAGTTCAGTACACTCACTATTTTCTGTCCAGGTGACACTTTCTGTATGTCACCGAATACAACCAAGTCATTTGCTGCCTGTCACGTGTATGGCTTGATCCCAAAAATCTCTGTGCGACATTTGTCTGGGTCGCAGTCTAAATAGCTACCGTCAGTAGGGTGTCAGTTAGCTCTACGTGTTTCTGCACGTCACGTTCCCAAAAAAACAAAAATACAAAAAAATATAGAAAAAAAATTAGTTTTTTTGTTGTTTTAGCTGAGTGATACAAATCCATTTCACACAGCTGCGTGTAACCTTTCTGTGTGTCACAGTTCAGCACACTCACTCCAAACTGTATATACTGTCCAGGTGACACTTTCTGTACTTCACAAAATTAAACCAGACTGAACAAGTTTTTGGGTTTCAGTACACCAGGCCCATTTATTTTATTTTTTTTATAGAATACAATTATATACAGAAAATGTGGAACCCCAGGGCTAAGGGTCGAGGACGAGGGCGTGGGCATTCAATTACTGCAGGGGGCAGAGGCCATGGTCCTGGGCAGGGTGAGACAGTACCTGCTGATGAGGGAGCTGTGGAACGCCGCAGAGCTACACTCCCTAGCTTCATGTCTCAACTTACAGGGACACGTGGTAGAGGACTGTTGAAACCACAACAGTGCGAACAGCTGATCTCGTGGATTGCGGATAATGCTTCAAGTAATTTGTCCGCCAGTCAGTCTTCCACGCAGTCCACCAACGTTACCCAAGGGAGCACTCCTCTGGCTCCTCCACCTCAACCTCCTTCCCCCCAGTCTGCCCCCTCCCAGGAAAATTTGGAATGTGATCCGGCATACTCTCAGGAACTGTTTTCTGGACCCTTCCCAGAGTCACAAACCACTTCTCAGGTTGCTGCTGACCTCGTTCCCGATGCCCAAGTGTTCCAACTGTCGCAGTCTGTGGGTGATGCTGATGATAATGACAATGTTGAGTTAGTGGAAGAAGTTTGTAAAGAGGTGTCGGACGATGAGGAGACACGGTTGTCAGACAGTGGTGAAGTTGTTGTATGGGGAGGAATTCCGAGGGGGGAGCAGACTGAGGAATCGGAGGATGACGAGATGACTGACCCAAGCTGGGTTGATATGCCAAGTGAAGACAGTGCTTCTGAGGCGGAGGCGAGTGCTGCACCAGAACAGGTTGGAAGAGGCAGTGGTGTGGCCAGAGGGAGAAGCAGGGCCAGAGCTGGTGCATCAGCAGCAACTGTTCCACGTAGTGAAGCTCCCGTGGTGATGCCTAGATGTTCGCAAGTCTGGAGGTTCTTTAAAGAAAGTGAGGATGACCGACGGACTGTGGTGTGCAACCTGTGCCACACCAGGATCAGCAGGGGTGCCACCACTACTAGCCTAACCACCACCAGCATGCGCAGGCATATGAGTGCTAAATACCCCACTCAATGGAACCAAGGCCGTTCACCACCTCCTGCGGGTCACACCACTGCTCCTTCCCCTGTGTCACTCGCTGCCTCTGCTAGTCAACCCCCTGCGTCACTCGCTGCCTCTGCTAGTCAACCCCCTGCCCAGGACCCCGGCACGAGCGCCTCCCGCCGGAAAACCACACCTTCGCCTCAACAATCCTCCACAGTGTCCACCAACGTGTCCCAGCGCAGCGTTCAGCTGTCTTTACAGCAGACGCTGGAGCGCAAGAGGAAATACAGTTCCACCCACCCACATGCCCAAGCCCTCAACGTCCACATCTCCAAATTGCTTAGCCTGGAGATGCTGCCCTATAGGCTGGTAGAGACCGAGGCCTTTCGCAATCTCATGGCGGTGGCTACCCCTCGGTATTCCGTCCCCAGCCGCCACTATTTTTCCCGATGTGCCGTCCCAGCCCTACACCAGCACGTGTCAGAGAACATCATCCGTGCCCTGACCAGCGCTGTTTCTGAGAAGGTCCACATAACCACGGACACGTGGACAAGTGCTGCCGGGCAGGGACACTATATCTCACTGACGGCACATTGGGTTAACTTGGTGGAGGCTGGGACCGAGAATGACCCTGGGGCCGCTCATGTACTGCCCACACCGAGGATTGCGGGGCCTACCTCGGTCACGGTCTCTCAGACGTACTATGCCTCCTCCTCCTCCTCCACCGAATTACCATCCGTGGGCACGGCGCCTTCAATCGGTAGCTCTAGGCGCAGCAGCAGTGCCGTGGGTAAGCGCCAGCAGGCGGTGCTCAAACTGCTGAGCTTAGGTGACAAAAGGCACACCGCCCAAGAGCTGTTACAGGGCATCACGGCGCAGACCGATGTGTGGCTGGCAACTCGGCAGACTGACACATGTGCCATGCCTGGCCCACGTGTTCAATCTAATAGTTCAGCGGTTCCTCAAGACATACCCCAATCTGTCTGATTTGCTCACCAAGGTGCGCCGCATCTGTGCGCATTTCCGCAAGTCGAGCACAGATGCTGCCACTCTCAGGGCAGCGCAGCGCCACCTACAACTGCCCGCTCACCGACTGTTGTGCGACGTGCCCACGAGATGGAATTCCACATTAAACATGTTATCCAGAGTTTACCAGCAGCGCAGAGCGATTGGAGACTGCCAGATGTCATCTTCCACCAGAACTGGTAGTCAGGTCTCTCAGATTCCTCAAGTCTACAATGAGGAGTGGACGTGGATGTCTGATATCTGCCAGGTGTTGAGCAACTTTGAGGAGTCAACACAGATGGTCAGCGGCGATGCCGCCATTATCAGCCTCACCATCCCGCTGCTTTGCCTGTTGAAAAACTCACTGCTCAGCATCAAGTCGGATGCTTTGCGCTTGTCACAAGAGACGGTGGAGGAAGATACGTCGCTTGATAGCCAGAGCACCCTCCGGTCTGTTTCTCAGCGCGATCGGAGGAGGGG
>ONZH01019112.1:0-40201 GCA_900303285.1 Rhinella marina
TAAAAACACAAAGAAAAAAATACAATGCAGCAGCGCTCTACAAACACAAATAATGTACAGCAATGCCATAGTCATAGAAAACATTCTGGTGCTAATGCTACGCTTATTTTGTAAATTTGAGATTCTTGGCAAATACATTTTGTGCAAATTATTTAGGCCCGTCTACCGGCATCAAGGCGATCTCTGTAAAACGGGAACCTAAAACTAAATACTACCTGTTATGTGCCGTAGTGGCCACCATAAAATACAGGGAGTGCAGGTTCCACATAAATGCTGGGTCCACTCTGCCTTTTACCATTTTTGTGCCATAATGGCCTCCATTAAATCCAGGCAATGCAGGTACCAACATGCATGCTGAGCCCACTCTATACCTCACCTGGTGCTAGACGTACTGGAAATCATTGCATGGGCTAAATAACACGTCAAAACTCACTGTGAACACAGCTGGCCATGCAATACACAAATGCAGGTTAAAGCTGTATCACGGAAGGCCATATGTCAACACAATCCAGGAACACCGCACATGCCATGTTCTGCGGACTCAAAAGGAGAGGGACCATCCAGCTTGTTATCAGCACACAGTTCAAAAGCCTGCATCTCTGATGTTATGGGGTTGCATTAGCACCTATGGCATGAGCAGCTTACACATCCGGAAAGCCACTATCAATTCTGAACAGTATACAGAGGTTTAAAGGGGTTGTCTCATCTCGCTGTAACTAGGCAAAATGAGACACCGTTTCCGACCACCTCCAGGCCGGGAAACAGCAGAGCGCTCCGACGCTCTGCTGTTTCTGTAGCTCTCATTGTCGTGCATGAACGCTACAGAAACAGCGTAGCACAGAAAGCGGTCGGACACGGTGTCTCATCTCGCCTAGTAACAGCGAGATGAGACAACCCCTTTAAGAGCAAGATACACTCTCATCCAGACGTCTCTTTCAGAGAAGGCCTTGATATTTCAGCAAGACGATGCTAAACCACATACTGCATCCATCACAACAGTATGGCTTCACAGAAGATATCCAGACCTTTCACCAATAGAAAACATTTGGTGCATCATGAAACTAAAAATCCAGCAAATAAACCTTGAAGAGGTTGTCCGGGTTCAGAGCTCATTCAGCATGAAATGCTCCGATACTCCCCTTGCCCTGCACTGTATTGCAAGGGCTTTTTCTTCACTACTGGTGACGTACCAGCAGGGGCGGACTGGGAACTTAAAGTGGCCCTGGAAACAATACTAAAAGTCGTCCGCCATTTTGTAGTCAGATCCAAATTGATGGAAGGCAGGGCCAGCAATACCATATTGTGGCACATTATACCAACCTAACAGAGCCAAATACCACAGTCCATCACAAAATACTGCCACCAGCACAAAATACATCCCCAAAAACTTCCAATGCTTGGACGTGAGGAGGGTCTAGGCGGCCCCCTGGGCATCAGCCCACCAGGAAATTTCCCTGTAAGGTCTATGGTCAATTCGCCCCTGCGTACAGAGTCTCTGTATGGGAATGCTGGGTGGAGACTTCCGCCTAGCAGTGAGCCCTGTGGCATCACCGGCACTAAAGGGCGGGCTTTAGCGCTATAGACCGCCCATTAGTGCCGATGACGTCATCGGGAACACTACTAGGCGGAAGCCTCCACTTAGAAGTGTAAAAATGTAAACAAAACAGCCCTTGCCCTGCACAATGCAGCACCGGGCAAGGGAGAGCATCGGAGCATGAAATGCTCCACTCATACGGGCTGAATGGGTGAAGAAGGGGTTATGTCTGGGTTCAACTCAAGACTGTTGAGCAGCTAGAATTCTCAGAACACATCAGAAAACAATGGGGCAACACTTCTCTCCCAAAACTCCAGCAATTACTCTCTTCACAGCCCAGATGTTCACAGAGTGGATGATACACAATAGTAGACATGGCCCTGCCCCAACTTTTTGGAGATGCGTTGTTGCCATGAATTGTAAAAGGTCTAATTTTCAACATCTGATTTGTGTTCTGTGATGTAGTGTGGATAAAATATGGATCTCTGAGATCTGCAGATCATCACATTCTGTTCTTCATTACATTTATTTATATTTTACACAACACCCAAACTTTTCTGGAATTGACGTTGTATAATGATAATTATTTTAGAATTAAAAAAATGTGTTAAATATCACAAAATGAAAACAAAACGGACAAATTTGGCATCCGTGACCCATAACATATTTAAATGTGCGATTATTGGTAAAAGGTGATCAACGTAAAATAGCTTTTTCTATACATTCAGCCTTTATAGAAAATTTATGTAAATTAACTTTTTTTTTAGGTTTTTCGTTTTTCACTCTTCACCTTCCCAGAGTCATAACTTTATTATTTTTCAGTTAACATAGCCTTATGAGGGCTTATTTTTTGGCAGGGCAAGTTGTACTTTCTAATGGCATCTTTTGTGGTTGCATACAATGTAGTGGAAAAATCCAAATTGGGTGGAATTGGGAAAAAAATGAAATTCTGCCACAGGTATTTTTTTTTTTTTTTTACAGCGTTCACTATGCAGTAAAATTGACCTGTTAAAGGGAGTCTGTCACGAAGATTTGACAATATAAACTACACAAGATTCCAATGTTACCTTTCTTGTATTCTTCTGACTTTTACCAGTTGAAAAAAATGCAGTTTAAGGGCTCATGCACACAAACGTGTGCGTTCAGTGCCCGTGCTGTGGACCCACAATGCACGGGCACTGACTGTGGGGCCGCCGCATTCGGATCCCGGACCCATTCACTTGAATGGGGTCCGTGATCCGCATCCGATGGTCCGCACCGCAAAAAAGTAGTGCATGTGCTACTTTTTTGCGGTGCGGAGGCACAGCCAGAAACACCAACGGAAGTGCACACCGTATTCTCTGTAAGGTGTAGGCACTGATGGAGGCATCACTGTACAGGCTGGAGGCTACTAATGGAGGCATCGCATACTGTAAGGGGAGGCTACTATGGGGCATCATACTGTAAGGGGAGGGACATACTAACTGAAGGGTAGGTACATGGAGGCATCATACTGTAAGGGGAGGCTACTATGGAGGATCATACTGTAAGGAGGCACTATGGAGCATCATACTGTAAGGGGAGGTACTATGGGAGGGCATCATACTTGTTAAGGGGAGGTACTATGGAGGCATCATACTGTAAGGGGTAGGCACTATGGAGGCATCATACTGTAAGGGGAGGTACTATGGAGGCATCATACTCTGTGAGGGCACTAAAGGGGCATTGTTATGGTCTGAGAGCACTAAGGAGACATTCTTATTGTGTTGGGACCCCAAAGAGGATTGGGTGGGATTAGAGTTGTTGTTTATTGTTAGAAATAAAAATCTTGCCACAGAGCGCTACATGCCACTGGTACATTTTTTTATGGCCCGGACCCTCACCCAGCGGCAGACCGTGATATGTGGTTTGTTGTGATCTAACTCTCTCCACTATGGCTTCTACCTGATATTCATCATCTCATGTAACTGTGAGTTCTGCTTAGCTAAAAAGAGATCTAAAAAGGCGTACGCGGATACAGTATGACAGGAGCCAGGAATAAAACAACTGACAAGGGAAGCATTGTCACAAACTGCAAAAAAGCACAAATTATCTGCAAAGGGAAAAAAACAGCTACTGTACTTATACATATGGAAAGTTGGCAGCACAGGGGCATGTTTTAATTATGTGCGCTTTAAATTATTCAGGCGTTGACTGGAGTAATGTGATTAGCACTAGAGATAAAAGAAACACTGTAGACTTGAGGGACTACTTCATTTCATCAGCAGAAATAATTGAGCTACTAAGTAGGACACCTCATTTCAAAACTTTTATTTTGATCTTGTACCTGTAGTGTTGTTCCATTTCCGTAGCTTTTCTGAGGCCAGCTGTACGTTCATAGTAACAGTAGAGCAGAATTCAAGTCTACAATATAAGGGCCTTGGATCCAACACTGTAGTAGGAGAAGCTTCTCTATAGCCTTTCAAGGACCTTCCACTCAGTTCCATTTGGGTATGAGAATTATTGTTAGAAACAATTGGAAGTGTTCATCTTAGCCCTAGGTTAGACTTTAATATTACACAGTATTTGAATGCTAGCAAAACGCATTACTGATACACCATTCCACCTTTCATTTTCCAAAGGAGCTGTCAAAAATGAAAGGAGGAATCTGATTGGTTGCTATGGGCGACTAAGCCAGTTCTACTTTACACCAGTTTGATAAATGTCCCTAATAGTTTGTAAGGCTGAATAAAGACATCTGTCCATCCAGTTCAGCCTGTTATCCTGCAAGTTGATCCTGAGGATGGCAAAAAAAAAAAAAGAGGTAGAAGTAAATTTTCCCCACTTTAAGGGGAAAAAAATCCTTTCCGGCTCCAATCAGGCAATCAGAATAACTCTCTGGATCAACGACTCCTCTCTAGTAACTATAACCTGTAATATTATTACACTTCAGAAATACATCCAGGCCCTTCTTGGACTCTTTTAGTGAACTTACCATCACCATCTCCTCAGGCAGAGAGTTCCATAGTCTCGCTGCTCTTACCGTAAAGAATCCTCTTCTATGTTTGTGTACAAACCTTCTTTCCTCCAGACACAGAGCATGTCCCCTCGTCACAGTCCTGGGGATAAACAGTTGACCCCTGATATATTTATACATAGTTATTAGATCTCCCCTCAGTTGTCTTTTTTTAAGTGAATAACCCTAATTTTGATAATCTTTCTGAGTCCTGTCAACCACCCATTCCAGTTATTACTTTAGTTGCCCTCCTCTGAACCCTCTCCAGCTCTGCTATGTCTGCCTTGTTCACAGGAGCCCAGAACTGTACACAGTACTCCATGTGTGGTCTGACTAGTGACTTGTAAAGTGGCAGGACTATGTTGTCATCACGGGCATCTATGCCCCTTTTGATGCATCCCATTATCTTATTGGCCTTGATAGCAGCTGTCTGACATTGGTTTCTACAGCTTAGTTTGCTGTTCACTAAAAATTCCTAGGTCCTTTTCCATGTCAGTGTTACCCCAGTGTTTTACCATTTAGTATGTACTGGTGACTTGCATTATTCCTTCCTATATGCATAACCTTACATTTGTCAGTGTTAAACCTCATCTGCCACTTCTCTACCCAAGCCTCCAGTCTATCCAGATCCATCTGTAGCAGTATACTGTCCTCTGTATGTATATACAGTATTCTGTCCTCTGTAGTATATATATTATATATACAGTATACTGTCCTCTGTAGTATATATACAGTATACTGGCCTCTTCTGTGTTAATTTCACAGTTTAGTGTCATCTGCAAAAATTGATATTTTACTGTGCAAGCCTTCTACAAGATCATTAATAAATATATTGAAGAGAATAGGGCCCAATACTGACCCCTGTGGTACCACACTAGTTACAGTGACCCAATCTGAGTCTGTACCATTAAAAACCACCCTCTGTTTTCTATCACTGAGCCAGTTACTTACCCACATACAGACCTTTTCCCTCAGTCCAAGCATTTTAATTTTATATACTCACCTTTTATATGGTACAGTGTCAAATGCTCTGGAGAAGTCCAGATATACGACATCCATTGATTCGCTGCGGTCAAGTCTAGAACTTACTTCCTCATAGAAACTGATTAAATTAGTTTGACATGACTGATCCCTCATGAAGCCATGCTGACCTAAACCTTCAAACAATTTACCCACGACAGATGTGAAACTTACCGGTCTATAGTTTCCGGGCTCTGTTTTTGACCCCTTTTTGAATATTGGCACCACGCTTGCTCAAAGCCAATCCTGTGGAACACTCCCTGTCAGTATAGAGTCCTTAAATATCAGAAATAAGGGTCTGGCTATGACATTACTTAATTCTCTTAGGATACGGGGGTGTATGCCATCTGGTTCCGGCAATTTTAAACTTTTTAAGATGCTGAATCCTGACTTTTAATGTTACATTCTACATTTCATCTGACAGTTTTAACTTTTGTACATTTTTTATGTTTCACATATTAATTAATAGAATTTTTGATGATTGTTTTTTTTTTTTAATTTTCCATGTCAATATCTATATTTAAACAAAATACAAAACATAAAATCCTCAAGTTTTCCCACTGGCCATGAAACCTAATCATAGGCGCCACTTCTTGGTCTGAACAGATCACTTTACTGCAGTTATCTGCTTATCTTTCATTCTAATCCAGCCTGTAATGATATCACCTCTATGTACAGATAAGACAGGATCCGTTATTCACAATGGTGATCAAATCTTATCTATACTTCCCTTGTACAATGACCTCTGCATAGGTCACAGAGCATGCCTAGAAAATTCTCCCATAGAAGTCAATGAGGTCCCCCCTCCTGACCGTTGTGTCTATGGCCCATTGGACTTCTGTAAAAAAAAAAAAATCTAAATGCTGTTAAGAACAGCTCAGGCAAGATGGCTGCCCCCATAATCATGTTCAGAAATAGAATTAAAAAAATCTGAAATCAGAAAATAAAAACAGTTTATAAACATATAAACGTAACATTTTGGTGACACATTTCTTTTAGCAAACAGCTGTGAGACTGCTGTAGCTTACCATAGTAATCTGCTGACAATCTTTTATCTGTGGTGATCAGCAGACCAATTTCTACAAAATTGATGACATAATTTCTGCCAAGATCAGAGGTGCCACTCACTAGAAATATCAGGCAGATGCTTATCCTGAAACTGCTTTATGGAAAATCTACAGCATTTTTACATTATTTTTTATAAAATTGAATTTACATTCATGTAATATTATTGCCAGTTTTCTATACCGTAGATTCCTTAGGTTAAAGGGGGACAGTCCATCAATATTAAAGTCCTTTAAAGGTCACCTGTCAGAATATTTGTGTGTAGAAAACTGTCTGACCTGCTGCATGTGCGCTTGGCAGCTGAAGACATCTGTGTTGGTCCCATGTTCATATGTGCCTGCATTGCTGAGAAAAATTATGTTTTATTATATGCAAATGAGCCTCTAGGAGCAACAGGGGCGTTGCGTTACACCTAGAGGCTAAGCTTAGTGATATGCCTCCAATGTGTGATATGGGCCAACCCCTAACTGTTTAGCAGGAACCTATATTGCTTTATAGTATTAACCCTTTAAGAGTGAACCACAAGGTCGCTGCAAATGGACCGTCTGAATCAGGGGCGGACACAGACAGCAGAGGGCCCTTGTGCAAGGAATGTGTTTGGGCCCCCCCCCGCCGTTCCCAAACCAAATTCTCAACCTAACCTATGGTGTCCTAACATTACATACAGCAATACAAAACATACAGGGTAAGGCTACTTTCACACCTGCAGCACTACGCTCCGGCCACCTGATTTGGCAGAGAATGCAAGAAATTGGCCGGACACAGACTCAGTCATGCAGAGGTTTGTGTCCTGCTGATTCTCTGCATTTTTGCCAGATTGTGGCCGGATCTCTGCCTGACCCCATTATAGTTAATGGGGCCGGCGGGCATTCTGTCTGCATCCAGCAGTGCCAGAGCCGGTGAATTCCAGAAGGCTGTTCTCTGCTGGACCAGCCTGCCAGAATCACCAACTCAGATGTGAAAGTAGCCTAATACAGGTCCACATACCTCCTACATCCAGTGACGTCTTCTTAGATGTAGATGTTCTCTTTCCTCATCTTTTTCCTTTCAGACCAGACTGCCATGATGATTTCTTCCAGCCATCTCTTCTCTCTGTGGAGTTTGACAAATAGACATCTTAGATTGCTACTTTTCTATCATTCTTCCACCTTCTTGAACTCCTCATCCTGCCACTCCCCAATACTGTGCCCGCTGTGCTCCCCAAAACTATACTGCAGAAACAGTCCCCTCAAATACTACCGCCTTCAGTAATTAAAATAACTGCACCCAGGAAAGTGTCCCTGACACTAAATTATAACCAAAATGTTCCCCAAAAATAACTGTGCTAAGCTGATAGTAATAGTCCCAACAATAGAAATAATTAGTGCCCCCGGCCAGCCAATGTCCCCATAGTGCCCTCATAATGTGCCAATGCCCCCTACTATGTACCCAAAAAACCCTCTTAGTGCCCCTATACAATGACCCCAATAGTGCTCCTCTCCCCCCCTTCTCCATAGTGCCCCCATGTCTGCCAGAATATAAGATAGGGCCCCCATAGTGATCCTCGCCCTCCATAGTGCCAGTATATATATAGGGCCCCCCATAGTCGTCCTCCTCCTCCAGAGTGCCCCCCATAATGCCCCCCTCCATAGTGGCCCCCCATAGTGCTCCTCCTCCATAGTGGCCCCCCATAGTGCTCCTCCTCCATAGTGGCCCCCATAGTGTTCCTTCTCCATTGTGCTCCCCTCCAAAGTGGCCCCCATAGTGCCTCTCCTCCATAGTGCTCCTCCCCCATAGTGCCCCCACTGAGTGCCAACTTAAATAAAAAAAAATTAACAGTTATACTTACCTCCTTGCCTCTGTCAGCGACGCGATGCAGGCCTCTTCCGGCCTGTGTCCCGCGCTGTACGGCTCAGGCGGCGCGATGACGTCATCGCGCCGCCTGTGCCGGCCTCTGATAGGCTACAGGCCTAGTGCCTGCAGCCTATCAGAGGAACGGGGAAGGGACACGCCTCTCCCTCCCTTGCCCCGCATTATCCATCTGTATCGCCGTCCTAAGGACGGCGATACAGATGAATATAGAGATGAGCGCTTCCAAAATGGAAGCGCTCATCTCTACCTGCCGCCGGGAAGAAAGGGCCCCCCTCCGGTCCCGGGCCCCGGTGCAGCCGAACCGGCTGCACCGCGGTATGTCCGCCCCTGGTCTGAATGAGTTCTTAAGATATAGCCACACCCACACGAGGCGTAAATGCTTCAGGTTCTCTAGAACAGAATTTCGTGTAAAAAGTCCACCTGTCTAATGGCCATTTGAAATGGGTACAAAAGGGTCCCTCAGGGGTTGAAATAAAAAAACATATTTCCACCACTTGCATGCTAGGGATGCCTGCTCCACACTGGAAGCAGCAGGACCTGACACATACAGCGTAGTGATGTCACCTGATTTCTCTGTGTGCTTCCGGTCCTGTGGCTTCCGGTGCGGAGCACGTGTCCCATTATGTGAAAGTGGATGAGGATTGTTTTGTTTTTTGATGCTAGCAGCAGAATGGGAGACAGTATTTACAATGGAGCTCTTGGAGGACATTTTTTAGAATGGGGGCCACTAAAGGGGACATTTTTTAGAATGGCGGCCACTGTAGGGCACATTATTTATAATGAGGGGCACTGAGGGGGACATTATTTATAATGTGTAATGTGTAAAGGGCCACCGAAGGGGTCACTATTTACAATAAGGGACACTGAGGAGGACATTATTTACAATGGGGGAAACTGTGGGGAACACTATTTACAATGGGAGCTACTGCAAGGGAAATAATTTGCAACAAGAGACACAGTGGGGGCACATTATTTTACAATGGGAGACACTGTGGTGGGCACAATTTACAATAGGGGCCACTGTGGGGGGGTTATTATTTACAACAGTAGACACTGTGGGGGCACATTATTTACTATAGGAGACACTGGGGGACACAATTTACCATTGGGGCCACATTATTTACAAGGGGGCACATTATTTACAATAGGTGTCACTGTGGGGGATATTATTTACAAGGGGGGGCATTATTTACAATAAATGTCACTGTAGGGGTCATTACTTACAATAAAGGCACATTATTTACAACAGGAGACACTGTGGGGAACATTATTTACAATGGCGTCACTGTGGGGGACAATATTTACAATGGGGGACATTATTTACCATAGGTGCCACTGTGGGGGACATTATTTACAATGGGGGACATTATTTACCATAGGTGCCACTGTGGGGGACATTATTTACAATGGCGTCACTATGGGGGACATTATTTACAATGGAGCCACTATGGGGGACATTACGTATACTGAGGGCACTGTAGGGGTTGGTATTTAATGAAAATGACAATGAAATTTGTTTTTAACTGCCGTTATATTTCATGTTGTGTGAATATGCTCCTACAGAGCGTTACACGGCATACATTACACAACCCAAACCAGCAATGCGGGAGTCTGGCGACCACAGCATCATTGCCTGCTGACTGATATCACAGTGATCCGGAGGTGCAGGGCCTAAGATCACATCTAACCTGTGGCTGTCATGACTCAGAACTGATGTTATCACCCATTACAGCTGTTCAGAGGAAGCAGCCTCACATTTCCTATTTACTAGTTTAACCCTTTATAGTCATCTTATAGATGCCCTTGATTCATTAAGGGGTATTCCCACTACAACAGCTTGTCCCTGATCAGCATGGGTCCAAGCACTGGGGACCCCGCTGACCACAAAAACGGCGGCCTGTATTCCCCCATTTAAATGGGGTGGCAGACAAACAATCAAGTGCACTTCTCCATTCAGCTGTATGGGGCAGCCGTAGATAGCGGTGGGGGACATGCATTTTAATATGCCGATCCATTCACATGCAGGAGTACAGCCCCAATTTGCATGACCTCTGATGTAGCACAATGATGCATTGCCCCTCCCCCCATGAAGCCATAATTATCACAGTGAGTCAGGTTGTATGACCAGTCTGGTACCTCTATAGACTGTCTGTCTATAAACTTAAAGGGGACCTTTCACCATAAAATGCAGTGCGGTCTGCAGGCCGCCTGTTATAGAGCAGGAGGAGCTGAGCAGATTGATATATAGTTTTATGGGAAAAGATTCTGTGAAACCTGTAATTCACACATTTATATCTCTGCTTTTTCCGCTCCCTGTGAATACCCATCGGTGGAGGAGTTACCAGTACACACTTAGGGCTCATGCACACGAACATATTTTTTGTCCGTGTCTGTTCCCTTTTTTTTTTTTTGCGGTCCGTATGCGGAACCATTCACCTCAATGGGGCCTCAAAAAATGGAAATTACTCCATGTGCGCTCCAAATATCTGCATGTCCATTCCTCAACTCCTATTATTGTCCGCATTACAGATAAGGATAGGACTGTTCTACTATGGGCTGGCCGTTCCGTTCTGCAAAATGCGTGACACACAAAGCCGGTATCCATGTTTTGCGCATTCACACAACTGTATGTATTTTGCGGTCTACAGAACGCAGATCTGCAAAAAATACCTGATGACATCTGTGTTGCATCCGTTTTTTGGCGGATCCACTATAACGATGCCTATTCCTGTCCGCAAAACGTACATAGGACATGTTCTATCTTTTTTGTGGAGATGCGGAACGGACATACGGAGGTGGACAGCACACTGTACTGATGCTGTTCACAGAAGGTAGAAAAAGCAGAAATATAAATGTATAAATTACATGTTTTACTGAATCTTTTCCCACAAAACTACATATCTGCTCAGGTCCTCCTGCTCTATAACATTGCGCTCTCAGGCTGCATTGAATTTTCTGGTGACGGGTCCTCTTTAAGGCCTCATGCACACGGCCATATCTGTTTTTGCAGTCTGCAAATTAAGGATCCACAAAACACGGAAAAGGGACAAGAATAGGATTTTTTTTTTTTTTTTGCAGGGTCGCGGAATGGACATCTGTGTGCTGTTTACATCTTTTGTGGCCCCATTGACATGAATGGGTCCGCATCTTATCCGTGAAAAATGCGGACCAAAAATATGGCCGTGTGCATGAGCCCTAAGGGGGTATTCTGGTTATATCAAATTGTAATGATTTTTTGGATTTGTTTGCTTTGTGTAAGTTCTCATGAATATGGCTGTACAAAGGCGCTGCCTGCACCCAGCTGGATCTACAGCCTGCCGGATCTAATAGCACTAGTATGAAACTAGCCTTAGCTGGGAGACAAATCCCCGCCAACAACGCAACAAAGTCCATGCGTATGGAGGGAGGATGGGGCACCAGTCCTTGGTCTTCTTCAAACTGCACAGAACCAATGAAAGTCCACTCCAACCGCTACTGTTTCCGCCTAGGCTGACAGTAACCAATCTGGACATGCCTTTTTCCCACCGCTGACCAGGAAAACCAATTGAAGATGACCACTGCTTGAGTACATTACTGGGCAGAAGACTGCTGGAAACTGGTCCCCCTGACCATCAACCCTTCCAGGTGAGTAAAGGGGTAGAACAGACCATACCAAGTCACAAACCACGTCATCAACAATTTAAAGAGGTTATCCCATGATTGATGTAAAACATGAAAATCAGACCTCATATAGTACGACAACCTCTTCCTAACAAACCTAGAACCAGCCCTGTACCTCACATGGATCCAGAGATCTCCCCATACATTGCTCCAATTGTTCTGCTAGATTTGTATCAAACAGGCAGCTCAGGGGATGTGTCTTTTCTGCTGAAGCTCAGGGGATGTGTTCTTTCTGGTGCAGCTCAAGGGACGTGTCCTTTCTGCTGCATCTCTCTCCCTATTACAGCTCAAGAGGCAGTTAAAAGACAAAACTAAGAATGTGTGTCCATCTCTGCGAGGTGGAAGAGAAATAAGCAGAGCAAGTGGCATTATACAGATACATTTAAGTGAATAACTCAGTGGCTATGCTAAATTTTTAATTCAATGCAATTACAGAAGTATTCAGATCCAGGTGCTGGTTGGAATACTGCAGATTATTTTTTATCGGACAACCCTTCTAATAAGGCTCCATTCACACGTCCTGTTTTTCTTTTCTGATTCGATCCTGATTTTTTCAGGACCCATTGAAATGAATGGATCTAGATCAGGATCAGGATCGAATCAGTAAAGAAAAACAGGACATGTGAATGGGGCCTAACATTCAGTGACTGTGCAACCATGTGTCCCCCAAGTTTCACGCCCCTTGTCACTTCTTTTTGTCATGGTTTTGTTTCGGTGGATGTTATTTTTGCTTACCAATAGTTTTTGCTGCTGAAGACTGAAAATGTTTTTTTAGTGATTTTTATGGGTTTTCAGAGCTTACCACATTTCCTTCACAACCTCTTAGAAGAAGATAGCACACACTCATTTCTCGGTCAGCAGCTTAGAAAAAGAATGAGTGGGCAGAGGCAAGAACATGGCTAAATGAGCAAATGTCTCCATATCTCAGATATTCTCAGCTTTAGTCACGTACAGAAATTCACACAGATTTTGGTTTCTTTTACTATGAACATAATAAGAGTTTATACACATGGCCGTATTACATTTAACTTCATCCAAGGGCCTTGTTTGGACATGTCATCTGTCCCTACTGTGACCACATCTTGAGGTGGACTATAAACTGCATATTCCAGATGAGGCCGCACCGACGCTTTGTAAACTGGTAATATTACATCCCCGACCCACGAGTCCATGCCTCGTTTAATACGTGACAATATCCTGGTAGCCTTTGAAGCAGCTGATTGACATTGTCTGCTGTTATTTAATCTACGATGTACAAGGAAACCGAAATCCTTCTCTACAAGTGACTTTCCCGCTATTATTCCCACTAGGATATAGGATGCACAGAGATTATTTGTACATTTATCCACATTAAATCTTATTTGCCAAGTGGATGCCCAAACACTCAGGGATAGATTTTTCAAAATTGGTGGTAAGGAAAATTGGCTTGGTTGCCCATAGCAACCAATTAGATTCCACCTTTCATTTTTCAGAGCTCCTTTGGAAAATGAAAAGAGGAATCTGATTGGTTGCTATGGGCAACTGAGCCAGTTCTACTTTATACCAGTTTGATAAATGTCCCACCCAGAGTGTAGATTTTGGACCACAGGCTGCATGGAGCTACAGTGCTTGATATCATCTGCAAAAATAGAAAAAGTGCTATAAAAACTGCTGTATGTTTCATATATGGCTTAAAGGGGGTTCTCCGGGAATTAAGAAAATGAAAATTATTAAATATGACGTTACTATAAATATATTTCCAAATACCTTTCATTAGTTATAATGGTTTGTTTTGTCTATGGAGCATAAAATGGCCGCCGTCCTATTAGTCCACAAAAAACCTGTTGTAATCACACAGGAGGACAAGTTACTTCACAACACTGAGGTAAAGAGCTGCCTCATCCTCCTCTCTGCTCTGCTTGTCTGGGATTATGATCCTGAATGCAGATGATAAGATCTTCAGCTCAGTCTCTGTGGAATGGATTTCATGAGGAGACATGAAGTACAGAGATTACAGACTGTGGTAATGGAGACTGTATACAAGTCCTGCTGCTCATTACCCACACCTCCTCTCTGTACTTCATGTCTCCTCATGCACTCCTTTCCTACAGAGACTTAAAGGGAGTCTGTCACCTCATTTTCACCTATATAGCTAACAGCAGTGCCCCACAGATGATTGCATACATATCCCAGACATACCTGTGTGCACTGTGTGTCTGTATTCCTTGTTCAGAAAAAGTACTTTTATTCTGCTGGAAAACAGCTCCAAAGTGCCCGGCTCTGTTGCTGCTGCTGCAAACCAGACTGAAGAGGGGAGGGCTGCTTTAGCTGCTCATATCTTGGGATTTATAGCAGATAGATAAACGGTTCTGACCTTCTTTGAAAGCTGACATTCCAAGTTTTAAAATGATACCACAATCAGCATTATATCCAGTATATCAGAAGATATAGCTGTTAGAAATCGAGTCGGGAGAGAAAGCTGTTTTTAGTTTCACTTTCAGCCGGGCACTTGGGAGCTGTTTTCTTGCAGAATAAAAGTGCTTTTTCTGGACATGTAATACAGACACACAGTGCACACAGGTATGTCTGGGATGTGACATGTAATACAGACACACAGTGCACACAGGTATGTCTGGGATGTGACATGTAATATAGACACACAGAGCACACAGGTATGTCTGGGATGTGACATGTAATGCAGACACAGTGCACACAGGTATGTCTGGGATGTGTATGCAATCTTCTGTGGGGCACTGCTGTTCGTTATATAGGTGAAAATGAGGTGACAGACTCCCTTTAACTGAAGATCTTATCAGGTGTATTTAGGATCATAATGCCTGACAAGCAGAGCAGAGAGGAGGATGAGGCAGCTCTTTAGCTCAGTGTTGTGAAGTAACTTGTCCTCCTGTGTAATTAGGACAGGTTTTGTGTGTACTAATAGGACGGCAGCCATTTTATTTCCCCTGATGATTGCTCCGCAGACAAAAGGAGCTGTTATAGCTAGTGAAAGGTATTTGTGAATATATTCATAATAAAATAATATTTAAGTGTTTTCATTTTCTTACTTCCCGGAGAACCCCTTAAATAGGCCCCAAATTCTGGACTTATACAGAATACCAAATACCCTTCTTCTGTTCACATTACCATATAGCTACATAATAAAAATCTGTATGTCTGTAACAAATAGGTCAGTTATGTGTGTACTGCACGTCCTGTACTGTGCACAGCGCTGCCAAAAACTACACAGGGAAAAGGTGAACAAATATTATAAATATATTAGAATCATATAAAATGTCAGAGAGAGGGACACCTTCACACTGACTCAGACACTGACTGCTCTTCTATATCTGATATGTCCCTGTATTTTTATAAGAGTTGGATCCATTTTGAACAATAGATTATCAGGCAGGAGTGGTCTCCGGGCTCTCCCAAGCAGGGTCAGTGTTTGGAGGAGAGACATCACCCACAGAGTTGAAGAACTCACTTTGGAATTTATTGCCTCTCAGAACCAGATTATGATGGAATAAGATCTTTTTGGAAAAATACCAGGTGAGTAACTTGATCCCTGGTCAGGTTTTTTCTTCATTTGACATGGACAGTGAAGCATTCAACTCAAAGTGGGAAGAAATTTGTAATACCGGCTCAAGATCAGTTGATTATTGCATTTAATACCAAAGCCATGAAGACATTGGAGCAGGACATAGAAGGAACTGACAACCAGTTTGGCCAGGTATCATTTTTCTCTGCAAGGATTTGGATACAGCATGGGAAGAGATTAAGATGTGGTCTCACTTCAGCAAGTTATGTAGAGAAAGTTAATACAAGGCACTTACTAATATATTGTGATTGTCCAAATTACCTCCTTTGCTGGCTTGATTCCTTTTTTTCTATTACATTATACACTACTTGTTTCTAGGGGGTTAAGACCACCCTGTAATCCAGCAGTGATGGCTGTGCTTGCACACTATAGGAAAACTTTTCTGGTGGCAGGGTGCGTGCATGGCCTCTCATACGCAGCAGCTCCCGTCCCAGCCAACTCGTATTGGAGCTACAGCGGTGACTGTAAGCCCATGGAAATAAACACGGTATAATGCAATGAAAAAACACACACACTGGTTTTTGTCCATCCGAAACCCAACGCTCATCCCGGAAACTGGCCAGGTTCCCTCCCGGATCCAGTTCTAATCAATGGGATCTGACTGGGCCAGATATGGAGAACTCAGGCAGGTTGTTCGTCAGTTGGAACAGCCTGATGGGCAGCTTTACTGCCATAGATTCAGGGAGTCTCCTCATGGAGACACACGTCACACATATTATACTATACTAAATAAATAAAAACCGACACCGATTATGGATGAAATAGGCCGTGTTGCTTTATTACGGGGTTACCATATAATTAACCATCAATAAATAAATAAATAAATTAATTAAAATTCACCATATAAAACCATAACCAAATAATGTATAATAAAAACCATTCACCAAATACTTGAATCCATACGTCCACCCAGCATTAGCTGGGCGACTAACTCCCCCAAATAAAACAACACGACTTAAAGAAAAGGGAGGGTGGGCGGGACGCAGGTCCGGGTCTTCTTACAACTGCAGGTAAGCAATGACAGTCTCGATATTTCAACCCGCAGGTGTTCCCGCCGTCAGCAGCAGATCCAATCATCTTCAGAAGAATCTCCCGCCGTTGTCAAGAGCAACCAATCGCCAACCAACTTCACAGAAGACGTTGCTGGGCAGAAGATCAGAACCAGCTGGAACCAGAATACCTTCAGGTAAAGACTGCAAGAGAAAACAAGGGGGGTGGGGGGAAACACCTCACACCAGCCAAAGCATTAAAACCAATCACCATTTTAACCATAAAATGGTGACTGTGTCCCCATGTGTCCCCCAAGCTAGCCGCTCTGGGGGGCCCCTTCATTCCCAGAGAGGTGTGGCCCAGACCAGAGCTTCAACTTACTATCGCTGTGTTTGAAAAGGGTCCAGCTAGTGGTCCCGTAGTGGTTTTTGTCCGGTGGCTTCTCGGCATATTTGTCGTGCTGCGACCGGATCCACGCGACTCTCCGTTATAGTGAATGGGGCCGGGCCGACTTCCAGCAGCTGTACACTGTAGTTACAGATCCGGCAGGAACAGCCAGGAACGAGTAAACGCCACTGTGAAACAGGCCTAAGAGCATGCACAGTATCTACCCTCTAGCCAAGGGCGTAGCTATAGGGGGTGCAGAGATAGCAGGCCGGGCCCAGGAGCCTAAGGGGGCCCAAAGACCCTTATGCCACATAAGAAGACACTAGCATTATAGACAGTGCATGCTGGTCAAGTTACACGTCTGGCTGGAGGGAAGGGGGTTAGGTCAAGAATTTGGCATGGGGGTGGGGTGTGGCGTTTAAATTTTTGCCTCAGGCAGCACAAAGGCAATGTGCTTCCCTGGCCACAAAGCACTGAGGGAAGGGGGGCCAAAGCCTTTAGCTACATCCCTGCCTCTAGGTAATGAGCCATTGGGCCATCTAACATTGTTATTATTCTCAATAAATTTTATGGGGATTTTTTAGTCACTGTTGGAGTTATTTCTAGCTTTATAGCCACATCTCAATTACATGAGAGCCTGATATAGCCTGTTACACTCACTCTGACACAACCTCTGTGGTAGGAACTACCAGCCTACAATTCCTAGCCCTGGTTACGGACTGTGCTGTCATGCGGCTTGTTTCCAATAAAACTTCTGTAGTAAAACATCTGTCTTATCTCTCAGTCACACGTCAGTGTTTTGGTCAGTGATTTCCATCAGTGATTGTGAGCCAAAACCAAGATTGGAGCCTCCACAGAGATAAGGTATAATGGAGAGTTCTGCATTGGTTCTGTGTTTAGAGCCGCACCTGGTTTTGACTCACAATCACTCATGCAAATCACTGACTGAACACTGATGTGTGAATGAGGCCTTACTCTAGAACCCCTATGACTTGCTGGGACATTATTATAACCCCATTCATCACCCTAAACCATCACTGTCCTAGACCACCCGGAATGCTAATATTTTTTATTAACCTTTACTGTCCTGCATCACAAAGGATGTTTGTCACAACAGGAACAAGGGGAAGAAGTGCACCCTGACTAAACCCCACCTCTGTCCCTGCCTATTTGCCACACCCAAGGCTAAGGGTCCAAGGGGAGCAACTGGACGGCAAACCCTACTCTTCTACGTGAGGGTGCAGGGAAGGGAGAACAACAAACAGACACGGAAACAAACAGACACAATAGTTGAATAGTCAGGCAAACAAAGGTCAAACCAGGAGTGTACGTCAGGATCCGAGGATGAGGCAAAAGCAAGGTCGAGGTCACAAGCAATAGGTCAGATAATACAGCAGGTTACAAGAAGAAATACGCACAGCACTGCAAGGAAGGAACTTCAATAACAGGCAACTTGCTAGGCAGTTTGCCATCTTTAAACAGCCCACCCAGGATCATGTGATGTGGCCAGCATCACATGACTTGAGGTGGAGCATTGCTGCCAAAACAATATGCAAAGTAGCCATGTGGTGTGCTCAGCACCACATGGCTAAAAACCCAAAAGATAATTAACTGATGAAGTGCTGGCTGACCAGACCAGCACATCAATTCGCTACTGCTTGTCTCTAGGGGGGCGGAGAGGTCCGGCGGCGCTGCACGGAGGGAGCGTGTTGCCAGCCTCGCGTTACAATGTTATCATCAAACAGTTAAATGCCATAACCCAGCAAGGATATCACGATTAACTCTTTTACTGACCCTAAACCACCAGGATGTCATCTTAAAGGGGTTGTCCGGGTTCAGAGCTGAACCCGGACATACCTTGCAATTCACCCAGGCATCCCGCCTGAACACGGCATCGGAGCATCCTATGCTCCGATGCCCTCCTTTGCCCTGCGCTAATTAGTGCAGGGCAAAGGAATTTAGCCCGGTTCCGGTGACGTACCGGGCTCTGCCAGACGGAGGCTTCCGCCCGGCAGTGAGCCCGGTGACGTCATCGGCGCTGATGGGCGGGCTTTAGCGCTGCCCTAGCCATTCAAACGGCTAGGGCAGCGCTAAAGCTGGATCATTACGGCCGGTGACGTCACCGAACTCACTGCCGGGAAGAAGCCTCCGCCCGGCAGTGAATGTTTATAAACAAAAGAGCCCTTGCCCTGCGCGATCCAGCGCAGGGCAAGGGAGGGCATCGGAGCATGAGATGCTCCGATGCCCTGTTCAGGAGGGCTGCGGGCGTCAAAACCTGGGTATGTCCGGGTTCAGCTCTGAACCCGGACAACCCCTTTAAATTCCTTCATTGCTGCAGCTCACCAGAGAACTTTCGATAAAGCCCTTCATTGCTCTAGACCTCTAGGTATATAATACCATTATCCTCCTCAATATCCTAGACTACTAGGGATGCTACTGATCATAGATCATCAGAGAAAAGACTTTCTGTCCATTTTATGACGATTTTTACATGAGAAGATGTACTGTAAGTTGCAGGTATGCTAACGGAAGGGGGCCTCACTTTGTTTTTGTACATATCCCTACAGCTCTCTGGAGGGGGGAAGTCGGAGTTGGAATTTTATTGTCCATTCACTGCTCACACGCCGTACATGAGATATAGCCTTGTGCTGTCCTGTGCACTTTATCTCAGACATTCATGCATGCTGGCATTGTTTATTTACACTGGCTAATCCTAATCTTAGAGCAATGCAATCACTGGAGTTATAAATCCTGTACCGTGCCTTTAAATTAATCAACCAAACTATTAAGGTGAAGTGTATAACATTTCCTGGCTCAATACAATGGCACCTGTAAAAGGGTTGGGATTGGGATATATTACGCAGTACTGAAGAGCCATCTCTCAAAGTTACAAAACAAAAAACGGCCAAAGGCCATAGAAACCCTGTTTTTGACTTATCAGAATCAAATGTTATGAATAAAAATGATCAATTCCTCAAATATTTTATTAAAAGGACAGTTTTGCAGATCTGTGTTTTTAGTTTTTCATGATCATATATCTGTGTTGAATGAACTTACAATCATCTAGTGTTATTTTCACACTTAAATTATGATATATTTTTATATATCCTCTTTAAATATATATATATCTCACAATCTGTAAGCTCATCTTTTAATATAACAATTATTAAGTCGGTAGTGCTCTTTCCGCTGACCTATGATATTGACTATATAATGCTGCTATTTGATCAGCAACAATAACTATTAGGGTAAACGCACACGTTCAGGATTTATGTGCGGACAATCCGCACTGAAATCCGCGGGTGTTTGCAGGGAAATCCGTGCGGTCAATCCCCATCAATAGATGTGAATTTGGTGCAGATTTTCCACATACAGATTTTACTCTCCCCATTGAAGTGAATGGAGAAAATCCAGTCAGGAATTTGCTGGAAAGAGGCTGGATCACCTCCGCACCCCATTATAGTCAATAGGACCCGGCATTGAACTGTAGAATCCGGCAATGCCGGATCTGGCAAAATCTGACATGCTGTTCTCTGCCGAACCAGCCTGCCACATCCACCGCTGCAGATGCAAACGTACCCTAAGGCCTCATGCAATTTGCAGTCCCCAATGTACGGGCAACTTCCGTGCAGAAGCCGGGACGGATCGAGACCCATTCAACTTGAATGGGTCCATGATCCGTCCGCACGGTAAAAAAAATAGAACATGTTCTATTTTTTTGCGGTGCAGAGGCACGGACAGAAACACCACGGAAGCACTCCACCGTTCCGCACCACAGCTCCAGATCCGTCATGTGGGGAGCACATGGCCGGTGCAAGCATATTGTGGACCTGCTGTTTGCGGGCCACGGGACACTAGTGATGAAAACTGACCATTGCTGAGGGTAAAAAAAACCTAAAAACAATCCTTTTTGTTTTTTTTTGCTGTTCTACTGATGAATCAGAAGAACGGAAAGCTAAACGGTGATGTGAATGCCTTACAATCTAAAAACAATTACGTAACAGAACATTACATTCTTGAGAGTGGACCTCCATCTGCTGGACAATACAAGACACCACAACCTGTATCTACATAGCAGTTCTATGTGTCATTGTGATGAGCAAATCTTTTTTAAAAAATCCCATTCTCCATTGATTCAATCATCTGTAGTCATTACACAGTACAACATTGTGACATGTATATAATAAAGCAATGACATTTGTCATAGTTCATCATTTCTTCTTGGCAGAATAAAATATTAAAGACGACCATTTCTTACAGCAGAGATTTCTCATTCTAAATATACAAACCTGCAAAAAAAAAAAGACAAAAAATAGTGAGAATACTATAATGGACAATAGAAAAGCATTGGATCTTTCACATATTAAAAAAAATAAAAAATGTATTCCATAGAAAGGAGTGGGAGGATGTTATGCCAGCATGGAAAAATATTCCAGAAGACCTTGAAACCATCTCGTGAAAGTGGAAAATGCTCTTGTCATCAGAAACCTGAACTGACCTGCATCATAGCAGCAAAAATAGAAAAATGAAAAATATCTGTTGTCAGCCATGAAAGAATTCTCCGGTGCCAAGCGTAGTGAAGCCCAGGGTTTGTGGTGTGATAAAGTTCTGTTCCCTAAACTGATTTATTTTAGGCAATGTGGCTTCTCATCGTTAGGTGCATTGGCCTTTCCATTAGGGCTCATGCACACAAACATTTTTTTTTTCTCCGTTTCCGTTCCGGTTTTTGTGGCCCCATATGCAGAACCATTCATTTCAATGGGGCCACAAAAAGAACGGAAATGACTCAGTGTGCATTCCGTAAAATAGTTCTATTCTTATTCGTTTTGTGGACAAGGATAAGCATTGTTACAATGGATCCACAAAAAAAAAAAAAGGATGTAACATAGACGTCACACAGATGTCATCCGTTTTTCTTTCGGATCTGTGTTTTGTAGACTGCAGAATACATATGGCTGTGTGGATGAGCCCCTATTGGGTGACCTAAGGACAGAGAAGGCCAGGCTCAGAGTCTGACGCTCTGCTTCTATTTTCAGGGTTCTTTATTAGGGGAGGTACAGTATTTGGCCATCTGCCATATTTTTGTTAAGGCCCCTTTCACACGAGCGAGTTTTCCGTGCGAATGCGATGCTTGACATGAACGCATAGCACCCGCACTGAATCCTGACCCATTCATTTAAATGGGTTTGTGTACAGTTCTGCGTTGCGTGTAAAACGCAGCATGTTCTATATTCTGCGTTTTTCACGCAGCCCTAGCCCCATAGAACTTAATGGGGCTCCAGTGAAAAACGAATTGCATCCGTGCGGATGCAATGCGTTTTTCACTGATGGTTGCTAAAAGATGTTTTTTGTAAACCTTCAGTTTTTTATCATGTGTGTGAAAAACGCATCAAAACGCATTGCACCCGCGCGGAAAGAACTGAACAACTGAACGCAATCGCTGACAAAACTGACTGAACTTCCTTGCAAAATGGTGCGAGTTTCACTGAACGCACCATGAACGCATCCGGAGCCAATCTGCCACGCTTGTGTGAAAGAGGCCCATGAATGTATTTCACTGGAATATGTCTTTAAAATGAAGATCACAAGGTCCAAAATTCTGCATACATTAAGGCTACATTCACACGTCCGTATGTGTGCACATCCTGGAAAACGGTCAGTTTTTTGCAGATCCGTTGTTCCGCAAAAAGCTCAGTTTTTCCAGGACATCCGTTCCGTTTTTCCGTAAAAAACGGAAAGGATGTATCCATATGTCATCCGTTTTTTGCAGATCCGCAAAAAACGGAAGGATGAATAACATCTTTTTTTTTCAGCCCTCCTGGAACGGAATCCGCAAATTCGGATGACATGCGGATGCCTTTCCGCATGTCTTCCGCATTTTTTGCGGATCCATAGACTTTCATTGTGCTACGGACCGCAATTCGGGAGAAAAGTAGGACAGGAGGATTTCTGTTTGCGGATCCGCAAAACGGAACGAAACAGATTAACGAATGCGGACAACATACGGTGCAATGTCCGTAGATTATCAGGACCCATTGAAATGAATGGATCCGCAAAATATCCGCAAAAACCGTCCGCAATTGCGGAACGGATGCGGATAGATTGCGGATGTTTTAAACGGACGTGTGAATATAGCGTCATGTATATTTGTATATTTGTATAATTTTTGCAACTCACTCACGTCGCTTCCATCCAGCGCCACAACAAGTGTCTTGGCGGTGCCAGCAGTGTTGTTGAGTGGCACATGCAAATCAGAGCACTAGGCATTCTTTAGTCCAGTTCCAGGAAGAAACCAGACAACAGAAGGGATCCGCCTGCAAAAAAGAGCTGAGCATTACTGACCTGACGTGTCCCATGCCTCTGATACAGTTCCCTCGGCAGGGCTCTGTTTACCTGGCTGCAGTGGTGACATCACGTCAACCACATGAGAAGCAGCGGGATCTGTTATTTTTTGCAGGAGGATCCCATTTGTTCAGTGTCTTCCTTAATCACTTGCCCACCGCCGCACGACTTTCTACATCGGCTCTTATCTGTAACCCGATGTACAAAAGAGTCGGGTTACATTGTGATCTGCCGACGGCCTGTGCCGCTGCTGATCGCCGTGACCACGCTGTCATTAGAGAGCTTCGGTCACAGGGAGGTGTGCTGTGGCCGGCTGGAGCGGTCAGGCGGTAATACACGCTTGTAGCACTCTGCCACAACTGTGTATTACATTTAAGAAGTTGAAAGCAGACAGGGAGCGCTTTTTCTTACGTAAGAACGCCACCTGCTGGCTTTAAAATGAAATGTCAGCCTGCAGGCTGGGAATTAAACTCTTCCTGCCTTGACTGTGACAGAAAGGGGTTAATTCACTTAAAAAAAAAGTAAAAAAAAAAAAAAAAAGTAAAAATTAAAACAAATTAATAAAAAAATAAAATAAAAAATGTAGCAATAGTTTCTAGTATTAGACTATGTACACACCCATACAAACATCCTGACCATTTTTTGTTCATATATTTATTATATTTATATATATTTATTAGTTTTAGCAATAGTATAGTGGAATTTGTATGTGTAAAATATACAAACATACACACATTTGCTTGTTTTAAAAATCTAGGTATTTGTTTCACCTGTATTTTGTATAACAGGTTTTTTTTCTGCATAAAATATACAAACACCCACAAAAAAACCCAAAAAACAAAAGCCCTTAAAATTAGAACCAGCAATAGTAAAATAGGCCACCAAAATCCAAAATGTGCTCCAGTCTTTTGAAGTTTTGCGGTGGGCCCAACCAGTAGATAAATTACATAAATAGTGTCTATTTGAAGGGTACAAGCGTACGGGAATGGTTTTAGAAATGTTTTGTGTTGAAACCTTTTGTAATAGAAAGGAAACTTTTTTTTTCATAATTTTCACAGTTTTCCTTAAACATTTTTCTAAAAATATTATATCCATCATCTAATGGCAGAAAAGAAAGGTCTAAGGTGTCCCGTGAAAAATAATATCAAATACATGTAGGCTGGCTCAGAAATGAATCAGTTATTTGATAGATGTATAGAGTACAACTGAAAAACTGGCCTGGTTAGGTAGGGGGGGTAAACACTCTGGTAATTAAAGGGTTATTCTCATTTTAGACAATGGGGGCATATCGCTAGGATATGCCCCCATTGTCTTATAGGTGCGGGTCCCACCGCTGGGACCCACACCTATTTCCAGAACGGAGCCCCCGAAGTGAATGAGGGCGCACTGCGCATGCGCAGCCGCCCTCCATTCATTTCTATGGGGCCGCCGAAAATAGCCGAGCGCTGGCTCGGCTACTTCCGTCGGCTCCATAGAAATGAATGGGAGCGCACCGCGCATGCACGGCCCGGCTCCCATTCATTTCTATGAGCGGCGCGGGGAGCTGCGCCTGGTGGTGGCCGGACCCCCGGAAACCTGGGGTCCTCCAGGCGCAGCGCTCCCCGCTCCGTTCTGGATATAGGTGCAGGTCCAAGCGATGGGACCCGCACCTATAAGACAATGGGGGCATATCCTAGCGATATGCCCCCATTGTCTAAGATGAGAATAACCCTTTAAGTGGTTAAACTGGACATCTCCCAATATACTATCCTCGGTGCCAGTTATTGTATGTGCTCCTCCAGTATCCTGACCCTGACTTTGAATTTTAACTTTTTTATTCTGACCTGTTCATTGTCTACTTGGCTCTGCTACATTGTCAGACCCTCGCAGATCAGATATTGATGGCCACCTGGTTGGTGAGTTTCATATCCCAACATCATTTTAGAAGTCAGAGAACTCCAAAACTTTTGGTGTGGTTTTTGATGAGGTTGCAGATAAAACATGTAAATTGTCAATTACACTTCTTTTACATGTAAAAACTACATCTGTTTTTTTTTTCAGATGCAATTTTTGATGCAGTTTTAACACAAAAATCAGAAAAACAGAAAAAAAGTTACAAAAACATCCTGCACGGTATGATAATAAATATGCGTATGTGCATGGCTACTTTTATAAAGTCAAAATAATGCACGAAAACAATAATGCAAACATAATATATGGACTAAGCCTTCATCTGAAGGTGCCACTCCTTCAAGACAATTTAAAAAAATCATGGTGTGAATGCGCTTTTATCTTGGAAGTAGCATTCTTGTGCACTTTTTCCCTTCCTATCCCACGGCCGACCTTGATTGGGTGATACATATAGCTGTGCGGGCTCCTCCTCTCATTGGTTGCTGATGCACACAGAGGTAACTAGGAGCAGCACACTATATGTGCAGGGTCTGCTCTCCTGAATGTAGATTTCCATACGGCATAGGTAGGTTTAGAGTAGGACCTGTCTGACTGAGACAACCTTGGAGCTGGCAGGCGGACACATACGTGTTTTGATCAAAATATATTGGCTGAGAGTCTCAGATTTTATCATTAGAGTGAGGGCTTAGTCCATATATAATGTTCGAATCTATTGTTTTAGTGCATTATTTTCGATGACTTTGAAGTTTTAACCACACCGCAAACTGAACATCTGCAATACTTTGCAGTTATTGACGATCAAGAATCAATTTTTAACAATCCCTTTGAAAATCATGCTGACAAATGCATCTGGAGTTCTCCAGGAAGCATCAGAGTGACCAAACTAAAATGTAGAATAAGGTTATGTGTACAAAAGACAAAATTCAAAATATCATGTGTGTGGTGCCAACCTAACACCCCGCATTGCTCTGCAAACGCATTCCAAAATATGGGAGTGACATCATCATCTGGAGAGAATGGGCTGCCTCAGCAAGAAAAACGCTGCCAAGAAGACAATGACCCCAAGTACAAGGCCAGAGATGCACAGGATTGGTTGCACAGCAAACATGTTCTGCACTTCCAAGTCCAAATTCCAGATTTCAATCCAATTGAGAACATAGGGGAAGGTGTGGGCTGGGGGGACAAGTAGCCTTGACATACAGCAGATTTTCTTACAAAAAAATTCTGCAACTGCAAAATTTGCAATCTAATACACGTGCCACTGGTGGACATTACCAATGGCAATCAATTTTTATAAAAAGCACAGGAATGTGAAGCAAAGGTAACAAAATAGCTTTGGACTGTGAGTTTTCCACAAGGCTTGGTCTTCATGCAGTAGCCTAATGCAGCTTCACAAAATAATGAAAGGTAATGTTGCAAAATATCAGGTTTAGATTTTTGATGACTCACATGTCCCAGTGGCGGCACTGTGCATTCACTTCCATTTCGTTGCGATTCAGCATCTCAATACTGCTATCGCTATGTAGCCCCAGCCTAATGGAGTGTATTGACAGTCAATTGTATTGGCTTTATGGTAGTGGGAAACCCCTTTTAAATAGTGGTTTCTCAGCGACTTGATTGTTTCAAATTATTTGGCTGTCCTCTCGTTGGCCATCTGAAGAAAAGGAGAAGTGTGGCTTGCACTGGCCATGGCTTGAAAATCCCTAATTCCAACTGACAGTACAAGCCCTAGATAGCTAGACCACAACTGGTTGACGGTCCTTACGTTATTTAAGTGCAGGAAACAGATAAACAACAAAGACAGACAAATACAATACCAGAGTCGTATGTAAATGGGTCTGAACCAGACAAGCTATGCAGTGCCAAATGCTAGACAGAGAGAGGTCGAAAGACAAGCCGAATGGACAACGCAGTACCAAAAGAGAGACAGAGAGTGGTCAGAAGACAAGCCGGGGTTAGAGAAATAAGCAATCCAATAAGCACAGGAACAAGGAACACAACTAGTGAGTCAGAGACTATCACTGGTACTGGCCAGGAAGGGGTTTAAATAGAGCGCCAAGTCCCTGGATCAGAACCTGATGACTTGGAGCTCCATTAGTCACAAACACTAACACATAGGAACAGAGCAGCTGAGCAATCACGTCACTGCTAGTCTCCTGCAGCACATGCCTGCTGTGGGGAAAATCAGAGAATTTCGTCCTATTGCTAAGGATGCTGTCACTTCACCAGGGGGTATGGCTCAGCAGAGCATCACTCCCACCATGGCCGTACATTTCTTTTAGGAGAGATGGCCATAAAATTAGGCACAGTGCTGACACGTGACTACTGTAAGATTTGGTACATTTCATGCAGCCTTGTTTTATGTCTGGCTGTCCTTGGCATACGATTCAAACACAATGGCATGGATGTATTCTTTGAACAGTTCATACAATAATCAAAGTCTTGCGTACAAGAATCCAAGGATCCAAGAATGTGCTGGCACATAGCGAAGAGGAATGCCAGCTTCCAGACCGATGAGACGCTGAGTGCAGAAATAACCCACCTCCAACCACGCTCAGATTCAAAGTCAGACTGCCTGAATGCCTCCGCTCTATCAGAATCCATTTTTTTTGCAGGACTCACATTTTGGAGAATAATGTGCACATCATGGGAGCTCAGCTCGGTCTGTAGATGTTTTTAACAAGCTGGCCATTGTTTCCAGCAGAATTGTAAATGCAGCTCTGGTCTGTTATAAAGTATTAGGGGGCATTTACACAAACAGATTATCTGACAGATTTTCTGACCAATCATTGGTCAGATGGCGGTTTACACACACAGATCTTTTGTTATACACTCCAACTATTGGTCTGATTGGACAGAAATTGGTCAGATAATCTGTTGGTATAAATGCTCCCTTAAAGTGGTATTACAATCTGGGACATTGTGAGATGGGTGCGGGTCCCATGTTTGGAACATCGTCCCGCGAAGTGAAAAGAGGGCAGATGCACATGTTCGGCCACTTGCCGTTCATGGGAGATCCAGAAATTAAAAAAGCGCTGGCTTGGCTATTTCCAGTAGTCTCCTGGTGGTGAATGGAGAGTTAACTGCAATAGCACTTGCTTGGCCATTTTTGGAACTCATTTCTCTGTCCTTCTGACAGATGGAAGAATGGAAACCTCAACACAGATGTGAATTTGGTCCCAGTCAACACGCTGAACACTTGCAGTGTGGCAGGGGAATTATCCTGTTGAAGTATTCCACAGCCATAACAAAATATTGTTGCCTTGAAGTGTGCTTGGTCTACAACAATGTTTAGGTAAGGTGGTATATGTCAAAAACGCAAAGAAAAACCACCCCAAAGAGGTTTATTTTTTTTCCTGTGGCGAATGACTAATAAAACAGCCTACCAAATTTTGAAAACAAAGAATAAGCAGTACTCAGCTTCACAGTTCCTCCACTGGACCATGGGACAATGGAACGAGGTGGTCTGGTCTGATACATCTCATTTTCTTTTACATCACGTGGATGCCTAAGTGTTGGATCTACTATGGAAGGAAGGTAAACCTGTTTGGGAATTTTTTTTTAGTTTTTGACACATACTACCTTACATAAACATTGTTGTAGACCAAGCACACTTCAAGGCAACAATATTTCCTTATGTCTGGTCTGACTCCACAGAAGAGCTACTGAATTGTAGACAAAGCTAATCTTCAAGCCTGTGGCCCTGTCATTAGTTCACCAGTTTTCTTTCCTCGGACTACTTCTGGTAGGTATTAACCACTGCATACTGGTAGCACCCCACAAGACCTGTTTTAGAGATGCTCTGACCCAGTTGTCTACCCATTACAATTTAGCCCTTGTTACAAAGCTTACAATTGCCAATTTTGTCAGCTGCTAAACAAATCAACTTCAAGATATGATTCTCCTTGATAGAGGATAACTGTTAGATTGATGGGGTACCAACCACTGGGAGCTCCATCAGTCATAAAAAAAGGGATCCATACCCCTGAGTATGGAGTGCAAGTTGAGCACGGCCACTGATTACTTTCACTTTATTCATCTCTATAGGATTGCTGGAGATAGCCAAGTACATTCCTTACCGATCTCCAGCAGTCTCACAAACTTTGAACTGAGCCCCCAGTCCCATGATCAGTGGAGGTCCCAGGGCTCAAACCCCACAGATAACAACAGTTATCCCCAATCTAGTGGATAGAGAATAACTTCCTAGAACTGGAATATCCCTTTAACCTTTCAGTTGTCCATTGCTGACATCACTATGTGCAACATATGTAAATGGCATGGTGTGAGAAAAATAGAATGCCATGAAACTGTCATACAACAAAAGTCTGGTGTCTGGAGGTCTTCTAATGTATGTGTGTCTTTATCTACAGCCGTAAACTGAAAATTCACCTTTGTGATTGTAACAGAACAAAACGGAGCAATGGATTCAATTAGACTTTCACCTAGCCTGGTAACATGGAAAATAAGTGTGCACATAGGAGATGGCCTATAGGTGGCAGCAGTAGTTCTCAGTCTGCAAATACAAATTATGCGAAAGGCTGGAATTTCCCGAATTTTAGTCATAGTTGTACCTTTAGTATGTCACAACAGTGGGCTGTGTGAGGTCTGTGTAACATGGAATTTAAAGTTACCCATACACTTTATATGAAAGTGTATATGAAACCTGCCGATTGACCAGACTAGCCAACTATCTGCAGGAAAAAGAAAGTTTAAGCATGTGATGAGAAATATCTATATCCATTTAATATGTATGGACACTTAAAGAGGAAGTCAAAACAATTCTTGCCCATTTATCATTTTAGGGCAAATGGCCATCATAGAAGATTCCAATGCTTGGGTCTACCTTCTGTAAGTCACCGTGGAGATCCACTGGAAAGAGAGGCTTCCTCTTTGGAGAACTCAATTGGCCATTTATTAGAAAGGACGGCATGTGATTGTAATGCCCTAAATAAGCTCTAAATGGCAGAACCGCAACTGGACGACAGTCCCTACACTAATATATAAGTGCAGGGCAAACAACAATACACAATACGGACAAACACAAAAGCAGAGTCATATGAAATGAGTCAGAACCAGATGGGCTATACAGTACCAAAACATGAGATAAAGGAAACAAGTCGCGGTCAGAGCACAAGGTTTTTAAAGATAATCAAGAACGGGAACAAAGAACAAAACACTAGTGAGCCAAAAGACTATCACTGGCAATGGTAATACGGCAATAGGGGATTTAAATAGGGCGCCAGGTCCTTGGATCAGAGCCATATTGGTCCTAGGCCTGGCACTTCCATGAGTCAACATAAAACAGACAAAACAATAGGGCAGCTGGCTGTCAGGAAGCCCCACTGCCTGTCTCGCCGACGCACTCGCGCTGCGGGGAGAAATCGAGCATTACACCCAGTAATTAAGGCTGCAACGGCGTCACTGGGGAGCATGTCCGTGCCGAAGCTGAAGATCATGATGCTGAAGCCCAGACAGGTAAGTTTCCTACAGTGATGGCATATTTCACCTGTGATGTTTTTAGATATTTTTGAAATTTCATTTTTCTCTTAACAGGAAATGATTTTTCTGTCCTTTTTATTCAAAACAGAAAAGCAACTAGCAAAAGTCTGCAAAAAGCAGTGTGTGAACAGTCTAGGTAGTGCTCCTGTATCATAAGTAAAAGCAGTGAAAGAAATGGTACCTACAGAAGGGTCAAGCAATCTGATATGGCTCCCCTGCATAGGGGATAACTGTTAGATTCATGGGGTACCAACCACTGGGATCTCCATCAGTCATGAGAATGGGGATCCCATACCCCTGAATAAATGGAGTGGCAAGTTGAGCATGGCCACCGATTCCTCTAACTCTATTCTTCTCTAAGGGACTGCTGGAGATAGCCGAGTACAGTGCTTGCCGATCTCCAGCAGACTCACAGACTTTGAACTGAGCCCCCACTGATCTAAAAGTTATCCCCCATCTAGTGGATAGAGAATAACTTCCTTGAACTGGAATATCCCTTTAACCTTTCAGTTGTCCATTGCATCACTACGTGTAACATATGTAAATGGAATGGTGTGAGAAAAATAAAATGCTATGAAACTGTCATACAACAAAAGTCTGGTGTCTGGAGGTCTTCTTTTTTTTCCCCATTTACATTTTATTAATATTTTCATAGAAATAACATACAAATAAAGTACTGTTGTACAGGGTATGTCGAGTGAACAGTTGTATAACCAAATGTAACTAAAAATTAATAAAGGTCATATTAACAAAACAGAAAGTCTCTTTATGAGGTGTCGTCAAGTAAATGTTCTCGAGAGTCCCAGGTGTGCCAACATTTCAAGAATTTGGCCACAGTATTTCGCTGTAAAGCGACTGAGTGTTCCATGGTTCTGATAGTCCGCAGCCGCGTAAGCAAATCCGATGATGTCGGTGGAGAAGGTTTCTTCCAAAATAAAGCAATCAGACATTTCGCTGCGGTTAACACATGGAGGAGCAACCTGGCGCCATGACCCCTCAAGGAAGTTGGCAGTACATTCAGCAGAAGAATAGATGGGTCACTAGGGAGGGAAACCTCTAATATAATTCTTACTACCCTTCTCACCGTGCTCCAAAAGGGAATCAGAACCGGGCAAGACCAAAATATGTGGAACTGAGAGGCCTGCGGAAGGGAGCATCTCCAGCAGAGATCCGGAATTGCAGGGTTCATGGCATGTAATTGTGCCGGAGTATGGTACCAAAACATGAGGAGCTTCAACTGGTTCTCCTTATATGTGACCGAGGACGAACTAGTGTGCGCCCTCCTCCAAATTGTCTGCCATATTTCCCCCGGGATCTCCCTCTGCAGCCAATCCTCCCACCTCAGCATATAAGGGTGCTTAAACCCGACCGGATAGTCAAAGGACAGAAGTATTTGATAAATGTCGGTTATCAGCCCCCTAGATGACGGGGTACGAGTACATAGGCGTTCAAACGGGGATAAAGAGGGGATTGTTAGAGACCCCAAAACTTCCCTACAATAACCCATCACCTTAAAAAACTGGAGCAACAGGGACGAGGGAAGTGCAAATTTATTCTGAAGGCTCTGAAAATCATAGATCTTCCCTGTGGAGGGGTCCCTCAGGTCAAGCAATCGATACAGCCCCGCACCGGACCAAGGCCTCACCATTCCAGCCTCACAACTTCCTGAAAGAAGAGGGGTGTAGAGAAACAGAGAGAGAGGGGATTGTAATGTAGCCAGATTGTACTTTATCCTGTTCTTAAGCCAAATTTCCCTGATAAAGTGTATAGGGCCGAGAAGGGAAGAAGAAGGTACTGTTACTGGTTTACCCCATATCAATGCTCCCAAATGGGTCGGTGCCAGCCACAACCTCTCAATCTCCGTCCACCTATTGTAAGAGTGGAACGTAGACCAGGCCGTTATCTGCCTCAGGTGAGCCGCTAGGTAGTAGTATTGAATGTTAGGTAGGGCCAGTCCTCCCCTGGATACTGGGGCCATCATGGTCCGTACAGATATCCTGTGTCTTTTATAGTTCCAGACGAACCGTGTGAAACAGGATTGTATAGTGCGTAGGACTGCGGCCGGCACCCCCACCGGAAGGGTTTCAAAGAGGTAAAGAAACTTAGGGAGAATAGACATTTTAATGGCCGCACTACGTCCAAGTAGAGAAATAGGGAGTGACTTCCATTTTGCCAGCAAAGAGTGAACTTCACTGAGCAATGGTGGGAAGTTAGCCTTATATAGCTCAGAGTAACGGGGGGTTATATGGATACCCAGGTATTTTATAGAGTGACTACGCCAGGTGTAGTGGAAGTTCCTCTGCAGGAGAGCAAGCCGCTCGGGCCAATGTTAATGGGGAGGGCCTCCGATTTTGAAGCGTTAATCTTGTAGCCAGACAACCTGCCATACCTATCTAGGACAGAGTGGAGATTTGGGAGGGAAATAAAAGGATTAGTCAGGGGTAAGCAGGACATCATCAGCAAAAAGGGAAATAGGAGAACGCTTTATCTCTCACTGAAATACCCTGTATGTCCGGAGTATTTCGTATAAGTGCCGCCAAAGGTTCAATACTAAGGACATACAGAAGAGGCGACAACGGGCATCCCTGTCTCGTGCCATTATGAATGGAGAGAGGAAGAGAGTGTGCATGAGGAAGGCGCACAATCGTCGAAGGTGAGGAGTAGAGGCCCCTCAAAGCAGTCAGGAAGGGACCCTTAAAGCCGAAATGATGCAATGTTCGGAACATGAAGTCCCAGTTCAAGCGATCAAACGCTTTTCCGCGTCCAAGCTAAGCAAAAGGGCCTCCCCTCCTCCCCTATTTGCCACCTCCACCAGGTCTATCGCCCTTCTAGTATTATCCCCCGCCTGTCGGAATCTTACAAATCCCACCTGGTCTTTATGGACCAGATGATGAAGCCACGTATTCAGTCTATTGGCCAACAGTTTGGTAAAAATCTTCAAATCCGAGTTTAGAAGGCTGATGGGCCGATAACTAGCACACTCCATCGGGTCCTTTCCTTGCTTAGGGATGACTGTCACATATGAGCTTAACATGGTAAGAGAGTCCGTCCGGCCCCGGTGACTTACCCTGAGGCAGGGCAGAAATTACTTCAGCTACTTCTTCTGCCTGAATTGGCTGATTCAAATGGGCCAGTGCGGCGGGAGAGAGAGAAGGCAGGTGACACTCTGCAAAGAAATCATCCATAAGGGCATTTCGACTCGCCTCAGATCTCGGCAAAGTAGAAGGAAGAGAGTATAGTGTAGAGTAATATTTATGGAATAACTCCGCCATTGTGTTTGGGTGATATTGTAGAGTTCCCTGTTGATCTTTAATCGCGTGCGGGGTTGAGGCCACAGACCTGTCCTTAAGTTGCCTAGCCAACAGCGTGTGTGGTTTGTTACTATAAGCAAAATACCGTTGCCTAGTGTAGCGTATCAACTGGTCTGTAGAGGAGGTAGCTATCAACTTAAGGCGATCTCTCAGTTCAACTATTCGCTGCAATACCCGCTTAGAGGGTCTGGAAGCTAAAGCCTGTTCGGCCAGGCGAAGTTCACGTACGCACAATTGGTGTTGGGCCTCTCTATCCTTCTTTAACTTAGAGGATAGGGATATACATACTCCCCGCAACACAGCTTTATGGGCCTCCCACAACACTCCCCCAGATGGCGCCGTCGGGCCATTCTCTACAAAATACTGCTTCAGGGATGTACTCAATGATGCTCGAGTGATTGGGTTGTGTAGGAGGGTATCGTTAAGCCGCCAGTGTGGTTGTCGTAAGGGAATAGCAGAGAGTTGAAGGTCCACATAAACAGGAGCGTGATCTGACCACGATATCGGACCTATTGTAGCCCCAGATAAGGACCGAAGGGCCATTACATTCCCAAAAAAGTAATCCAATCTGGAATGCGTCAAATGGGGAGTGGAGTAAAAATGTGTATTGTCGAGATGAGGGATTGTCTACCCGCCACAAATCGTAAAGGGAGTGCCGCCTGATCAATTTCCTAAAACCCTTGGAGAGGCGCTTAATCTGGGCACCAGGCGTCACAGGAGGAGTAGATAGTCTATCCGCCCATTCAGAAAATGGAACATTAAAATCCCCACCTATGAGCTGAATCATCCCTCTAGCAGAGGAAAAGGTAGAGAGAAGGGAAGAGAGGAAAGTAAGCTGACCGGAATTCGGAGCATATAGGGAGCAGAGCTGCATCGGCCGACCGTGAAGGGACCCCTGGAGGATTACATAGCGCCCCAAGGGGTCAGATTGCACTTTAACTACCTGAAAGGGGCAGGATCTAGACAGAAGAATAGCCACACCTGCTGATTTAGAATCAGCAGAGGCCATATATACCCGAGGGAACCAGTGTTTCGCAAAGGCGAACGTGCCCTCTGAGGTAAGGTGGGTTTCCTGGAGGAGAATGATATCTGCCTTCGATCTACGGAATTCTCTTAAGGCTATACGCCTCTTGAAATTCGAATTAAGGCCCTTCACATTCAGGGACATTATTCTAGCCATGAGGAAGGATAACAGGGAGTGAGGCCCATAATGTTGAATGATAAGGCAAAGGAGAAGGGGGAAATACAAACGGCTGCCAGGCTGCTCCACCAACACATATCAGAAATATAGCGGTCGAAGGGACCAAAGCCATAAAGGCGCCTGAATTAGTCACCCGGGTCAACACAATCACAAAGAGCTGAAACATGTGAACATAACCATAGTACATCAAACTAGATATAGACATTGAAGGGTTCTTGGAAATCAGAACCGTTCAATCTATGGAGTCCAAGGAAGAGAAATCAGTAATCTGCAATAGAGCAGCTAAGTCGTCTTAGCTGAATTACACTATCCGAACTCCTTACGGGAGAGCGGCGAAAACACAACACTAACCGAAGGTACACCGAGAGTCTCCGTCCCAGAACTCCATAAAAGCAAAGTAAAATCAGTGAAACACTCACTTTTCTAATACAATAATCAAACTGAAAGGAGAAAAGGAGAGCAAATATAGAGGCATAAGAGAGTATCCCAGAAGATGGGAGATAGATGACTAAAGTAAAAAGCAACACAGTGGATATGCATATTTACGTCCCTCAGAGAGAAGTCCTTCAGACAGAAGATCCAGCACCAGTCTCTAGTGAGGCAACTCTGTTCCTCCGTTTACGAGGTCCCACTGTGGTCCAGGTCGCCGGGATCGGAGGTAGAGCAGAAGGAACATCCCAGTCTGGCAACGGTGGAGCAGTGATAGCCAATCGGGCGCAGAATTCCGAAATGTCCTCCGATCCTTTAAGGGTCACTGTAGAGCCATTTTTGCGTACCGTTAGACTGAAAGGGAAGCCCCACCGGTATGGAATAGCATTTTTCCGAAGTAGCTCTAGCAACGGTTTTCAACGCCCGTCGCTTCTGAAGGGTAATCCAGGAGAGGTCCTGGAACAGGGACACCCTAGCACCATTATAATCCACGAACTGCAGTTTACGGGCCCGTGTCATGATGTCCTCTTTCAGAGCAAAGTCATTTATGTAGCAGATGACATCCCTCGGAGGTCCTTGTGACGATTTCGGGCGAAGGGCTCGGTGGGCCCTATCCATCAATATAGGGTGGGTATGTGACCGCTCGAGGATGGAGTTAAAGATAACCAGGAGTATGGCCCGAACGTCCTCATCTCCTTGGGATTCCGGAACGCCTCGAACTCTGATGTTGTGGCGGCGCCCCCTATTGTCCAGGTCTTCCACATGATCGCGGATTTCTCTGAGCTGGAGGGAATGAGAGGACGTTTGCTTTTGAATTGACCGGATAACTGTCCGGGAGGCATTATGATCCTCTTCAAGCTGATGGACTCGTGTGCCCACATTTTGGACATCTTGCCGTATCGCTGCGATCTCCTCCTTGAATGCATCTGTAACTTCTGATATCAAGGCACGAAAGTCCTGTTTGGTAGGAAGTTGTTGCATATAAGACCACCATTCTGGGGGAGGGTCCTTTGGGGGCCTCGGCCCGTCTGAATCTGAAGATGAAGATGAGCTGCAACAGGACCCAGGACGAGACCTTAAGATTTGAGGTACATTGCCATCCATTGGCTCCTCAGGAGTACCAGCAGACAGAGTTGGGGATACCCTGGGCTTCTCTTGAGCACTGGCTGACTGGGGAGGTGTAGGCAAACGCCTATTATGAGTAAGGGGCTCCGGAGTCTGGCGTGCAGGCAGACGGCCCTCCTGTAGTTCCCCCTCTGATGTGAATGAGGCCCTTGAGAGGGGAGAGAGCACACAGGGCCCTCTAGCGGGGGTCAGCGCTGGAAAGTCATCCTCAGGTAGGCCCGAATCCACAGCTGTGGCAGTCTTCTGGGGCCCATGCTCCCGCCTCCACCCCATTACCTCCAACACTGAGGCCAGGGGTTGGGGATCCCACCCCCTGGAAACCCGTCTCCTGATTCCTACCAGAGGTGCCTCCGAGGTGTGTTGCAGTCTGTGGACTTCTGTTAGCCAGGGAAGCTTCTGCCAACTCCCGTTGGGGAGAGAGGGAGGGCGGGGCTTCCATCTCCTGCGGGTCCCGCCGCGCCGCCATGATGGTCTGCTGGGACGCGCTGCTGCGGAGGAACGCGTCCAAAGTGCCAGCCGGTAAAGATCCAGGAGCCTCAGGGAGCCCTCTGGGGACCTTCTGAACTCTCCTTTTGCCCATTGCGGTGAGTCACTGACGCCGATTCTGCTGGATGGAGCTAGGGACAGACGGAGCTCACCCGCTACACAACCGCTCGCATCGGCTTCCGGCCACGCCCCCCCCTGGAGGTCTTCTAATGTATGTGTGTCTTTATCTACAGCCGTAAACTGAAAATTCACCTTTGTGATTGTAACAGAACAAAACAGAGCAATGGATTCAATAGACTTTCACCTAGCCTGGTAACATGGAAAATAAGTGTGCACATAGGAGATGGCCTATAGGTGGCCGCAGTAGTTCTCAGTCTGCAAATACAAATTATGTGAAAGGCTGGAATTTCCAGAATTTAGTCATAGTTGTACCTTTAGTATGTCACAACAGTGGGGCTGTGTGAGGTCTGTGTAACATGGAATTTAAAGTACCCATACACTTTATATGAAAGTCAGCCAAACCTGCCGATTTGAACAATACTAGCCAACTATATGATGTGTATGAGGGTGTCCCAACTCTTCCCTTATGGCAAACTGCAGCAAAAAAAAAGTTTGGACATGTAATGAGAAATATCTATATCCATTAATATGTATGGACATTTAAAGGGGAAGTCAAAACAATTCTTCCCCCATTTATCATTTTATGGCATATGGCCATCATAGAAGATTCCAATGCTCGGGTCTGCCTTCTGTAAGTCACCCGCGGAGAGCCATGGAAAGAGGCTTCCTCTCTGGAGGACTCAATGCCCATTTGTTAGAAAGGGCGGCATGTGATTGTAATGACTGTAGATAGGGACAGGCGACAGATGAGGACAGTGAGTGCCTGAACTAGAATCCAGCCTGTTTTCCCTACCTACTTGCAGTATAAGCCCTATTGGCCATCAATGGCCATTTATTAGAAAGGACGGCATGTGATTGTAATGCCCTAAATAAGCTCTAAATGGCAGAACCGCAAACTGGACGACAGTCCCTACACTAATATATAAGTGCAGGGCTAACAACAATACACAATACTGACAAACACAAAAGCAGAGTCATACGAAATGAGTCTGAACCCAGATGGGCTATACAGTACCAAAACGTGAGATAAAGGAAACAAGCCGCGGTCAGAGCACAAGGTATCAAGGTAATCAACAACAGGAACAAGAGCAAAACACTAGAAAGTAAAAGACTATACACTGGGCAATGATAATACAGCAATAGGGGATTTAAATAGGGCGCCAGGTCTTGGATCAGAGCCAGATTGGTCCTGTTCCTGGCGCTTCCATAAGTCAAATAAAACAGACAAAGAAAATAGCGCACCTGGCTGTCAGGAAGCCCACTGCCTGTCTCGCTGACGCACTTGTGCTGCGGGGAGAAATAGAGCATTACACCCAGTAATAAGGACGCAGAGGCACCACTGAGGAGTGTGGCTCAGCAGCGTGTCTCTCCCAGCATGGCTGTGCCGAAGCTGAAGATCATGATGCTGGAGCCCGGACAGGTAGTTTTCCTTACAGTGATGGCATATTTCACCCTGTTGTGTTTTTAGATATTTTTGAAATTTCATTTTTCTCCTAACAGGAAATTATTTTTCTGCCCTTTTTACTCAAACAGAAAAGCAACTAGCAAAGTTTGCAAAAAGTAGTGTGTGCACAGTCTACGGTAGTGCTCCTGTATCATGAGTAAGAGCTGTGAAAGAATGGGTACCTACAGAAGGGTCAGGCAAATCAGGCAAGGCTCATTAAATTGCAGTGATCTAGTCTCAGTTATAGTCCGGGTGATTGCGTATTTGATGTGACACCAAAATTGTCCGTCTACTGCCCTTATCATCTCTTGGTTAAAGGGGTTGTTCAAGACAAGTGTTTTTAAAATTGAATGAGATATCCTCAGCATAGGTCATCAGTATCTGATTGGTGGGGGTTCTACTCCTGAGACCCCCACCGATCAGCTGTTTGAAGAGGCTGTAGTGCTCCGGTGAGTGCCTGCAGCCTCTTTCTAGGCCACGTTTATCAGTCACATAGCCTAGGCACAGTTCAGTCTCATTCAAGTGAATGGCCCTTGGCTGCGATACCAATACAACCCTTTTATGATACATACCTGTAAAGTGTACACAGGTTATTGTCTGGGATGTCAATAATGATATACTACTATATACAATATATACTACTATACAACTGCACCCTTGGATCAGTTGTTTGAGGGGGTTAGTGCTGTGGCCTTTTCATGGCATAGTGCTGTACATCCACATCAGTGATGGATTAACCCCCTAACTGTTTTGCCAGAGTGGAGCTCCAGCAATGGGAAAAGTAGCTAACTGGAGGGGGGAGGGCTGCTTTAGATGCTGCTACCTCCTAAATGGTAGCAGCTAGAAACATGCAACTGGTCTTGTATGAAAGCCAACAGTCCAGGCTTTCATACAAGACCAAAGTGACAGCAAAATGTTCAGAACAGAGAAAGACATCACTGATAGAAATTGGGATGCTGTGAATGCAGCTGAAAATGAAAGTAAAAACAGGCTTTACTGACGATTATTCCGGACTTGATTTCTAACAGTGATTTCTCCTCTGTTGCTTGGACTTTAGCTGTCAATTTGGTCTTGTATGAAAGCCTGGACTCTGAGCTTTCATATAAGACCAGCTAGAAACTATGTTTCTAACTGCTACCATTAAAGGGGTTCTCCGAGTTATAAATATTGATGACCTATCCTCAGGATAGGTCATCAATATCAGATCGGCAGGGTCCGACACAACCCGGCACCCGCCGATCAGCTGTTTGAAGAGGAGGCGCGCACCGTATCAGCGCTGCCTCTCTTCAGTGTTTA
>ONZH01019113.1:0-16719 GCA_900303285.1 Rhinella marina
GGGAGAGACAAAAGGAACGTTCTGTTGCCCCTCAAGTTGTCGTGTTGTCCGAAGTTCCTCTTCAGAGCCCGTCTCCTATCAAGGTCCAGGAGGAGCCTATGCAGTTGGGAGTTACTATGAGGGATCAGAGACGCCTGAGAGGGGCCTGTTTTTACTGCGGTGAGATGAACCACTGGCTCCAGCAGTGTCCGAGACTTCTGCTCTCAAAAAGGTCTGTTCCTGGAAGTAAGGTACCCCCTGCGGTGGTAAGAAAGAAAATCTTGTTACCTATTTCCATTTCTTATAACCAATTCAAGAGGTCCGGTGAAGCATTTGTGGATTCAGGTTCTGCTGCTAATTTTATTGATTATGATTTTGTGCAATCTGTGGGTGTGCCTATAATTCCTTTAAGGGAGGTAATTCAAATTATCGCACTGGATTCCACTCCATTGAATAATGTGAGAGTGGAGTTTTGTACTCCTGAGGTTGTATTAACTGTAGGAATTACCCATACCGAGACTTGTTCCTTCCTTGTATTAAAGGATTTACCTGCCGACCTTGTTTTAGGTCTGCCATGGTTACAGGACCACAACCCTGTGATCAACTGGTCGGTAGGTGAATTGGAAAAATGGGGAATGAATTGTGACAAATGTTGTAGATCAGTATTGCTGTTTGGAGGTACCACTGAGTCTCTTTCCTTGCCCAAGTATATCGGCGATTTTTCGGACGTTTTTTCCATGTCCGAGACTGAGTTCCTCCCTCCTCACCGGCAATATGATTGCGCCATCGACCTTATTGAGGGATCCAAATATCCCGAAGGTCGCATTTATAATCTCTCTACTCCTGAACGTCAGTCCATGAGGGATTATCTCAAAGAGAGTCTGGCCAAGGGTCACATCTGGCCTTCAGTTTCTCCCATGGGGGCAGGTTTTTTCTTTGTTGGTAAAAGGGATGGAGGATTGAGGCCCTGTATCGATTACAGGGAGCTCAATAAAATCACTGTTAAAACAGATACCCGTTGCCCCTTATTCCTGACTTGCTGAATCAGGTCCAGGGGGCCTGTTGGTTCACCAAGCTGGATTTGAAGGGGGCATACAACCTAATCAGGATTCGTGAGGGGGACGAATGGAAAACTGCTTCTAATACCCCGGAGGGTCATTATGAGTACTTGGTAATGCCTTTTGGGTTAAGTAACGCTCCGGCAATTTTCCAAAAACTTTGTCAATGACATTTTTAGACCATTTATTGGGAAATTTGTAATTGTCTATATTGATGACATCCTGATTTTTTCTGCAGACTGGGAGAGTCACGTATCTCACACCAGGCAAGTGCTGGAGGTGTTGCGTGAAAACAAGTTGTTCGTTAAAGGGGAAAAGTGTACCTTTGGTGTTCAGGAAGTGGCCTTTTTGGGATACATTCTCACCCCTTTTTCTTTCAAAATGGACCCAGTTAAAGTACAGGCCATTGTGGATTGGGTGCGACCTTCCTCTTTGAAGGCGCTCCAGCGATTTCTGGGGTTTGCTAATTTTTATCGTAAATTTGTCAAAAATTTTTCTGTGGTAGCCAAACCCATTACGGATTTGACTCGCAAGGGGGCTGATCTGGTCAATTGGCCCCCTGCAGCTATTGAGGCCTTTGAAAGGTTAAAGCAGTGTTTTATTAATGCTCCTGTGTTGGTCCAGCCTGATCAAAGTAAGCCTTTTGTAGTTGAGGTGGATGCGTCTGAGGATGGTGTGGGGGCTGTACTGTCCCAGGGGTCTTCTACCTTAACTAATCTTATGCCATGCGCCTTCTTCTCCCGCAAGTTCTCTCCTGCCGAGAGGAATTATGATATTGGGAATAGGGAGTTACTTGCAATCAAGTGGGCATTTGAGAAATGGCGTCATTTTTTAGAAGGGGCATTTCACCGCATTACGGTCCTCACGGATCATAAGAATTTAATGTTTCTAGAATCCGGCTAAGCGATTGAATCCTAGACAGGCGAGGTGGGCTTTGTTCTTTACTCATTTTGATTTTTGTGTTACCTTCAGACCCGGGAGCAAGAACGTTAAGGCCGATGCCTTATCCCGAAGTTTCCAGGCGTATCAGCCTCCTGACGTCCCTCCTGAGCCCATCCTGCCAGCTGATATCATCGTGGCCGCTACCTCATCTGACCTCGCTTCTGAAATCTCGGCAGGACAACATCTTGCTCCTATTGGTACCCCAATGACAAATTGTTTGTGCCGGCTCATTTGCGGTTGCGACTGCTGGGTGAGTGCCATAATTCTGTTTTGTGTGGACATCCTGGCATCAATGCCACCAAGGAGTTGGTCTCTAGGCAGTATTGGTGGCCGTCAATCTCCAGAGATGTTCAGGCTTTTGTAACTGCGTGTAACACTTGTGCCAGGTCCAAGAATTCCAAGACACGACCTATGGGTGAGTTACATCCTTTACCCATACCTAGTAGACCTTGGTCACATCTGTCCATGGACTTTATCACGGATTTGCCGTGCTCTGAGGGTAAAACCGTGATATTTGTGGTGGTTGACAGATTCAGCAAAATGTGTCATTTTATTCCTTTGTGTAAATTACCCTCTGCGAAGGTCTTGGCGTCCGTGTTCATTGATAATATTGTCAAACTGCATGGTGTTCCTGAGAATATCGTTTCTGATAGGGGAGTACAGTTTGTGTCTAGGTTCTGGAGGGCGTTCTGTAATAAGATTGGTATCTCTTTGTCCTTTTCATCAGCCTTTCATCCGGAGACCAACGGTCAGACTGAACGTCTTAACCAATCCGTTGAGCAATATCTCAGATGTTATGTTTCTGATAACCAGCATGTGTGGGCCAGATTCCTGTCTCTGGCTGAATTTGCAATTAATAATCGTGTTAATTCATCCTCTGGGATGTCGCCGTTTTTCTGCAATATGGGTTTTCATCCACGCTTTGGCTCCTGTTCCCCATCTGCGTCGGTTGTCCCAGAGGTCAATGATTTTTCTCAAGAACTGTGCACAGTTTGGGCACAGGTTCAGTCGAACCTGGAAAAGGCCCAAGGAGTTCAAAAAGCTAAGGCTGATAGAAAACATTCTAAGGGTGTGAATTTTAAGGTTGGGGATAAGGTATGGTTATCGACTAAAAATCTCAACATGAGGGTACCATCCTACAAGTTTGCACCTCGCTTCATTGGTCCTTACAGGATCACCAAGGTGATCAATCCGGTTTCTTTTAGGTTATGTTTACCCGACTCCCTTCGTGTTCATAATGTTTTTCATGTGTCTTTGCTCAAACGTTATGTTGCTCCCGTTGGTCCTGAGGAACAGTCTCCTCCTCCGGTTGAGGTAGCAGGACAAATGGAGCATGAGATTGCCAGAATTGTGGATGTGAGAAGGGTCCGGAATTCCTTCCAGTACCTCGTACATTGGAAGGGGTTCGGGCCTGAGGACAGGTCTTGGGTACCGTTGACCAGGATGCATGCAGACTCGCTCATCCGAAAGTTCCATCTGCAGCATCCCGATAAGCCTGCTCCCGCTGGTAAGGGTCCGGTGGCCCCTCGTGAAGGGGGGGGTACTGTCACGCGAGGTCGGCGTCGCGCTCCCTCTGCACGACATCGCCGGACCTCTCCGCCCCCCTAGAGACGAGCAATAGGGAATTGAAGTGCTGGTCTTGTTAGCCAGCACTTCATGAGTTAATTCTCCGTTTGGGTTTAGCCATGTGGTGCTGATCACACCACATGGCTACTTTACATATTGTTTGGACAGCTTGATCCGCCTCAGGTCATGTGATGCTGGCCACATCACATGATCCTGGGCGGGCTATTTAAAGATGGCAACTGCCTCACTCAGATGCCTGTGATTAGTCTTCTGAGATCAGTGCTTTGTGTTGGACCTTGCTGTTGATTATTGGTGTATTGGATTTTGGCTTCGGACTTAGACTACGCTTTTGCAATTCCCCTCGGTATTTGACGTGACCTCCTGTTCTTGACTTGGCTTGCTGACTATTCTGCTATTGTGTTTGTTCTGTCTGTGTTCGTCTTTCCCTGTGTTCCCTTCCCTGTGCACGTACTCAGCATAGGGACTGTCTCCAAGTTACGGTTTTGCCGCCTAGGGCATCTACTGTAAGTAGGCAGGGAAAGAGGTGGGGTTCAGACAGGGCACACTATCCCTTGTTTCCCTGTCGTGACAACAGGTCAGTTTTGCCACAAGCAGAATGCCGTAGGAATAAAACCTGTAAAACAGTGGAGGAATTGCGTATTTTTTTTCAATTCCACCCCATTTGGAATTTTTTTCCCACTTTGACATTGTATGCCATATTAAATGGTGGCATTAGAAAGTACAACTTGTCCTGCAAAAACTAAGCCCTCATACAGATATGTGAACAGAAAAATAAAAACTGCACTCACTAGAAGCCTTTTGGCACCAGGAGAGGTATGGTGTGGGCTTGGCATGCATGTTGATATCTGCATTTACTAGATTTAATGGAGGCTATTTTGGCACCAAAAATGATAAAAAGCAGAGTGGTCCCAGCTTGCATGTGGAACCTGCACTCCCTGAATTTTATGGTGGCCGTTAAGGCACATAACAGGTAGCATTTAGTGTTAGGCTCCCGTCTTACAGAGATCGCCTTGACGTTTGGCAGATGGGCCCAAATAATATTGTACAAAATATATTTGCCAAGAATCTCAAATTTACTAAATAAGTGTAGCATTAGCACCAGAATACTTTATATTACTATGGCATTATTGCACTTTATTTGGTTTGCAGAATGCTGTTACACTGTATTTTTTTTCCTTTCAGAAAAATAAAAAAAAAGTTATGGCTCAAGGAAGATAGGGAAGAAAAATGAAAATACAAAAATGAAAAAACCTCTGGTATCCTAAGAGTTAAAGACCACCTACTATGAGGATCAACCCTATTAAATTGTACTATCTTGTGAAAATCAGTTGCAGTATTCTTGAAAAAAAAAAAAAGACTTTTTTTTCTTTATGATAATGAAGACTTTATTGCACAGTGCTCAGCTCCTCAACTTTCCAGTGCTAGCCACATTCGTCAGTACACTGAAGACATAAAGCGGTATTTTTGTCATAAACACTGCAACTGATTTTCATAACACAGGTATCATTTTAATCAGCAGGATCAAATCCTAAAGGCAGTATGCCTGGTTTTGCAAAGAAGTATGTTATGCCCTGATAGAATTTTAAAGCATAAGCCTTCTGGACCTTTCTCTGGTTGCAGGCTGTTTTTATAGTGAGACAAAGTTTCTCTCTTTACCTTGATTAGGTTTGACTGTTGTACTTGCGAGCCCCTGAGGACCCGGAGTGGTAGTGGCTCTGGCTGTTACAGCGTTGTGCAGTGAAAGGAGGGTGCACCTTTTCTTCCACTGGGCACATCCTGCTTCTCAGACTCCTGCTTAGGGTTCATTCACACGTCCTCATGTGTTTTGCGGATCCGCAAAACACGAACACCAGCCATGTGCCGGCACTATAGAAATGCCTTATCTTGTCCGTGGCTGCGGACAAGAGTAGGACATGTTCTATTCTTTTGCGAGGCTGCTGATCGGAAGTGCGGATGCGGACAGCACACTGTTTGCTGTCCGCCTATTTTGCAGCCCCATTGAAAATGAATGGGTCAGCACCAGTTCCGCAAAATTGCAGAACGGATGCGGAACCATTCATATGAACGTGTGAATGGGCCCACATTTTCTGGCACAAAACAGCTGATAGGTGAGGTTGCTGTGTACCAGACCTCTACCCATCTGATATTGTTGGCCTATCCTGAGGAGGACTGCAGTACAAACCAGGGAAGAATAGCTACTCACTCTGAAAAGCAATATGTCATTGGTAAAATGTTGAGTGCACGCAACCAAATACCAGGTACCCTAAGGAGTGTATGGTATGTAATAATGATTAGCCAGCTCTTAAGGCGTATTATGTTGACATACTCAGGTTGTTGTAGACAACTATAGCCTTGTATAAAGAAGAATTATTTAAATGTACAGGTTTACTGAAATAGATATTCCAGTATAAACAGACAAATTCACTAGTGAAAATATAGTAAAAATTAAGTCAAATCACATTAAAACAGACAAACGAAACAAATGTTAAAATGATAATAACAGTCCTTGTTCAGGGGTTGTTGAAGACTCTGCCGGGCCCTAGCAATAAAAACTAAAGCTGTGTAATGAGTATTGCCACTAACCAATATGTTCAGTACTCATTATAATTTAGTGCAATGTCCTGAGGATAGATCATCAATGGCTAAGTCCTAGATAACCCCTTTACCCCCCCCCCCAAACATTCATATCAAAAGTGAAAAAAAAACAATGCCTAAAGTGTTAGTTTTTTATTGTAGATTTTGATTGATGGATGAAGGGGATTTAAACATGCACACAACTCTTTGAAACCTTCCCCCTGGGATATGTACAAGTAAACACGAAGAATCATTTTTTTCTCCTCCTGCAGCTTGTCAGCATTCCCCCACTGCCCCTCTCCTGCAGGCTGACATCACAGCTAGCTGAAGAGGGGGTGGGCTATTATAACTTCTTTGGCTGGGTAGTACATACAGAGGTGAGCCTGGTGTTGTTTGAAAGCTGTCTATCTAAGCTTTTAAAAAAGACCACAATGCTAGTTGAGATACATGGAGATATAGCTATTAGAAATTGGGTCGGGAATAAAAGCTGCAGGTATATTTAACATTCACTGGGATCCATTTTTAAGGAATGTAACATGCAGTTTATCAGGGCTAGTGAAACAATCTTTAAAAAATAGATTATTGAAGGGGTTGGCCACTTTATTGTTATTATTGACCAATGTATTTGGGAGATGATGATATTGCATTTGCTAATAAAACCTTTGTTGAAATTCTGTGACATTCCCTATATTTCATAAGGTATGCTCTCTTGTTTGCCATATCTTTTGTGCTGTCCACACAGAGCTCCTGTCCAAAAAATGGCTGATGATGGAGGGTGATATGACCAGGTAAATCACCTACATGTAATGTTTGCTCCATTCAAATATACTGCTCCTGCCATCTGTACTTTACCGTTGGGAGATTAGTGCAGGTGCAATGTGTTTGATTGGAGGCGGCTGAGTGATGTGTCTGGTCACATCACAATCCATTAGCAGCCATCTTAGGGACAGGAGCTCTATGTGGACAGCACAAAAGATATGGCAAACAAGGGGGCCAGAATGTGCAGAGTGTTGACAAAGACTATATTAGTAAGTCCCATATATTCATCTTACAAACACATTGGTCAACAGTGAAAGTGGCCAACCCCTTTAACTTTAAAACAAGACCAAAATGGTGGCTGGATGTTGCCCAATCACATCCTAAAGGCTTATGATCACAAACATATTTTCTTCCTGTGTCCGTTCCATTTTTTTTTTGTGGGAAGTATGAAGACCCATTCATTTCAATGGGTCCACAAATAAACGGAAGTTACCCCGTGTACATTCCGTTTCCATATGTCCTTTCCGCAAAAAAAAAAAAAAAAAAATTGTCCTATTTTTGTCCGCATTGAGGACAAGAATAGGAGTATAGGAGTATTAGGGGCCATCCGTTCCGTTCTGCAACATACGGAATGTACACAGACGTCATTCGTATTTGTTGCGGATCGTGTTTTGTGGACCGCAAAATTTATACGGTTGTGTGCATGAGCCCTAAGACAGAGCCTTCAGAAGTGCCCCCATGGTTAAAATCATCCTGTAATCCAGTGTTGGTTGTGCTTGCGCACTATAGAAAAAAGTGCTTGCATAGGCTAGTGCTTTTTCCTGTAGTGTGCAAGCACGACTACTACTGATGGATTGCAGGGTGGTCATAACCATGAGCAGTGTATAATGTGAAAAATGAACCCAGCCAGCAAAGGAAGCAGTATGGATAATAACAATACATTAGTAAGTGGCTTGTATTAACTTTCTCTACATAATAAATGCTACTGTATGTGCTGAAGTGAGACAACGTCTTTAACCACTTCCAGACCGGGCCATTTACCCTCTTCCTGACCAAGCCTAATTTTGCCAATCTGACATGAGTCAGTTTATGTGGTAATAACTTTCGAACGCTTTTACTTATCCAAGCCATTCTGATTTTTTCATGACACATTGTGCATCATGTTAATGGTAAATTTGAGCCTATATGTTTTGCCTTTATTTATTAAAAAAATTACCAAAGATTTGGAAACATTCACTATTTTCTAAATTTGAATCTCTGCTTTTAAGTTATATAGTGTTACCTAATAAAATATTTATTAACATTCACCACATGTCTACTTTATGTTGGCATCATTTTGGTAATGTTATTATATTTTTTTAGGACATTAGAAGGTTTAGAATTTTAGAAGCAATTTTTGAAATTTTCAAGAAAATTTCCAAAATCAACTTTAAGGACCAATTTAGTTGTGAAGGAGGAGCTTACATAAGAGAAACCAACCATAAATTAACCCATTTTAGAAACTACACTCCTTAAACTATTCTAAACTGATTTTTGAAGTTTTGTTAACCCTTTAAGTATTCCATAGGAATTAAAGCAAAATGGAGGTGAAATTTCAAATTAAAAGAATTTATAAAGCTTGGCTGTAAAAATGAAGAATTACAGGGTGTTTTAGGCCCAAAATGTATTTTTCACAAGGGATAACGGGAGAATATCACCCCACAATTTGCTATCCATTTTTTCCCGAAAACAGTAACACCCCTTTTGTGGTCCTAAACTGCAGTTTGGGGATACGCCACGGCTCAGAAGGGAAGGAGTGGGGGTTTTTTTTACTTTTTTTTTTATTTTTGTTGACTTTTCTGTGTGGAGGCTTACTTTTTACGGAACAAACTGTAGTTTTTATTGGCACCATTTTGGGATACATTTGGCTTTTTCTTTTTATCTCATTTTTTGGGAGGTGAGGTGGGTAAAAAATCAAATTCTGTCAGTGTTTTTTATTTTATATGAGGTTCACGATGTGGTATATATGATATGGTAAGTTTATTCTGCAGGTTCATACGATTATTGAGATAAATAATTTACCGTATTTTTCGCCCTATAAGACGCACCGGCCCATAAGACGCACCTAGGTTTTAGTGTAGGAAAATAAGAAAAAAATATTTTTCATCAGATCCTCTTATCAGACTGCCCATAAATTTAAGGACATCACATCAGACCCCCATATCAGCCCCCTGTGCCCCCATACCATCTCACTGTGCTCCCACCAGACCTCAGATCAGCAGAATGTGCCCCCATCAGACCTCAGATCAGCAGAATGTGCCCCCATCATACCTCAAATCAGCAGAATGTGCCCCCATCAGACCTCAGAGCAACTGTATGTGCCCCCATCAGACCTCAGATCAGCAGAATGTGCCCCCATCAGACCTCAGATCAGCAGAATGTGCCCCCATCATACCTCAAATCAGCAGAATGTGCCCCCATCAGACCTCAGAGCTACAGTATGTGCCCCCATCAGACCTCACATCAGCAGAATGTGCCCCCATCAGACCTCATATCAGCAGAATGTGCCCCCATCAGACCTCAGATCAGCAGAATGTGCCCCCATCAGACCTCAAATCAGCAGAATGTGCCCCCATCATACCTCAAATCAGCAGAATGTGCCCCCATCAGACCTCAGCAACAGTATGTGCCCCCATCAGACCTCACATCAGCAGAATGTGCCCCCATCAGACCTCAGATCAGCAGAATGTGCCCCCATCAGACCTCAGATTAGCGTTTTGTGCCCCTTCACGCCTCAGATCAGCGTCTTGTGCCCCTATCAGACCTCAGATAGTGCATGCCGGCAGGGAAGAGAGAGGAGCGCGGAGCGTGGGACCGGACGGCAGCGGCAGCGCAGAACAGGTAAGTATGGTCTTTAAGTGGCTGGGTGGGCTGATCTGAGGTCTGATGGGGGTCCCTACGTACAGCCGAAGTGTGAACACCGCTCTAGCCCTGCTGAAGTGTGAACACCGCTCTAGTCCTGCTGAAGTGTGAACACCGTTCTAGTCCTGCTGAAGTGTGAACACCACCCCAGTCCTGCTGCAGTGCGAACATTGCCCTAGTCCTGCTGTTGTTTGAACACTACTATCCAGTACCTGGCTCCTGTTCGTGGTTCCTGTTCCTGATTCCCGCCCCGGAATTGTCCGCTGAAACTGGGAAACTCCAAGGTCTAGGACATGTTGGAGAGGTGGTTCTAGACGCGGAGAAGTCCTCTCCTAAGCTTTCAATTCCTGTGATCCTCTCTCATGAGAGAACCAGCGTCACTGTGTCTGCCTTCCTGGATTCGGGCTCCGCTGGTAACTTTATCCTGCAAGATCTTGTCAGTCAGTACCGGCTACCAACCTCCCGGCTGTCAAGACCTCTATCTGTTGCGTCGGTAAACGGAATGCCACTACCTGAGCCAGTGCAGTTTGTTACCATGCCCCTTAGACTGCAATTTGGGGTTTTGCACTCTGAGGAGATCGTCTTCTACGTCCTGCCAGCTTCCGTGAATCCAGTCATTCTTGGTCTTCCCTGGCTTCGCCAGCATTCTCCAACCCTGGACTGGCACTCTGGTGAAATCCTCCGGTGGGGACCCTCTTGCCTCTCCACCTGCCTGTCTGAAGTCCGGCCCACTCCTCCGCCTCCACCGACGGGGGATCTATCAGGACTGCCATCACAGTATGACAGTTTTGCTGATGTATTTAGTAAAAAGGAGGCTGAAACACTGCCATCCCACCGATCCTATGATTGTCCAATTGACCTTCTACCAGGAACTACTCCCCCTCGCGGTCGAGTTTATCCACTCTCGCTTCCTGAGACCCAGGCGATGTCAGTCTACATCAAGGAGAATCTTGAGAGGGGATTTATCCGCAAGTCCACTTCGCCAGCTGGTGCAGGATTCTTCTTCGTCCAGAAGAAGGATGGATCTTTAAGACCATGCATAGACTATCGGGGCCTTAATCAGATCACCGTCAAGAATAAGTATCCGTTGCCATTGATCCCGGAACTCTTTGACAGAATTCGTGGAGCGAAGATCTTCTCCAAACTAGACCTGCGAGGGGCATATAATCTTGTCCGCATCCGAAAAGGAGACGAATGGAAGACCGCTTTTAACACACAGGACGGTCATTACGAATATCTCATCATGCCTTTTAGACTTTGTAATGCCCCAGCGGTCTTTCAGGAGTTTGTCAATGATGTTTTCCGGGACCTGCTTAATGTCTGTGTTGTGGTCTACTTGGACGATATTCTCATCTTTTCTCCTGATCTGACCTCACATCGGAAGCATGTCCGTCTTGTCCTGCGACGGCTCAGAGAGAACCGGCTATTTGCGAAACTGGAGAAGTGCATTTTTGAGAAAAACTCTCTGCCGTTCCTTGGATTCGTTGTCTCTGACACCGGTCTGAAAATGGATCCAGACAAACTTATTGATTCAGAGATTCTTGGGATTCGCCAACTTCTACCGCCAGTTCATTCATAGTTTCTCTTCTCTCACCGCCCCGATCTCTGCCCTGACTAAAAAGGGAGTGAACGCAAAAGTATGGACCCCGGAGGCAGAGGCGGCTTTCACCGAGTTAAAACAGGCTTTTACCTCTGCTCCTGTTCTTCATCATCCGGAAGTCGCCAAGCAATTTTTCCTAGAGGTGGATGCCTCTTCCTTTGGAGCTGGAGTCCTATTGCAGAAGAACTCCAGAGGCAAGATGATTACCTGCGGTTTCTTCTCTAAACTCTTTTCTTCTGCTGAGAGGAACTATTCTATCGGGGACAGGGAACTTGGCCATTAAGTTGGCCTTGGCAGAATGGCGACATTTGCTGGAAGGTACACAACATCCTGTGGTGATTTACACGGACCACAAGAACCTGGTCTACCTCCAAACTGCACAACGCCTAAATCCTCGTCAAGCTAGATGGGCACTGTTCTTTTCTCGTTTCAACTTTGAGCTACACTTTCGCCCTGCTGAGAAGAATACCAAAGCAGATGCTCTTTCCCGGTCATTTGATTCTTCTGATCAGCAAGAGGAACCCCAGTATATTATTGATCCTGCTAGTCTGATTTCCGTGGCTCCCGTCCAGATTAAAGACATTCCTCCTGGGAAGATATTTGTACCAGTCTCCAAAAGGAGGCGTATTTTAGCTTGGGGGCATGACTCCAAACTTGCTGGTCACCCAGGGGTTCGTAAAACCATCCAGCTTCTCTCACGGCATTACTGGTGGCCTAACCTCTCTCAAGAGGTGGAGGAATACGTCTCCGCCTGTACCATCTGTGCTCAAAACAAATCCCCCAGGTCCAAACCATCTGGTCTGCTGTTACCCCTTTCCATTCCAGATGCCCCTTGGCAACACATTGGTATGGACTTTGTTACCGATTTACCACTGTCTTCTGGTTGCACCGTCATTTGGGTAGTTGTGGATCGCTTTTCTAAGATGGCCCATTTCATTCCTCTGTCTGGACTGCCTTCTGCCACCAAACTTGCCAGTCTCTTTGTGGAGCACATCTTCCGCCTACATGGCCTACCTTTACACATTGTCTCCGACCGTGGAGTTCAGTTCACTTCCAGGTTCTGGAGAGCTCTCTGCCATCTTCTAGAAGTGGAGTTGGATTTCTCGTCCGGATACCATCCCCAGACAAATGGACAAGTGGAACGAGTTAACCAGATACTGGAGAACTACCTTCGTCATTTTGTCTCTGCCCGACAAGACAATTGGGCCCAGCTGCTACCTTGGGCAGAGTTTTCTTACAATAACCACACCAGTGAATCCTCAGGCTCTTCACCATTCTTCATTGTCTATGGGTGCCATCCACGAATTCCTCTTCCTGTTACCGCTCCTTCTGGGGTACCAGCTGCAGATTCCTCTTTCAGGGACTTTTTAAAAATATGGCGCCAAGCCAAGGACTGCATCTCCAAGGCGGTGACTCGTATGAAGAAATATGCGGATCGGAGGCACAAGAAGCCTCCACAATTTTCCATAGGTGAAAAGGTCTGGCTATCTTCAAAAAATATCCGGTTAAGGGTTCCAAGCTACAAGTTGGCACCTCAGTTCCTGGGACCATTCGAGGTGCTGAAAAGGATCAATGATGTCACCTATAAACTCCGCCTGACTCCTAGTCTGCGTGTATCCAATTTTTTCCATGTGTCCCTGCTCAAGCCTTTGGTCCTGAACCGCTATTCCCGCAGTGTTTCTACCCCAGATCCTGTCACTGTAGATCCTGAGCCGGAATATGAGGTGAGGGACATTTTGGACATGAAGAGGCGTGGGAGGAAGACATACTATCTTGTGGATTGGAAAGGCTTTGGTCCTGAAGAGAGGTCCTGGGAACCTGAGGACAACATCAATGCCCCTACTCTACTCAAAAAGTTTCTTGCCGGCCTCAGGAGGAGGGGGAGTAGAGGGGGGGTACTGTAACACCTCCCGGAGGTCCCAGGCGGCGCACGCGTACTTACCGCTGCGGCCGGCGTTCTCGCTCTTTGCTGCCGTGATGTTTGTTGCTTGGTCAGTGTGAAGTCTTGTTCTCTTTTGCCCTGGGCTCCAGGTGCTGCATTTTATTAGGTCAGCTCCTTAATTGGTTCCTCCCCTTTCCTCCGGTCTGTAACTATATAAGTCCTCCTTGGACACTTACTCCTTGCCTGAGCGTTATAAGTCATCCTGACTTGCGAAGGTTCCTGTATTGCCTTAGTCCTGCCGAAGTGTGAACACCGCTCTAGCCCTGCTGAAGTGTGAACACCGCTCTAGCCCTGCTGAAGTGTGAACACCGCTCTAGTCCTGCTGAAGTGTGAACACCACCCCAGTCCTGCTGCAGTGCGAACATTGCCCTAGTCCTGCTGTTGTTTGAACACTACTATCCAGTACCTGGCTTCCGTTCCTGGCTCCTGTTCGTGGTTCCTCTTCCTGATTCCCGCCCCTGGCTGATCCTCTCCGGTCTGCTTCCAGTGCATTGCTGACTCCAGTCATCCTTCCACATCTCCTCCCTTGGTGTGTGTCTGTCCTGCGTATCTGTCTCTCTGGTGTTTTGCACCTTAGTACTCTGTCCGTCTGGCCAGCTGTCACGAGTATTGTCTCACCCCAAGAGGTAGCGACCTGGTGTACCTCCTCGGGAAAGCCTATCCCCACCATCAGGGGTACTGTGAAGAACGGGAGGTACACTTAGACAACGCCCTTAGGGGAAGACATTCTCGTGACACAGTGGATCCACATCCACTGATCTTGACAACAGGTAGGTGTGACAGTGTTGCATACAGATACTACTTATAACTCAGAGGACAGCGGATGTGGTAGAACCCCCGCTTCTAGTCACTGGTACTTAGGTGCAGTCAGAGAGTAAGCTCAGGAATTCTTTACACAATAAGGGTTCGCACTAGCATTCTGTTATAGGTTCCGTTTATGACGGAATATAACGGAACGTCCAGACGGAATGCAAAATGACCGGACTTTTTTTTCCGTCCTGCATATTGGAGACAAGACAGATCCGTTATGCTTGCCCATAGACTTCTATTAGGACTATCTATTAGGATTATGTTTTGTGTTGCCATTTTTCTAGAGCCATATTTTCTTAAATTATTCTGGCTTTGGTCTTATGTGAGGGCTTGTTTTTTGCAGGATTAGGTGACATTTTTATTGGTACCATTTTGGGGTACATACGACTTCTTGATGATCATTTGATATTATGTTTTTTGGGGGTTGATGTGACTAAAAAATAGCTGTTTTGGCATAATTCTTTTTTTTACACTATTCACCTGATGGGGTAGATCATGTGGTATTTTTATACAGCCAATCGTTATGGACATGGGATACCATATATTTTTTATCTTTTCTATTATAAACAATTCTTAAATGACTTAATTGGGAAAAAGGGTGTTTTTATACATATGGAAACTTTTTTTTATTTTTATAAAACACTTTTTGATTTTTTTTATTCTTTGTTTTACACTTTGTGTCCCTCGTAATGTCATACAAGACCTCTGGGGGACACAACATTTTTTTTTTTTTACAAATGATTTCTCCTATAACTGGGGCTGACATAGTAGACCTCTGCGCAGAAGCTGCACAATTAGCGTGCAGCTGCAATCTCTGAATGGATATTTCAAAATGTTCATTCAGAGATATATCCCAACCCCCAGGACGTTTATAAGTCTGTGGTTGTGGAGTGGTTAAAGGGGTTATGTCAAGTAGACATTTATGCTGGCATGCAATGGGGGTCTCAGAGGGGGTACCTGCACCTTTTGGACAATTATGGCATATTCTGTAGCTATGCCATTGAAGTCCAGATGGTACAATAAGGCAGACAGGTCTGCCGTTTTTATGCTTCTATTAAGCAATAATAGGATACCTGTGAGAATTGAATTGAAAGGCATAATACACTGTAAGGCCTCATGCACATGAACATGTGTATTTTGCGGTCCGCAAATTGCAAATTCACAAAACATAGATACCATCCGTGTGGCATCTGCATTTTTGTGGACCCATTGACTTCAATGGGTCCGTGGTCCACATCTTGCAGCAAAGTACAGGTCATGTTCTATCTTCTTGCTGAACAGACATGGATGCAGAAAGCACACAGATCATCTGTGTACTTTCCGCATCCGTATGTCCGTTCCAAAAAAAAAGATGTCAATATGTCATAAAAATGCGGACCACGGACCCATTGAACTCAATGGGTCCATAAAATAAAGGAGGTGCATCCATTTTTTGCGGAACGTAAAACGGACACCAACATGTGCATGAGGCCTAATACATGCAATAAAATATATAGAAGACTGACAGCAAAGACTGCCCTTATATTACTTTCCTTAATGGTTTTTCTTTGTATAGCTTATTTCAGACAAATTTCAGTTTACTTACCACATCTGCTGTCTGTAGTAAGCATCTATTACTCTTTTAGTAAACCAATATTTTAAGATTTAAGATATTACTTCTGATCTTTACCCCAACTAATATCAATTATGCTTCCTTGTTTTATGTTTTTTTTTTGTTATTACCCCTTTCAGGACAGTCTATTTTTGTTTTTCCTGTTTCCCTTTTCCTCACTGCTTTTCAAAAGCCATGGCTTTTTTTACTTTTCGTTTCACATAGCCATATCATGTTTTTTTTTGTTTGTAAAAAAACAAAAACAAAACACACATGATATGGCTATGTGAAACGAAAAGTAAAAAAGCTATGGCTTCTGAAACAAGCAGTATTTTTAATTGCCATATCATATCTTGTACTGAAAAACAGAAAAAACACAATCATTTTGTTTGCATGGCATTTATTGTTTGCTAAAAATTACATGGCAGCCCTATTCTGTGGATCAGTACGAACTCAATGATAACAAATTTATATAGTTCTTTTATTGTTTTACTGCATTTTAAAAAAAGTTTGGAAAGAATTTGTTTGAGTGCTTGTTTATTTTAGTTTTTTTTCGGGCAGTTGTAGTTTTTTTGCCATTATTTTGGGGTACATAAGTGCTTTTGACCACTCTTTATTCAATTTTTATAAAACTGAAAAAAGGGGGTGATTTGAATGTGTAATATTTTAGTTTTTTTATTATTTTTGTACTGTACATTTTAGTCCACCTAGGGCACATAATTATGTGATTCTCTGATCATTTCTATCCTAGAATGCAATAGAATATTTTTGCTGGCTGTCTGCCAAGCCCTGCAGAAATGGCTTAACAGGCAGTTTACTAAGGCAGCCCAGAAAGCTTCACCTTTTCACCAGAGTCCTTTCTGTTTAACCGCCTGGATTCTGTAATCACTATTGACCATGGAATCTGAAGGGTTAACCCTTTCAAACCCGGAGGTAAAAAAAAATAAAAAAAAAAATTTTATTTATGTATTTTATT